>CAJHZI010000851.1:757500-1235000 GCA_905160935.1 Enchytraeus crypticus
TGCATATCGTTCCTTCAATATTGAAAAAGTAAGCTATTTTCTTAATGTTGTCAACATAATCTGCATTAGGCCTACTATTAATTTAAAACATGACCCAGACGTTTAAATTCTTTTATTAACTAAGATAAAGATCATTGAGTTTGAGAGGAGAGAATTTGAATTCTCTTAAATTTATATTTCAGCATTTAATTACTTTTGTTGACTTATTAAACCTGAAAATTTGACGAGCAATGGTTACGATAACCTTTTTAATAAGTATTAAGATTGATTAATAACGAAAGTGTGAAAAAGATATTGATTGATAATCGAGAGAGAGAGAGAGAGAGAGAGAGAGAGATAGAGAGAGAGAGAAGAGAGCGAGAGAGAGAGAGAGAGAAAAAAAGAGAGATATATATGTATATATATATATATATATATATATATACATATATATATATACATGTATATTATACATGTATATATATATATATATATATATATATATATATATATATATATATATATATATATAGATAGATATATATATATATCTCACCTGCATAATACTTGCTTCAGCCATAGCAACAGTATTATAAATTAATTATGCGTAATTCGATGTGTGAAAATTATTCATAAAAGCTAAATCATAACATTCCCGCATTACAACACTAGGTTATAATTTTAAAAATATATCGCAGTCAGAGCAAGCACTAGTTGGAACGCCTTTCAAATTTACTGAAAACGTGTGACGTTTTGCTCAAGGAGCCTGGCAAATCTTTGAGAGTTAAATGTGGGGAGATTATTAAAGCATTGCTCACTTCGATTCTGCAATACATTAAAGGACTTCAGTATTCTGAGCTTTATATATTCTTTATTCACCATTATATGGCAGATACATATATACAAACAAACGAAACGAATTATTGATGTAATAAATTTACAATAATAATCACACTTGTACAGTCTGTCAACTACTTGTACCCTATACAGGAATTATCAGTATCACCACCTCTTGAAGACGAAAAACATAAAATCATATGGTAGAAATTAGCTGACTGGTTTTTAGTTACATTTTCATTAGTAATTAATATTAGCTGCCATTTTATTAAACGAGAGTGGTAGTCTGTTCGGCTCAATTTATCAAAAGGGCATTAATCCGGTGCATAATAGGCTAATACTTTTCAAGATTGAATTGATTTCAGTTGGTTTTTAATTAGTGTTTATATGCTGTTGTCTAGGACAAAAAATCGAACTGTATTGCAAATTGGAGTTGATAATGCATAACATAATTATATGAAATTAGTTCATGTGACATAGAGTTATGCTTAGAAATTGATTGATCTCTGCTTAAAATTGAAATTGATTAAATTGATTCATATATGTTTCAAAACGAGATACAGGCCTAGTTTAGCTGACATTTTGCAAGTATAACTATTATAATTCTTTTCAATATAACATTTTTAACATATTACAAAATACATTAGCATTGTACAATTTTAAAAGAAGATAAACATAAGAATTGATTGATTCGCTATCATTGTTAAAAAGGAGACATATTTTGCTAACGATTTCTATGTTTTCTGGTAAAAAATATACACTACTAATGTAATTTTGAAATATGTTAAAGATTTTAAATTGAAAAGTCTATGAATCGATGGTTAATGGTTAATAACTGATAGTAAGGGATAAATCGATTTTAAGTGGTTAGACTAATTTTTGTTTCATGCACCAATATATGCACTTATACTTTGATCATTAGACTATCGTCGTGCTCTGTTGCATGAAAGGTTGAATTCGGACTGAGTATCTGAAAGTTGTTGAGTTGTTCAATTCATTGGTCAACAACTTCTCAATATTCTAAAGATAACTCACGTAATCTTAAACATATAGCCTAATATTCTACAAACAAAAGTTTTCGGGGAGACGATTGACGGATGTGTTTTACTTAGAATAAGTGACACGTAGTAAACAGCAGAAGAAGTTGAGCCTAGCGTAGACTCGTCTTGGTCTCACGCGGCCTACGCCGTTGCAGTCGTAGTTCACATGTTTCACTCTCTCTCTCTCCCTCTTTCTCCGTCTTTATATATTCGACAGACTGCTTTCGTTACGCCTCGTTAAATGCGTACAATAAACACTGACGCAGTAATACTCACTCGGAAATGTACCCTGACAGTATTTCTGTATCACAGTATCTAGTGCATGCAATTATATAATTAATATTAATTATCTAATTGCATGCACTAGATATTGTGAGAGGGGGGCTACTTATCTACAGCATGATTAACCTCATAGGGGTGCTATATAAAAAGAGTATTTTGTAGACTATTACTGTTGGCAGAGCAATTAATAGTATTGAAGAAAATAAATCCGCTGGAACTGATGGTCTATCAGTAGAAAAAGGTTGCCATTCAGTGGCGGATCCAGGGGGGGGGCTCGGGCCCCCTGGGCCTCCCCCCTTAGGCCCGACGAAATTTTTTAAAACTATATTTTCATTGTTCCTATGACAATTTGTATGTGTAAATATGTTTGTAAGGGCAGTGGTTGGGGCGGGGGGGGGTTACAAGAGGAAACTAAGTTCCACTATAGTTCGAATTTCTTCAAATATGGACCCCACTAGGGGCCCATATATTTGGTATACTAGGAGGCCTGTATATATGGATGGGGAGGCAGAAAAATGTTGACCGTTTCACTAGCTCTTAATTTTTACATAAACCACTGTATAAGAGAAGAAAAGAGTGTCAGTAAAAAACGGGAACTCTGTACCGAAGTAGTGGTGCAAACAGCCATGGCTTGGAGCGGCCCCCCTACTGCCAAAATTAGGTTACTTTGCAATTCGTCCAGATCCGCTGAGTATCTTCGAAGGTGAAAATATTAACCTGCTTTTTTCCACAGCAAATGTAGGATTTTAGGCATTTTAGGTTTTCCCCAGACTTTAGTACGGGTATCACTGGGGGGGGGGGGTGGCGGTAAGATCCAGGAATACACTCACTCTGTGAGCCGAGCGAAGTAGTGAAAAATTCCCCCCCACAGCATTTTTTCTGGTTGCGTCACATGCCCCGAAGAAGGCGTGGCTTAAGCAAAAAATGTGTACGCTCTCAAAAAAAATGTTGAGCCCCCCTTAAAAAATTCCTGGATCCGCCCCTGTCGCCATTAAATCGTCAGGCTACATCCAATCGCAAATGGCTGACATGACATATAAGTTAAGAGTTTAGAATAAGACTTGAAGACTTTAATATCTAACCCAAACCCTAACCCTACCCCCTAGCCCTAATCCTATACCAAACAACTAAAATCGACGCATATCAGATTCGAACGCACGACCTTGGAACGCACGACCTTGGGACAGGGAAATACTGTCTGTCTGGAGCCAGTGGCGAAGTCGGTAAGACACTCGACTGCGGATCAGTATGTGCGGGGTTCAAATCCTGGGCTCTCCCGTCACTGACAACGCTTTTCGAGTGAGGAAACTGACGTTAACCTTAGCTGTACCAGCTGTAGCTGTAGCTGGCATGCCAATACGCTATCCACTGCGCCTGAACCGGCTTTAGTAAGAGATTGTTTGAGACTCACACAAAATAAAATAAAACTTACCTACACATCGAGCATAGCAAAACATATTAAACATATTTACATAATAATCTGTACTAATACAGGAAACCAGCACACCGGTACTAATAACCTGTACACTAACAGGAACTAATACTACTCAATATGCTAACAGTTGTCAAATTACAACAGACCTAGGCCTACACGTTCTCAAAACCATACATACCAAACATTACAGCAGCAACAATAACCATTTTACACAAAAAGCTAAATAAACTAAATAAACTCTACTTATCCATCAAAACTTACACATTTTAATATGACTGGGCAACCCCACAACGCAGCCTATTACTTTAATACTACTACTTTACACATTTCCCTATAACACTTCATATACTTATCATATCCATTCTTAAATTGATTGACAGATTTGGCCTCAACGACATCACCCGGAAGTCCTTTCCGAACACCAACGACTCTCTGACTGAATTTTTTGCATATCTCAAGCTACTTCTAAATTTAATTAACTTGTACTTGTGTCCTCTGGTTATGTTATTATTTTGCTAATTGAAACCAATTGTTATAATTTAATTTATTAAAACCATTAAGCATCTTATACACTTCTGTTAAATCGCCTCTAACCCTTCTCTCTTCTAAAGATATCAATCCAGTGTATTTTACACGATTTTCATAATTGACATTACTACATTTCTTAATTAATCTTGTTGCTCTAGCTTGGACTTTCTCTAATTTCTCTATATTTTTCATAAGATTGGGACACCAAGCCTGAACACAATATTCAAGTTTGGGTCTAACCAATGCCCTACATAATTTTAATATAATGTCTTTTCTTTTACCTGTCATTTTTCTTTTTATCATATATATAACAGCATTTGCACTATTTGGCAGCTTGGTTACATCATCACTAAATTTTGATGAATTATCCATTATTACACATAAGTCTCTTTCTGAAGTAGTATTTTTCAGTATTTTATTATTTAAAATATATTCTATATTTAAACACTTTTTACCTATATGCATTATATTACACTTATCGCTGTTAAGTTCCATATGCCATATACTAGACCAATTTTGTAGTCTTGATATATATTCTCTCGGATCCAGTGAGTTTTTAAGGGGAGGGAGTAAAATCCTTTATACAGTGTCCACTTTTGGTTTGTTTAGACATGTAATTTTTAAAACATTTCTTCAGATATAAAGCGAGAACCATTTTGGACGTTCATTTTGGATTGGAACGGATTCAATTTTAGCTTAAAAATTATGCCGGAGCAGTGATACATGAATGGTCGACGGGATTATTTTACTGATTTATTGATTGATTATTTTTTAATTCTAGAGAAGCATATACATGCGTATCGAACATTGTTATCAAACATTGTTTTAGTTCAGAAACTTTAGACCTGAACTTAAATTTTCATTAGCCTTTATGTTTCAGTTTCATTTTTAATTAGAATTAAAGTAAATTGAAACTAATTTGAGAACGTTTAAAACGATTCTATCAATGTATACCTTTTCTCTTCTTAAGAAACTGCACTGGCTACCAGTATCCGAACACATAAAAGTCAAGATAGCTTCCTTGACCTTCAAAAGTTTAAATTATGGTAAACAATCCTATCTGATCTTTTATCCATCTATCAACCTTCTCGTAGTCTTCGCTCCTCTAGTAAAAACCTTCTCACTGTACCAAATATTAAATCTGCCATGGGTAGACGTTCCTTCATGTTTTCTGCTCCGACAATATGGAACTCTCTGCCAGAAGACATTCGATCTTGTAACTGTATTTGTACTTTCCTTGGCAAGCTTAAAACCATGGACACCTTTATATATAGCATGATAACTATCGAGACGTCCATGCTTAAAACCCATTTTTTTCCGCCATAGGTCTAAATTATGACCCGCTTGCCTTGGATCTTGGACTTGCACTGTTTTGATCTCGCTTTCTCTTGTGGTCTCTGTGTACTCAGTCGTCATCGTGTGGTGCTTTGGCGCCTTGTGTAGTGTCTGCAAGAGACATCCCTGACATTGCCTTATGGCGAGGAATCGGACGTTAAATTCTTATTGATTGATTGATTGTATATGTTTTTCTTTAAAACAATATGAGTACTTATACTTTTCACTCGAAAATACTACATTTTTGTCGAGTACTTTTTACTGAAATAAAGTTCTCATTAAGTACTTTTACTTTCAATAACCATTTACTCTTACTTTAACTTAAAGTAATTTGCCGAGTACGTTTCACAACACTGACAGGCCGAGGTTATAGGTGGGAATAGCTAGGATTTTCCGATAGGGTGTTTCCCAGTGTTGTAAAAAGTACTCGGCACATTACTTTTAGCCCAAAAGTAAAAGTAAATGGTTAGTGAAAGGTAAAAAGTAAAAAGTACTTAATCAGAATTTTACTTAGTAAAAAGTAAAAAGTACTCGACAAAAAAGTAGTACTTTTGATTAAAAAGTAAAAGTAGGCCTACTCATATTTTTTAAGAAAAAAATTTACACACTGTACATTGATAGAATCGTTTTAAACGTTCTCAAATTTGTTTCAAATTGCTTAATTTAATTTTAGTTAAAAACGAAACTGAAAAATAAAGGCTAATGAAAATTTAAGTTCAGGTCTTAAGTTTCTGAACTAAAACAATGTTCGATGCACATGCACATGCTTCTCTAGAATTAAAAAATAATCAATTCATAAATCAATAAAGTAATCCCGTCGATCATTTTTGAATCACTGCTCCAGCATATTTTTAGGCTAAAATTGAATCAGTAATATCTACAATATCTACCAATGCTAGGTTTAAACATCTTATAGTGCCGGCAGGTTGCAGCCACTTTACTGTCCGAGAATTAGGGTCCCTAATGGTCTTACTGATCCAATTTTTTGGGGAGTAAAGTGGTAGTAAAATCACAACGCCTCCAGGGTCTAGGGCTTTATATATAAGCCTATATATATATATATATATATATATATATATATATATATATATACATATATATATATATGCATGTATATATATATATATATATATATATATATATATATATATATATACAGTATATATATATATATCATGTATATATATATCATGTATATATATACCATGTATATATATATATATATATATATATATATATATATATATTATATTAGGGTGCCACACAGTGTAATGGCCAAAAAAAAGAATTCAATTTTTCCCAAGTGTCACCCCCTAATTTTGTTCCTTTTGTGATACATAGTAACTACGCCAAGTTTCATTCAAATATATATAATAGTAATTACTGGTAGCTTAATGGCCTCAAATATTTTCATGAAAATGCCGATCTCGAAAAACTGTGACTTAAATAAAAAAAATTTATTAAGGTAAACTAATTATTGAATGGGAGCACAGTTACTCTTTCTTGTATTCTTGCTTGTATTCTTTGCTGTTATTGTTTATTTTATGATTGAGTGATATTACAGGTTCTTGCAATCCTGCCATGTGATTATCATTCCGAATTGAATAAACTGTGCATGTTTTAACATAGGGTTGTGGGGGTAACTAAGTACTAAATGATTCTGAATATCCCATTATTGTAATGCTCTCTGTTGCAGGAAATATTATTAAGCAATTAAACTACTAAACTTTATTAAACTGTTTTTATATTTTAGATCATTACATAACATTACAAATATTATAAACTGAGATGGCAAGTGCTAGCTGTGACCTGTCCAAGACCAAGAAGACTCGTGGTATTTGGCTGATTGGAGGAACTCTTTTAACAATCACTGGAAGCAAACTTCCCTCAAATCAACAAGTGTTACAGCGTTTCTTTCATCTTCACAAGGTCGTTTCCCAGACGGTTTCCGCTAGTGCCACAGCAACGATGAAAGAACTTGTTCAGTTTTGGAACAAGCCTAGATTCACATTCGTCAGAACTACCATATAATCGCGAAGATAATAGACCTACACTCGGCATGGATTAAAATTAAGAACAATGCATCTCGCAGAACAGAAACAGAGAAGGAAAAAGAGCGCCAATTTGCAGAAAGCTTGCCGGATCTTTTTGATATTGCATATGCGGAAGCTCTTACTATGATAAAGCTACCTGAAGACAGAGAATTCTTTCTGGCACAAAGAGAAAAACGTAGGCGTGGTTGTATGGGTCCAGTCGACATGGTGTTAGCTCGGAAAGAAGAAAGATCTAAGATCCGTTTCGGATCTTTGTAAAAGAAACACGCAAGGCAAAGGAGAGTGAGCGGCTGAAACAAGTGGCAACTAATATGCTGAGCAACATTAGTGAAGAATCTGCAGACGAGAGTAGCGATGAGAGTAGTGAGGACTCAGATCGGCATCAGATTCATAGTCAACCGAAGCAAATCAGACGCATCAATGTTGTCACGCCATGCTTAGCTGCTGCATTAGACAGAACCAAAGTTAGTGACAGGAATGCAACATATATTATTGCAGCTGTAGCTGAATCGCTTGGACACAATCCGCCCACTGTCGAACTAAATAAATAATCGATTCGAAGAGCCAGACACAGGCACCGCGCAATAGTAGCCAAAGAGATTCTGGAATCGTTTAATCTAAACTGTCCATTAATTGTGCATTGGGACGGGAAAATGTTGCTTGCACCACTTTCAAAGGAGCTCATTGATCGCCTTGCGGTTCTGGTGTCTGGAGATGGAACAATGAAGTTGTTAGAGGTGCCAAAATTGACAAACGGCACTGGACAGGCACAGACAACTGCTGTTTTCAATCTCCTTCAGGAATGAAATTTCGCTGATCGCATAAAATTCATGTGCTTTGACACTACAGCTAGCAACACAGGAGTTCACGCGGGGGCCTGCGTAATTCTTGAAGAAAAACTGGGTAGGAATGTGATTGGCTTGCCGTGTAGGCATCACATCATGGAACTAATCGTTGCTAGGGTATTTGATACACTAATGGGACCATCCAGTGGGCCAAATATCAAGTCGTTTCCGAGATTTGGTGAATATTGGGAATCAATTGACAGATCCAGCTATAACAGTGGACTTGAGGTGAATTTCATTTCATTGACTCTCAGCTCAGTTCGAGATGATATCATTAGGTTTATTCGGCAACAACTTACCGAGTTTCAGCCCAGAGACGATTACCGTGAACTTCTGCAGCTATCGCTTTTATTTCTAGGAGCAGAAATTTGCTCCAAGTTGTAGAGAACACCGCCATGACTTTCCGAAGCCGAAAAAGTCCTGCTTTACTAAAGTTCGTGCATCTGTCGCAGCAGCAACGTAAACATCGGCAAACACAAAATATGACTTTATAACATTTTCAGGTAGCTGTTTGAGTTAAATACTCTAAAACAGGTTATATTTACACTACAGCACACGTCTTTTGTATGAATATTGAATAATTAATAATTAGAAGTTAATCTAAATTCTGAAGTTAAAGGTAACAAAATACGATTATATATAGGATAAATAAATGTTGCGTAAATTGCAGAACTTTGCCGGTGTTGAACAACCAGTAAATATTATTAGAATACATTCAAATTTGGCAAGCTTCTCTCTTTTTATATTATGAACAAATGTGAGGGTGATAGGACGAAAATTGCCTAAATATTTTTTGATTGGCACCCTAATATATATATATATATATATATATATATATATATATATATACACACACTGTGTTTTTTATAACAGATACCTCAAATTGTTTTAACAGTAAAGTCGTAAGAAGTTGACGGATGTTCTTGAAATTTACAGCACTTAACCAGCAGCCAGTTCTACAAAATATCGATAAATTTCGTTGTAATATCTTAAATAATGTGAAAGCTATAGTTTTGTGAATAGGAGTGGGGTCAGATAAGATATTTCCAGTACAGGATTACGGGCTTGTACATGCAGCTTAAAATTGTCTCTGTAAAAATAATAGCGAACACGTCACAAAATTTCAGCTAATGCTATTTTGAAGAGCAATCACTTCTTTGCAAAATGACGTAAAATATGTGTTCATATGTACTTAATTGACAAAGTTATAGAACTTTTAATGCATGCATTGCATGTCTGGTTACAAATACTATCACCGCAGCCACTGTAGCGGCGCCCCCTTCTTCGTTTATTCTCTTCATGCAGCGCATGCATAAAAAGTTCACTAACTTTGGGAATTAAGAACATATCAGCACGTATGTTACGCCGTTTTGAAAAGAAATGATCGCTCTTCAAAATAGCATTAGCAGAAATTTTATATTGCGTGTTAGCTAGTATATTTATAGAGATAATCTACGCTAAATGTAACACGCCCGTAATCCTGTATAGAAAATTTCTTATCTGACCCCTCTCATATTCGCGAAACTATAACGTTCACGCTATTTAAGATATTCGAACAAAATTGATATATGTTTTGTAGAATTGGCTGCTGGTCAAATGCTGTAACTTTCAAGAACATCGGTCAACTTTTTACGACTTATTGTTAAAACAATTTGGCGTATCAGTTATAAAAAGCACAGTGTATATATATATATATATATACATATATATATGTATTCGGGACATATATATATATATATATATATATATATATATATATATATATATATATATATATGTACTCTCTATATATGTATATGTACTCTCTAAGTATATATATATATATATATATATATATATATATCTCTCTCTCTCTCTCTCTCTCTCTCTCTCTCTCTCTCTCTCTCTATATATATATATATATATATATATATATATATATATAGAGAGAGAGAGAGAGAGAGAGAGAGAGACAGAGTGAGCGAGAGAGATAGAGAGAAAGAGAGAGAGAGAGCTAGGTAAGGCTAAATTCTCGAAACAAATCATCCATGCAGCCAGGGGCGGATCCAGAAATGTTTTAAGGGGAGGCCCGAATTTCCTTTTGAGAGTGTACAGATTTTTTGTTTACGCCCCGCCTTCTTCGGGACATGTGACTCAACCAAAAAAAATGCTGTGGGGGAGGGCTCTAAATTTTTTCACTACTACGCTCGGTTCATAGAGTGAGTGTATCCCCGTATCTTACCCCTCCGCCCTTCCACTCATATCCGTACCAAAGTGAGAGGAAAACCTAAAATGCCTAAAATCCTACATTTGTTTTGGAAAAAGGTAGTTTAATTTGTTCACCTCTGAAGAAACTCAGCTGATCTGGACAAATTACAAAAGTGACCTAATTTTGGTGGCGGGGGACCTTATGCCTCACCAAGCCAGGACTGTTTGCACTACCGCTCCGGCACAGAGTTTACTTTTTTACAGCCTTTTATCCTCTTATACAGTGGTTAGAGTGATAAGTGATAATTTAGAGCTAGTTAAACTATCAACATTTTTCGGCCCCCTTCCATTATACAGGGCTCCTAGGATACCAAACATGGGCCCCTAATCTCATATATGAAAAAATTTGACCTAGTGGAACTGATTTCTCTCTCGTACCCCCCCCCCCCCCCCAACCACTGCCCTTGCAAACATATTGACACATAGAAATTGCCATAGAAACAATGAAAATATAGTTTAAAATTTGATATCGCTGGGCCTAATGGGGGCCCGTGCGGGCCCCCCTTTGGCCGCCACAGCATGCAGCAGACAGTCGAGCTCTTTTTAGCTTGGTCCCTGGACTAAACGAAGTAGTCTAACCCATATATGACTGTTGACATTAAAATAGAATAAAAATCTTCTAAATATTCTTTAATTAATTCTCATTAAAGAATAGAAGAATGCTAAAAAAACTCAAGGGTGGCCACCAGAAAGGAAAAAAATAGAGGTCGTTGGGGTAAATATGTTGGCAACCACTGATCTATACTATAAGAAGAAATTTCAAAGCTTAATTATTGAAATGACGTAGGCCAATGTACGGTAAGCCTAGGTCGATATCAAAAAGTTTGATCTACGACGTACAGCTGTTACCAAAAACAAACGAAAAGCAGGTGGCCCATGATATTTTGTTATGTATAAAAGATTTGGCGATTGACATATCCATAGTTTTTCAAATGTAACGCGACATTTTTACTTCTACGGATGTAAAGTAAATGTAAAAAGTACTAAAAAAATTACTTCGTTACAAGTAAAAAGTACCCAGCAAATTTGGTACTTCGTTACAAGTAAAAGTATCGATTGAGTACTTTTTACACGTAACGAAGTATTTTTACTTCGTTACTATACAACACTGGTATTTCCAATGTGACGTATCGCTGTCGTAAATTAGTTAAGCGAGAAGGCTGTGATTCGATAGAAGCGTTTGACATCGATCAACAGCAGTGCACATAGTGATAAGCTAGATACAGTAGAAACAAGAGATGGGGCCCGGGGCCTACTTGGTTCGTTTGAGTAGGTTCCAGGAGGGCGGTTCCGATGGAGCTACACGGTATACAACGTGTAGTACTCATAAAGGATCGAGTCTCAATGATCCTTCCTCTTACTGACTCCCTACGGGATTGGTAAGGGGCCCCTCAAGTTGGTTAGTGTCCCAAGCCGCGAAGGCAAATTGTGTGCGATTGTTCTGTGTCCCTGGGTAGGCCCAGGTTAAGAGGCTCGTAGTCCACGGCATTACCCGAATTCGACCCAGGCGCCTAGCAAATACCCGCAGAGACGGTCTTGACCCGGGCAATGCCCGGTTTTTGTCATTTCCTCAGCCATTTCCATTGGAGTGATTGGTATCATATTTGCGTGTGGCTGATGTGTCTATATTAGATTGAAAATAAAAGATTATAAAACTAAAGTATGCATACTACAAATTAAGACAGCCGTGACGTTAAGACAGCTATTGATGGCATGCTTTGTACATCATGTCTTACTACACATTTTATGATCTCGCTACTGAATTATATCCTCCTCTTATGAAAATAAGTAATATAGGCCAATTGATTACTTTAAAAATAATTATTGGCGAGGTGTTGCATAAGTCAATATATTCAGTGCTCTGAAACGTAAGAGCTGTGGATTTCTGAAACCTGTCGGCAAAATTTTGTGCGTGTGATGATGACGATGCGCCAATACAACTGTCTTGAAGTCTGACATCATATATACAACTGTCAAAATAAATTCCTCGCAGGTAGTTTTTTGATTTGCACAATTCATGAGCTGTTGG
This sequence comes from Enchytraeus crypticus, assembly GCA_905160935.1. Classification (NCBI taxonomy): domain Eukaryota; kingdom Metazoa; phylum Annelida; class Clitellata; order Enchytraeida; family Enchytraeidae; genus Enchytraeus; species Enchytraeus crypticus. The sequence continues at coordinate 770,112 of CAJHZI010000851.1, forward strand.
TAACGATATCGTGGGATATTGAATTTGATCTACAGATATAAAAGTTTCATATATGTTGACTCTCCTGATGGCAGGACAGGAGGAAATGCAGAGTTGATTATCATGTGACTCGACTGATCTACTTCCGCTGATGATGTGATAAGGCAGAGATATGCTAACAGAGTACGATTTTAAGTCATCGCTGAGACTCAAAGAGATGATGGTTGATATGTAAATGATATACAACTCAACTCTGCGCAGTGAACGATGCTTCAGTAGCCTCACTGATACCAGATCCCCTTTACGAGTGATAGTAGTTAGTCCATTGGTAAAGACTGGAGGCAATTTTCCATCTGCGGCCAGGTACTCGATCGGTTCATCAGTGATACAATTTTCATGCGAGTGTATTGTCAGCCTTACCTGTAGTAACGCACAGTAATTTTAAACATGTTAATTACTCAAAATTAAAATTGATAAAAGCAATGAATTTAATTTATACGTCAAAATAAATCCATTTCATTTCAAAGAAGATAGCAAGTAGATTAAATAAACTTTAGACATTTCGTTAAATTAAAACTAGTCGTAAACACTCTATGATACTGTTATATACTCAAGGAAAATAGTATTAAATTGAAAAGTGCGCAAACTGCTGGCCTACATGCATTTAGACAGAGACTGAGAATCTGGCTTAGAAAAATTTATGTTGGCCTCAACGTCCTGAATTTAAAACTGTCTGGACTCGTAACATGCGTGCATTTATGAATACTGCATGTACTATTGCACACAAACCTTTGAGACTGCAAGGTTGTGTCGACTACCCTGTTTCGTTTCAATTTCCAAAGTCAGATAGTCGTTTCTCAGTAGAGTCCACTTCCCGTAGGCAAGGCACGTCTGAAACTCGCTGAAGATTGTTTTGATATGTATGTTGCCAAACACAGCACATTGTCGAATATCCAATTTGGCTTCTCGTGTGCACTTTGACGAGTGGCTTGCTTCAAGCCCGATCGAATTTGAAACCGTTGTTTGAATCATGCGCTGTTTTTTTCTATTATAATGCTTTAATAGCTTGGAAATAGAAAAAATGTCAACATGATTACATTTCAGCTTCTGCAGTATTTTTTTCAAACCTATTTGAAAAACAGATTAGCGCACAATGATTGAGTAGATCAATAATTCAGTGTAACAACAACTGCATCCTAAATCACAAGTTCCAAAGGCATACCATAGAAGGCTTAAATATATACTAGCGGCATGATTGAATTTAGACACTGAGAAAATCTGAAATTGTAGTCCAAGGTCTGATAGACTAGGGACACGCACTGACTTTTTAATAGTAATTAAACGTTTTGCAATTCTTAACTTAAAAGTACATTGAATTAAGCTCCAGTTTGAACTCTCTTTTTAACTACTACAAAAACTCCTTTGAGTACTTTATCGACGGCAGCTACTCAAGTTTGGCCATAGTCTCAGACCGATACTTTCCTAAGTAAGTCATCAGTTTCTTGAGTTCTGTACAGAACATAGGGCGGCAACACTCATTCATTCGATTCTATCATCAGCAATCTTCACAGCGTCTTCCCATGCTATGAATCAATGCTCTTTTCAGTTGGTGCGTATATTTGAACCACTGTAACCTTCGCATGTTTTCCATCGAAGCGTGCGGTTATAATTCTGTCCGACACAGGTTTCTAAGTTAATAAAGCTTTACTAACCGTATTTTTATTATAAGACCCACTCCCCTCTCATGAACATCTTCTTTTCCAGAATACAGTACGGTGTAGTCTTTATAGTGCAGTTTTCCTTGTCCCTTCCATCTCATTTCACTAACGCCCAAGATCTCAAGACCGTATCTCATAATTTCTCTCATGACTTCTCTCGTCTTGCCAATCTGGTTCATTGTTCGAACATTGCATGTCCGAACATTCCTTGTCACAGCTTTCGCAGATAGGACATAGTAAGTAAACAATAATAATAATCATTATATTTATATTAATAATAGTAATAACAATAAAGCTAAAGCTAAAAAAGCTAAGGTTAACGTCAGTTTCCTCACTCGAAAGCGATGTCAGTGACGGGCGAGCCCAGGATTTGAACCCCGCACCTACTGATCCGCGGTCGAGTATCTTACCGACTTCGCCACTGGCTCCAGCCAGTGGCGAAGTATTATTTAAGTATTAATTAAGTATTATTTAAGTATTATTGAAGAAGTATTATTTAAGTATTATTTAGGTGAATAGTATTATTTTTATTATTTTTTTAAATAGCCCTGGGATGTATAAGGCCCTGGGCTATAATAAGATAAGATAATAAGATAAAAGAAGGACTTCATTTAATTAAAAGAATAATGAAAAGTTAAATGTTGAAAATAATTCCTCTACAATCTGAGAAGCCGCATTCGTCAATGTGCAACGAACGCAGACAGCACTAAAGCGCTGGAGTGCAATGGACAGGCTTAGAAAGCATATAGAAAGGCTTTTCGCGAGGGTCGCCAGTATTAGCTCAGGTTCTCCTGCCTAATTCGCTTATGAAGTCAGACGGGGCAGAGTTGATGGGGCCCAAGGTCTCAAAAGCAATTGGCAGGAAGATATAGCTCCTAGAGACTGCGGCATATTTAAGTGACTTCCTACTGGCAGCGACTTCAGCAGTTGAGCCAGCAGCAGCGCATGAGAGGCTGAGATTGCTTGCTGAGAATATGTCCGTAAAAGTAACATCCCAGCTGCTATACTTACCTTCAGCCCAAGGAATTTGTGATACACCGTCCGGTCGTTTCCCTTCTGAGTGGCTCAATCCCTGGGGCTCTTTTTAGCCGGAATATTTGCATGAGTTAGAGCACGCTATACCAGATCATCGCGATACTGATGGCTGCCGATTGTGCCAGCGCTCCGCATGGACGATTGGCCGTGAGTGCCCAGAGCATTGACCGATGGTCAACAGGTACAGTTGTGTGGCTCACAAAGAATACAGCCCAGACGAAGACCGACGGCTACTCTGACTGCCTCATCATTCATGCACAGGATGTACAGGAATATCAAGGTAAGGCTTTCAATCAGTCATCACTATGCAGAGTCGAAAAATCAAGCAGCCAGGCCTTTCTTGTGGGATTAACGCCTTCTCGAGGAGTTTCGAGTGCACAGTGCCAGAGATTTTTGAGTCTCAAGCCTTCATGGTCTTAGACACTATTCCGATAAGCGCTTCTGAAGAGGATTGAGCAGCCCAAATGCCTTGAACCCTGGCTACCTCTAAATAGGTGTAAGGAGAAAAGCAGGAACAGATGGAATCCTGTAAAACGCTTGCCCGCGGCAGACGCCAGAAAGTATGTATAAGTTCTGTCTCGCAGCCTGCTGCGAGACAGAACGAATACCTAGCCCTCCATAGAAAAACGACAGACTTGCTTGGATCTACTGACCGTCGTTAACGTTAACATTAACGATGTCACTTAGGGACTTTCGCAGGCTGAATTCAAAAGCCTGCAGCATTAGATAGCCTATACACGGAGAAGCCCGCAAGATTTTATCAGTCTTGAAGAGCCTACGCAGCTTCGCAATATTGTTAATGCATCGTGCGCGGAGATGAGCTTTAACCGCCGGCAGCTCTCTCATGGTTCGTGTACTGGGTGTTGAGGACCACATGCATAGCCAGACCTGTCAACAGTGAAACCCCGGGAAGGCTGGCTTCAATAGGTTTCACATGAGTGATGACAGGAAAGTTACTCTCAGAGCGAGTGCTTATCAGCTCGCATTTATGTATGTTCAGACTTAGTCCCATACGCAATCATAAACCTAGAGCTAGCATCCACCATGGTAACCGCTCCCCGCCCACAGTAATGTCATCCAAGTAGCCTTTCTTCAGCGCTGAGGATAGTGACTATAGTAGGGGGTGTAAGGTTATACTGAACAGGTAAGGGTCCAACAGGTCACCATGCTGTACACCCTCATACGACATGATCACCTTATCACCAAAACGTAGTGCGCTTGGATCTCCAGAGATGGTTGACAGAAAGGATCCAGCTCAGGTAGTGAAGCGTCTACTGCTTCCAGCATGGAATCTCCTTTCAGAGAGCTAAAGGCGTTGCAGAAATCAAGTTTCGCCACCACCAAATCTTATGATATGCTGCCGATGAATCGGTGGATGGCATGCACAGCTGCTTAGCAACCTCCTGTCACCCTCACACCTACCTGAAATGGTTGAAGTTAGTCAATCCCTGGGCTCTTTTATGGCCGGAATATTTGCACGAGTTAGAGCACGCCATACCAGATCATTCAGATACTGGTGTCTGCCGATTCTACCAGCGCTCCGTATGCACGAAAGGTTGTGAGTGCCCAGAGCATTGACCGATGCTCCGCGGACACAGTTGTGTGGTTCCCAAAGAGTAGAGCCCAGCCGATGACCAACCGCTACTCTCACTGTCTCGTCATCAAGGCGGAGGCCACAGGAAGATATAGGCAAGGCTTTCAACCAGTCACCACTATGAAGCGTAGAAACATCAAGCAGCCGGGCCTTTTCTAGTGGGATTAACGCCTTCGCGAGGAGTTCCGAGTGCGCAATGCCAGAGATTTGTGAGTCCCAAGCCTTCATGGACTTAGACACCATTCCAATAGGCGCTTCCGATAAGAACAGAGCAGATCAAATGCCTTGAACCCTGGCTACCTCTACGTCGGTGAACTGAGGAGAGCATGAAAGGATAGAGTCCTGTAAAGCGCTTGTCCCCGCGGCAGAAGCCAAAGAGGCAGAAGGTGCCAGCGACGAGACAGAACGAATACCTAGCCCTCCATAGCAAATGGCAGAGATTAATAATAATAATAATATTATTATAATAATTATTGTTATAATTATTATTAATAATAATACTAGTAATAATAATATTATTATTATTATTAATAATAATAATACTAATATTATAATAATAATAATAATTATTATTATTATTACTACTATTATTACTATTGTGAGAACCTGATTCGATATATTTTGTATATGATGTATGGTATTTGTATTTCAATTAAAGTATTTAATAGTACTGCTGCATATGTAGCCTAAAGATTTGAAAGTATTATGTTTTATGGAAGTGTGATCCTAGGCGGTATCTAAGCTAGGGGAGAGACCAATGAGGGCATGCCTAGACAGGAAGGGAGGAATCCAAGATGGAGGACTGACAACAAGGATGTAACACGTGACACGTTGAAAAAAAATTGAGGTGATTCGAAGAATCTCAGTTGTAACCGAATTTAAGAGTAATTCGAAGAATTCGTTTAGTAGAACTGATTGTAGTCCGTTAAACAGTCGATGTGAGGAGAGTGATCTGTAGATGATCAAACTGGGAAGAAAGTTCCATTGATATATTCTAACCTAGGGATTATACTAGAAGGAATCCTAGTAGGCGAATAGTCGAGAGGAAAGTAAAGTGTAAATATTTATGCTGGAGAGCGTTGTAGTAAGTTGTGTGTTGACAGTAATTGTATTTTATGTAAAGTACTTGCTACTGCAATATTTAAAGTGAACTGTAATTCGATAGAAAAGTATAATTTTAAGTTATGCGAATTTCTCTTACATGTGCTAATTTGAAATCTTTTTAATTTTCGTTCTACTGTATATGCGTGTATTATTTTATTTCTTTTCGTAATAAATTAATATTTAATTTAATACAGTCGATGACGTTATTAATCGAATAGTAGGATATCTAGATTCAGTCAAAATCAAGGACAGGTAAAGATTCCAAAATATTTATAAGAGACATATTATTAGGAATTTAAGCTCTGGAACATTTAATCTCAGGATCTCATTTTACCTCAGATAAAATTATAGAATCAGGTCCCTGACATTAAAAAATCTGTGGTGCCGTCACATCTGCTGAGTTAAAAAAACTCAGCAGATGTGAGCGAAATTCAAAATGACCTAATTTAGGCTGAAGGAGGCTCAAGCTTCTCCTAGCCAAAATATACATAGAGTTTGAGATATTGAGAAAGGCATTCTACATCAGCTTGTGCATATTGCGTTCTAATCGCATTCTATATCAGCGTTTGGATATTGTGTTCTGGAGCGATCTTAAGCGTTCTAAACGCTCTGAAGCTTCCCAGAAATGGCAGAAAAATCCAACATGCCGAAAAGGACTACTGCGACGTCTAGAAGTTCGTCTCCCTTGATCAGTACTTCATGCACAGATAATCCTCCTCTTCAGAGTCCAGCATCAAAGCCAGCAACGGCTATTACAAGTGCAGCTGTGTCACAAATTTTGCTTTCATCAGCAGCTGAGGGTAAAACGACTAGATCTACTACCATGGCGAAGTCAACATTTGAATCATCGTCCATGACAACAGCAACAACGTCAGATCCAGTTCGCATAGACAAGGATGTAAGACTGAAAGACTCTATATATATATATATATATATATATAATATATATATACATATATATATATATGTATATATATATATACGTATATATATATATTATGTATATATATATACATATTTGTATATATATACTTCATATATATATATATATATATATATATATATATATATATATATATATCTGTATATATATATATATATATATATATATACATACAAGAATATAGTGAAACGGAGTACAAAGCGATTGAAGAGAGAATTGTGTAAATTTAAATTTATTTCAATGATGACGAAGTACAGAAAATGTCACGCTCAGAGATATTATATTAAGTGATGCATTTAAGAAGATCTTCAGGCAGTTCAAAGCTAGTCAGTAAAGTTGTGAATTTCACACCTCGAATATTCAACCAAGTAGAATTCGAGATGTTACAGAATTTGTGGAAATCTGAATTGAAAATGAATCTTCCTCAGATTCTGAAGAGGAGATCGAAACTCTTAAGTATAAAAAACATCCCAAGTAGCCAGAATCACAAGCCACAGAGGTGATGGCAATGACTAAATTTTTAGAAGAAATAGGCGAGAACGACGAGCTGAAGAAGAGAAACGAAATTAGAAGAGAATCGCGAAGAAGATTTGCGACAATTAGAGAAAGAGAGAATAGAGAAACACGAAGAATATATGCGACCATTAAGGAGAAAGAGAAAAGAGTTAGAAGAAAAACGACTAGCATATGTGAGAGAGAAAGAAGAAAGAGAGAAATGCGAAGAAAGACGAGAGAAGAAAAACGAACAGCTTGAGAGAAAAACGAAGAATATATGCGGCAATTAATGAGAGAGAGAAAAGAGAGAAGAAAATGACTAGCTTATAACGGAGAGAAAGATGAGAAACGACGTGCTGAAGCCAAGAGACGATAAATAAATGAGAGACTACGACAGGAAAGAAAAGAACTGAATCGCAGATTCGATGCACGGCAACAGAGTACTTTGACTCAGAAGCAAATTGAAACATTGGATAGAGAAGAACTATATACAGAACATAAGAGCAAGGAAGAAGAAAAACTAAGATAGGATAAACCGAAAGTAATTACAACAGCAAGAATAGCTATGACAACAGAAATCTCACCAAGACAAGATCTTAATGAAAGACACTTTGAAGATTCTCAGACGGACAGACTCCACAGAAATCTATGCAGGGAACTGCCGTTCTTTTTGATAGAAGAATTAACAGAGTATCAGGAAATGAATAAAGAATGTGTGATAATAGAAAAATCTGAAGCAAATACAACGACAAGAGATACAGCAGCAGCTCGTGCAGTAATAGCAGTTACGCCAGCAGAGTTAGCAGTTATGCCACTGTCAGGGAAGGGTTCTAAAGGCGAACCCTAGCCTGGACCAGGTTCATTAATTCTAAAACGCTGGACTTAAAACTAATGATCTATTATAGTAGATAACTACTTTTCATTTGTACTTTCAATTACAGTTTTATCTATAACAGACACATAGGTAATGTATTATAAATGAAGTGTATTTAGTCCACTTCAATTATATTTTATTTTACTCAAACACAATACAAGAAAATAATATATTACAAGAAACTGAAAATGTCCTTATATGACAAATAACTGAATTAAATAATGATATCTAATAGTCAAATATAAATAATAGAAGTTGAAAATAAATGAATAATATACAAAATAAAATGAAAGAACTGAAACTACTACTAATTAAATACCAGACTACAAAAAGGTTGAGAAGTACTTAGTTATGGAGAAATCGTAACACTCGTCACCAAATACTATCTCACAAGAACATAAAGGCAAACTAGTTCCTATTCAACGTCCTCATTTCTTCCATCACAAAATACATTAATAAGAATCCGTTAATTTGCTCAGATCAAATGGCAAAATGAATTAAATATGCGTATATATTAGAGATGGGAATCGAACCGAACCCGAACCGAACCCTAAAATCAAGAATTTTGACCAAACCTAACCGAACTCGAACCCAGACTCTGACCGAACCCGAACCGAACCCGAACCCAGACTCTGGTCGAACCGAACCGAACCCGAACCCAGACTCTGGTCGAACCCGAACCGAACCCCGTAACCGAACCCGAACTTCGTGGAAACCGAACTGAATCAAACTCTTGTAGTTCCTTTCTTCTTCACAAGCCTGACATTAAATAAAGATAGTAAGAACAGTATATCATTTTTTGCATTTACATGTCTTCAGTATCTAACAGTATCTGAGAGTTTCAAATTTGAAACCCTAAGGTAAATTATAAAACTTAATACTAGTCAGTTGATAGCAAACGGTTTATATTATGATCATTTTTCTATGGAAGTACACGTGTTTACCAAATCATCTTTATTTGACATTTTTATGTTATTAAATTGCACTTTGTCTCTGAAATATTGGATCAAATTTTAGCCAGGACATTTCCACTTAATTATAAACGTATCTAATGTATAGGCCTATAGTGACAAACAAAATTATTCAATTAAAAATTACGCCTCCTTACCACAACCATCACGACTCACTCTACACACCTTGAAAGACAGTCATCCGTACTGTTTGGAGCACCGGCTATATGATGAACCGATTTCCCTAAGTAGATCAGCCTGCACTTTCTCCGATATAGTCATCTGTAAGGATCTGAGGAAAGTTCCATCTCCATCAGGTCCACTGGTCCAGTCCCCATATTCCGGCTCCTCCGCCAGCCAGAACAGAGCCGAGTTATCGTTGAACTCTGTGAATGTGTCATCCGATATGTACATGTACAGGTTCAGAAGAGTACCCCTGGAGAAGATAATACTGGCAGGAGGGTTGGCAATCCTACTGTCACTTGAAGTCTGATCTCCAACTTTTAATGCAGTGGGTGTCTGAGCACGACACAGGAAGCTGATGATCATGTAGATGATGAACATTCTGATCAGCAGTGTCTTCATCCTGCCCCACATACTGAACTGCTGCTTCTGCTGTGGCTGCTGCCGGGTCGGTGACTGCTGGTCACCCTGACTCGCTTCTATGCGTTGATCGGTATAATGAGTATGTGGACTGGTAATCAATTCTGTATTCTGTAGTCTATGAATTGTAGCCTCTTGCAAGACTTTAATGTCCTCTGTTGTCAGCAATGCAACATTCTCTACAAGCCTATTCGTCACAGCGCAACAAAGCATAACATCAGGTTTCATTTCTGCTTTATCTAATATTAAATTCGCTGGTACAGTTATAACTGTAGCTTGAGCAATGTCACCCCAAGCACTCTTGAGACATAATGATTTACCTGTCAATCTATCATTCAGGTAACCTTCAGGTAACATGCCACTGTTAATCACACTTATCTGTGTACCGGAGTCGCACAGAAACTCTGATACGACACCTGCTAGACTAATCAATCCCTTTTGCAGAATAGCATGTGATGACTCATAGAGGTGATCACCACCAGGAAGGCTAGACTTGTCTAAGTTTACTTCAACTGGTTCCATTAGGGTAACTCTGTGTACTTTCTTTGACTGATCTCTTTCATTTTTCAGCTTTATGCAATTCTTAGCAATATGATTAGTTTTACCACAAAGGTAGCAAGCTTCCGTTAGATTTGAGTATGTAGGTCATTTTTTTACAAACCTTTGTATGACTACCTCTGATCTGACAAAAGAAGCAGAAAGGGTTAGATACCCTCTCTGACTTCTTATGATCCTGTTTTACCCAATGGGCATCCATACTATTAGATTTCTTGCATTCCTTCTTTTTATTAGATTTCTTGCATTCTTTTATCTACACTACATAGATCAAAGATACGTTCGATCTGATTAAAATATGGAACTACCTCGATGGGGTCGCTTGGCATTGGATACAGGGATCCTCTCGTGGCATCCGTAGCTCTTTTCAGTCTAGCACTTATTAACATATCATTTTCTTTCTTTCTTTTTTGTGTCTCTAAAATAGCCTCTAACTTTCTATCTTCTAAGATAGCAGTATTAACCTTATTTCTCTGCCTTTGAGCTTCTTCTTCTTCTCTAATTCTGTCCTGTCTTTCAATGTCTTCTCGACGAATTTTCTCTCTTTCTTCTCTTTCTTCTCTTAAACGTCTCATCTCGTACTCTTCTCTTCTTCTACGGTCTTCTATCTCTGCTTGTCTTTCTTCTTTTCGTATTCTTTCCTAACTTGATCTTTCTATCTCTCTGTTCTTCCTTCCATATCATCATATCCTGAGGACTTTGCATAGGAAGAGACGGAGATGCCTGCGTCATCGTATTTGGAACTTGAAAAACAGGCAAGTGAGACGACAAAACTGATTGTTGAGATCTGGTAGAGGAAATGGGCTGATGAACTGTGAACATGAGAGTCTGTGAATACGATAACGAAGCTCCAGTGGTATCTGTCGTCCCCTGAGATAAGCCTGACTCAGTAATAACATCACGATTCTGAACTTCCCCAGACAAAAGAGATCCAGAACATTTTACAGCACTCATCTCACTAGCTACAGGAAACTTGAATTGTACAACTGCATCAACTGGAGTGGATGGAGTACTTTTGCTCTTACTAAATCTGTACTTATCATAGTCATTATCAGGTACAAATGGAGTGGATTGGAAATTTGACACAATTTTTAATACTGACTTTTCAGTGCAGCATAGACGTCGAAGATTCAAAATATGATGAGCTATCTCCTCATCTGACATGCAATCTATTTGCTCCGCACTGAACTTGTCTTGACACATTACTAACTCATGTCGTAACACAGTATGACGAGACGACCATAAATTGCGTTGAACTGTCTTCCAAACAATCTCTGTTGTTTTCCTACTTTCCGCCATGTTAACAGTAATGTAAGTCAGTAGAAAGTGATAGATCAACTCACCAAACAGATGTTGACGACAACAAACGAGTAAACAGAAACTGGTGTTGATATCCGTTAAAGAGGAATTTCCCGACGAAATAGAGATTTCAAATTCAGTCGCGAGTAGTCACCACAAACCCAGGTGTGTAGAGCAGGTTTTAACCCACTCAAATACTATCGTAGAAACGCTATAGTAATATATATCCTGTGACTCACCAAGTCGATGACGCTATATATACGCTATATATTACGCTTAATAATAATATCTAATAAATCAAGATAACCCTATCTGAAACAAACGGGTCTGGGCACCAGATTTATGTCAGGGAAGGGTTCTAAAGGCGAACCCTAGCCTGGACCAGGTTCATTAATTCTAAAACGCTGGACTTAAAACTAATGATCTATTATAGTAGATAACTACTTTTCATTTGTACTTTCTAATTACAGTTTTATTTATAACGGACACATAGGTATAAATGAAGTGTATTTAGTCCACTTCAATTATATTTTATTTTACTCAAACACAATACAAGAAAATAATATATTACAAGAAACTGAAAATATCCTTATATGACAAATAACTGAATTAAATAAAGATATCTAATAGTCAAATATAAATAATAGAAGTTGAAAATAAATGAATAATATACAAAATAAAATGAAAGAACTGAAACTACTACTAATTAAATACCAGACTACAAAAAGGTTGAGAAGTACTTAGTTATGGAGAAATCGTAACACTCGTCACCAAATACTATCTCACAAGAACATAAAGGCAAACTAGTTCCTATTCAACGTCCTCATTTCTTCCATCACAAAATACATTAATAAGAATCCGTTAATTTGCTCAAACCAAATGACAAAGTGAATTAAATATGCGTATATATTACTATGTCACATGTCACCTGGCTTTATCCATGACAATACATATTATGATACAATATACCTAATGACTACCGCATCAAACCCCTAGAATCCTCTCTTACTGAAATGGCACAAGTCTATCACAACTTCCTTGAGTTCAGATACCCAACTCGACTTCTGGCCTTCTCGAAGTAACTATCAGCAAAGTACGACCCTAGAACTCACAGTTCCCTATGACCGTTTAACGTCCTGTTATCTTCACTGGCAGTTTCTAATAAACCACGCTAAATCACAACTCAGGGGTTACCTATCCATAGGACTTTCCCCTCTAAATGAGTCTAACACTTCCTAGGCCTTTCTTAATATACAACATGTGAGACTTTAATCCATACAATGTTACTATCTCATGTGGATATAATGTTACTATCTCATGTGGATATAATGTTACTATCTCATGTGGATATAATGTTACTATCTCATGTGGATATAATGTTACTATCTCATGTGGATATAATGTTACTATCTCATGTGGATATAATCTTACTATCTCATGTGAATATAATCTTACTATCTCATGTGAATATGATCTTACTATCTCGTGTGGATATAATCTTACTATCTCATGTGGATCGATACCGAGTCAAAACAAATGTACACTGTAACAAAATAGTCACTTAGAATAGCTGGCGATAAATATAAAGTTTAATAAGATTTATCTTAAATCTTAAACGAAAGTTTATCAAAAATACAAATGGAAGCTTCTCGCTTGCGACCAACTGTCGAAGTCCCAATCACTTGTGTTTACTCCAGCGACAGACCCAGGCACGGAACAATAGACGTACAGGGTAAGAAACTTTCCCTGTGCTAGTGAAAGTACAAAGGTCATTGGTGGAGTATATTGGAATAATTAATGTTATCTCTACTCCTGCCGTGACAGCCACCAACTGTGGACACAGCTCAGTCAGTTATAAAGACAACAGCTGTCAGCAACACGATAGTCAATGAGGGTAGTGAAAATAGGGATTTAACTCAAGAATAGGAGCAAGATCTAAAAATAAATCTCTTATATCAGGAAGAAAATTACCAAGAGTCAGGCAATAGTGACTCTGTGATAAAACAAAGATGTCTACCAGAAAGAAAAGAAATAGTCAGAAAAGACAACCAGCATGCATGTAGCCTACGTTTCAGCAATTGTAGCAGCAGCAGCAAGGAAGATTTAAGCAGCAGTTGCATCAACAGCAGAAATATATACAGCAGAAGGTTTATCAGAAGCAGCAAATACAACAGTCACTGCTGACGAGTAGAAATTCCAAATTTGCTACAACTTCTTTGATAATGAACAATAGTAAACCTGTTCACAGTAAAACGTCTGACCGTCAAAATGCGAATCCAAGTCAACAGCGTACGGGATTAAGTAAGGATTCATATAAGGTAAAGCCGATTAGAAATTATGACAATTCGACTTACTTTAAAGCGGTAAATCGTATTGATGGAAACTGGAGAAATAAATCACTGCATTCTTATAATCACAATCACCAGAGAAGCCATTACACTGGAGAAAATCATAAGAAACCAAATTAGAATTGGAACAGCAGAGTTTTATATAGCAAACCATGGTGCTATCTTTGCCGAATGAATAATCATTGGACGAGTAACTGTCTTCAAATTCGTCATCGAAACTCATCAAAAACTTGATGTAAGTGTGGCGAAAAAAATCATAAAATAATAAATTACCCACAATATAACAGAGACAAAACTATTGAAACAAATCGTGTTAATACACATCATAGAGACAGTCTATATTGGCCAAAATAATTATAGACATAAGAGACTCGATAACTCATATTCGCATAATGATGAACATTATGAAGGATATTGTCATGCGCGGATTGATAGCTACTTTATGTGTAATGTTGTACGAATTCCTAAGTCAGCGAGTAAATCCAAAACGCAAGATACGTATGATAGAGCACTTTATTCGAATCTCAACAACTGATGGGTATATGAACACACAGTCCTTATATGCCCTACAACAGGCATTACCCCTGTTGTCATGCAACCCCCTTTTAATATGATTAAAGGGCTTTATTTACATATCTACATTTACATCGATTGTGATTAAAGTGTCTATGTATATTTACAATGGTACGGCTTCACTCATATTCTTTGGTGAAGCCGTAAATCAATTAAGGAGAATGTACACGGCTGTTAAGTTAACATCCGTGTGTAATATGATAGATAGATACTTTTATTATACAGTGGTCCGGCTTCACTCGATTCTTGGATGAAGCCGTAAGCCAATTAAAGAGTTTGTCCACAGTTGTTAAGTTAAAACAGTTTGTAAATGAATTGGTATGTACGACTATATGACACCTCCCCCTAGTGTACGGCACGTACACTACCAGTGTTCCAACGTTGTATTCACTCAGCCATCGCTAGAGTCTAGCTATGGGGAATAGCGCTCAGGAGGTCTACGTATTCTCGTAGACCGCCGGAGGGGCGGTTGAGGCGGCGTGGCAGTCCTTACTGGAAGTGGTATTTGAACCAGTGCTTCCTCTCGTGATCGCTCCGTCGGTTGTGTTGGTTCCCTCGAGACAGATCGAGGCTGGTGCGATTCCGATGACTGACCTGCTTGTCGTATGGCCGTTGAGAGCCTTTCCTGGTTGGCCGTGATGTTGATATGCGGCGTTCTCTCTAGGGTTTCGTGAAGATGGAGGCAATTGCGCCGAAGTTCTTGTCCGTCGGTGGTAGCTACTCTGTAGGGTCTAGGCGTTCCCTTGAGTTCCTCGAGGACTCTGCCTGGGACCAGGCGCTTTCCTATCTGAACCCTGACGGTGTATCCAGGCTCGAGTGCTTTCAGAGGGCGGGAGCCCCTGTTGGCGTATTTTCTTTCCGTTCGCTGTTTGCGGAGAAGTTCTTGCCTACACCTGTCTTCAGTTTCCGACCTGTCTGAGACTATAGCCGGAAGGTCGGTTCTGATGGGACGGTTAAATAGCAGTTGAGCCGGACTCATGCTGGTGCCAGAGATTGGCGTAGCTCGGAGATGTAACATGGCTTTGTCAATGTCTCCTCCTGCTTTATGAACCTTTTGCATCAGTCTTTTTATTGTTTGGATCGCACGTTCGGCCTGGCCATTACTCTGAGGGTAGTTTGGTGAGCAGGTTTTGATGCGAAAATTCCACTGTGTAGCAAATTGTTGAAATGCAGCGCATGCAAAAGGGATGTTGTCTGCCATGATTGTCTCCGGGACTCCAAACCTGCTGAAAATTACCTTCATAAGTTTGCTGATAACGCTGGCTGCTGTCTTTCTTTTTAACTTAGTTACTTCAATGAATTTACTGAAATAATCGACTACTATTAAGTAGTCTTTTCCTCGTGACGTGAATAAATCACAGCCGATCTTCTGCCAAGGGTAGTATGGGACAGGATGTTGCATCAGCGGCTGTTTGGTTTGTTTCCTTTGGTTAGCGTTGCACGTTGAATAGCGGCGAATCCATAGCTCTATCTCGTAATCCATACCGGGCCAGTAGTAATGTTGCCTTGCCAGCTGCTTTGTCTTTTCGATACCCATGTGACTGGCGTGAAGCTTTCTGATGAGATCGCTTCTTTGAGCTGATGGTATGATGATTCGTCGGTCTTTGAAAATCAATCCGTCCCATGTATACAGGTCAGAAATGATCTGGCGATACTGTTTGAGTTCAGCTGGTAGTGCTTTCCAGTCCGAGGGTGGACCTTCGGTTGTGAACTTTATTAACTGCGAGAGGATTGGGTCTGTGGCTGTGCTGACCGGATTTCTTGTAGCCTGTGATCTCCTTCTGGCATATCTAACAATACCGTGTGAATCATCACATCTAGTTCCTCTGCCATTTCTTTCTCGGCTGTATACGTTTCTTCTTGAAGGTAAGCTCTAGACAACGCATCAGCAGTATACATTTCTTTGCCTGGTGTATAGCACACGATTAGTCTGTATCGGCTCAAACGAATCAACATCCTTTGTAAACGAGGTGTAGTTTGTGACAGCGGCTTTGAAAAGATGGCCTCCAATGGCTTATGATCGGACTGAACTGTTGTGATGCGGCCATATATATATGTGTGGAATTTCTCGCATGCGAACAAGATGGCTAGGAGTTCCTTCTCGATTTGTGCGTATCGTGTCTCACAGTCCGTGAGGGCCCGTGAAGCAAATGAGATTGGGTGTCCCTCCTGCAGCAGGCATGACCCTAATCCCTTGCTGGACGCATCCGTCTGGATAACCAATGGCTTGTCGTGGTTGTAGTAACTCAAGACTGGAGCACTAGCTATTAGGCTTCTTATTTTGTCGAATGCTGACTGCTGTGTTTCCGCCCACGACCAAGGTACATCCATTTTTTTAATAGCTGTCTATATGGGAATGTTATTTCAGCGAAGTTGGGGATGTATCTCGATACGTACGTTGCCATTCCATTGAAGCTAAGTAGCTCCTCTCTGAATTGTGGTGGCGGAAAATCTGTTATCGCACGGACTTTTTTCGGATCCGGTGAGATTCCAGAGGACGATACAATGTGGCCCATGTACGCGACAGATTTTACCGTCAGCTGGAGCTTCGACCGGCTGAAGCGTACGTTTACTGCTCTAGCTCTTTCAAGTAACTGACGAAAAATCCTATCGTGTTCCTTCATTGACGAGGCAAAGATGATGATATCATCAAAGACTACGGCAACGGGGCTTGAATATCACCAAATGCTTGCTGAGCTCGCTTCTGGAACACTTCTGGTGCACTACTGATCCCGAATGGAAGTCTGGTGAAACTGTATCGACCAAATGGTGTGTTGAAGGTGACTAACCTACTTGATTCTTCGTGTAATACTATGTGACAGAATCCGCCTTTTAGATCTACTATTGAGAATATTGATTTTCCCGTGAGCTGTGGTAAGACGTCGTCGAACGTAGGAACAGTAATGCTCCCTCATGATAGCCTTGTTGAGTTCTCTTGGATCGATACACAAGCGGATCGAACAGTCCTTCTTTTCGACGATTAGCATGGAGTTAACCCATTCCGTTGGCTCATCGCGCTTTATTATGATCCCGTTGCGTTCCATTACTTCAAGTTTTTTCTTCACTTTCGGTAGCAGTGCGAGCGGAACTCTCCTACAAGCTTGCACCGTCAGGCACACGTCACTCCTTATCGTTATATGATGTTTGTCTGATAGTTTTCCCGGAAGACTGTCGTCGAAAACATCACTAAACTCATTAAGGAGAGCTTGCGACGACGTTGCCCTTACTGAAAGAGCTTTTTGACCAGACCCAATTCAACAGAAGTCTGTAGTCCGCAGAGTGAGCCCCCCCCCACGAAGGAGATCTAAACAGCTGACTCATATTATGTTACCTTTACATATAATTTATCAGGCTAAAAAATAACGCTTTACATCCTCAGTTACAAAACATAGGCCTACTCATAAACTATCTATTACAGCAAATATGTGATCCTGCCAATATTTAATTACCTCTCTAGAAAGTGTGGTATTCAAGTACGTAGGAGAGACAGGAAGGCGAAGAAGAGACAGACTTAATAAACACAAGTCCTCAATTAGAAATATGGAGTACACACCGATATCAATTCATTTTAGTAGCATGAATCATTCTATTCTGGACTTAGAAATTACAGCGATAACAGATCAACCGAATACTACAAGCATCTGGAAAAAGACTAGAAGATGAATGACAGAAAGGACTAGAAACTAAATTTCCTAATGGTCTGAACGGTCTGAAATAATACAAAACGTTAAAATTTTATCAAGCTAAGGAGAAGAGTAAGTGTCAAACCTTACTATAATATTATTCTTATTATTACTGTTATTGCTTGTCTCTTCACTACAGTTACCATTACTACTACTGCTATTATTATTATGTACTACTATGTACATGTACTATGAAATATGAACTCTATTAAGAACTATTATGAAATACTAGCTTTATTAAGAACTCTTATTGTCATGGTTGTCAACTGGATAAGATACTCTGTATCTTCACTGACGACCGATTTTTCTCGTGTTAGTTGTAGAAATTGCTGTTGATGCATTGTACTTCGTTTATGAATTTGGTGTCTTTGCTGAAAATAAACATTTTATTACTACTATTACTACTATCAGAACCACCTCCGCCGCTACAACCGACACGCCACCTTCACCACCACCACCACTATCGCTAGGCCTACTATCATTTTGGCATACTTAGGAAAAAATGTGCCCTCTTCCCACAAATGTTCACGTTACCCCACCCATACTCTTGGATCAGCGCCAGTCCTGTAAATGCAATCGTTAGCAATAAATAAAAGGCATACTTTTTAGATGTTCAATATTTATTCAGGGAATTAAATATACATAAAGATAATAATATTACCAGACCTCGGTTGGCACTGTGGTAGGTTAGGTCACCTACACACGAGCGGCGATGCAACTGAAGACACGCCAGGAGTTCTCTCTCTACGATACATCTCTTAAATCTGTCGCCAAGTTCTTCGTGTGTTTTAAGCCTATTCGCACCTAGACCAGCCTTCCGGAAATTTAGATTCGAATTTCCCTTCCTACCTCGATTTAATGACTCATGTATAATTTTATAAACCTTAGCGTCAAATTGCATACTCTCAAATATTTGACTTTCTTCATGACTTTCCATATCGAGATAGTTCATATATCTATTATCTGCACCGCCACCAGAGCTCCCGGCAAACTTAACGATCCTGGCACTCCTCGGGCCATTCCAATGGTAGGAGATTTCTCTATCATGGCCGGAAGTCAGAGCTCTGAGTTCATCCACGGATGTCTGATGTCTTTCAAAACATTGTTCTATCTGACAAGAGTGTCTATCATTGCTGTGTGTTACGATTTGATGCAACTCTGCATTTGTTCCGAAACTGCCAGCTGTCG
Source organism: Enchytraeus crypticus (assembly GCA_905160935.1). Lineage (NCBI taxonomy): Eukaryota > Metazoa > Annelida > Clitellata > Enchytraeida > Enchytraeidae > Enchytraeus > Enchytraeus crypticus. The sequence continues at coordinate 789,053 of CAJHZI010000851.1, forward strand.
TCAATATAAGGATAATCTTGAGTAGAAATTAATAAGGCATTCACCAAATTCAGGTGCGGATCCAGGACTTTTTTAAGGGGGGGCCCGAAATATATTTTGAGAGTTCACATATTTGCTTACGCCCCTTCTTTAGGATATTTGACGCAACCAGAAAATGCTGTGGGGGAGAGCTCATTTTGTTTCACTACTGCGCTCGGCTGAGTGAGTGTATTCCCGTATCTTACCCCCCCCCCCCCCCCATTTATATCCCTTACTAAAGTGAGAGGAAAACCTAAAATGTCTAAAATTCTACATTTGTTGTGAAAAAAGTGGGTTAATTTTTCACCTCTGAAGAAACTCAACGGATCTGGACGAATAACAAAAGTTATCTAATTTTGGCGGTAGGGTGGAGGCTGGTTGGAGGGTGGTTAAGTCCCTCCCGGCCAAGGCTGTTTGCACCACTGCTCGGGGACAGAGTTCACTTTTTTTTCTTACACCCTTTGTCCTCTGATACAGTGGTTATAGTGAAAATTGAGAGCTAGTGAAACGATCAATATTTTATTTTTCGGGCACCCTTCCATTATACAGAGCTTCTAGGATACCAAATGTGGGCCCCTAATCCCATATTTGAAAAAGAAACTGATCTAGTGGAACTGAGTTCCCTCTCGAACCCCCCCCCCCCCTCCCTCTAACCAATGCCCTTACAAACATTTTGACACATCGAAATTGCCATAGAAACAATGAAAATATAGTTTACAATTTTTTATCGCCGGGCCTAAGGGGTGAGGGGGGCCGGGCCCCCTGGGCCACCCCTGGATCCGCTACTGACCAAATCGTAACAAAAATTACAATGTCTGTCAGCTTAAATTTAATTCATAACACGCAGTGCTTAGGATGTACACTGTGACAAGGTCTTGGAAAAAAAAGACTAGTGGAAGGAGCTTAATTGTTTTGGTTTAATTGACTTAAAAACAAAGTAATTGTAATTTTAGTTTAACTTTTTAACTATCCCTAACCCTTACCCCTACCCTTTACCATAACCCTAAACATATTCCTAAGGACATAAAAAATTGGTAAAACTTCTAAAAATAAAAGTGACGCGAGCAAGAAACGATAACCGAACCCCGTGATCTAAAGCATAGCATTTATACCACTAAGCCACCCAGGGTTCCGGTTTAAAATAGTTGATTAGATGATGTCAACATATCGTAGCAGAAAATCGTAATCTTATAGCTCCTCCCACTAGTCTTCTTATTCCAAGACTTTAATTGTCACCGTGTACATTCTAATCACTCCATTCATAAAAGCAGTGCCTGAGATTCCATAGAGTGCGTAGAGCTTTAGTTTATAAACTTTTATCTAAAAATCTGAATCTCAAAGGGTTTTCTCCATCACTTGTAAAAGGCGTCCATCAAGTTACAATGCAATAAAAGGGTTGTATACTTGAGTAGCAATTAAGTAGACAAAATATTAATGTTCAGCAAATGGATATACGACACATGGATATACTTGAGATATTCGACATTTGTGTAATAATTTTAAAGTACTTCGTCATCTTCTGAGTGCTACATTCATAATTTACCTTATGGTTTCAAATTTGAAGCTCTCAGGTCAATTACGAAATTAATTTATGAAAATTAATGCCTTACTGTGGTGCAAAATTATTTACTTCAGATAGCCTTAACGCATATATAATGTCATATATAATTATTTGTAAATCTGGCTGCAATAATATTAAGATGGCACACTAAAATTAGAAAAGTTTCAGAATTTGAATTTAATAAGAATTGATCCTCCTAGATTGAGTGAAGCATTTTCAGAGATGTGTGGACTGGCACTCAGAATAAACTCTAATTTAAAAATTGCAGACAAGTACTTAGATGTTGAGTCCGAGAGTCCATGTCAAGTCTACTTAACACTTCCTTCCAATTCCACTAAATATTTTTCTTATAAACTTAATTATAGAAATGAATGCGACCTTAGCGTACACACCGTCGATAGAGTCTACACCAGGATCTCGACTCTAAAGTCTTGATTTCGACTCTATAAAAGGAATTTACAAATATTCAATGACAATGTAACAGTGCTCACTAAACTGAAAAATTCTTGTAACTGCAGTGGTAAGTTCCATACAGGTATACATCAAAATAATATTCAATATTAAATTGTGAGTTGATTTGTTAAATGAGCACACATTTGCACAAAATTGATAGATAACTACAAACACGTATCTATTGTGCAAATGAAAGCTTACTATCTAGTCCGATGTCTAAGCCAATAATTCTTTCATAAACTCGGAGAAATGTTTAGTAAAACGTTGGGCATTATTACAATTATTAATCAATTGATTTTCACTACTACTGCTATCATTATAACTCCACTATCATTATTATGATTATTATGATTATTAATATTATTATTATTATTATTATTGCTATACATAATTATTATTATTATTATTTTATTTTTTTCCCCGGTGTAAAGAACCAGGGGTTTGATAAAAAATCTCCCTTACTATTATTATTATTATTATTATTATTATTATTACTATTATTTTTTTAAAATTGCTCTGGGCTGTATAAGGCCCTGGGCTAAAATATAAGATAAAAAGGACTTTATTTAATTAAAAGAAAGATGAACAAATATTTAAAATAGTTCCTCTATGCTCTGGGAGGCCGCATTCGCCAATGTGCCACGAATGCACAAAGCATTAAAACGCTGGATTGCGATAGATAGGCGCTGCCTTTGAAAGGCTTTTTCACGTTGGTCGCCTGTAATGGCACTGGTTTTCCTTCCTAATTCGTTTAAGAAGTCAGACGCGGCTGAGTTGATGGGGCCAAATGTCTCAAAAGCAATTGGCAGGAAGATGTAGCTGCTAGAGACTGCGGCATATTTAAATGTCTTCCTATTGGCAGCAGCTTCAGCAGCTGAGCCAGCAGCAGCGCATGAAAGGCTGAAATTGCTTGCTGAGAATGTGTCCGTCACAGTGACATCCCGGCTGATACACTTGCCTTCTGCCCAAGGAATTTGAGATACATCGTCCGGTCGTTTCCCATCCGAGCGGCTCAATCCCTGGGGCTCAGGCTCTTGTTAGCCGAAATATTTGCACGAGTTAGGGCACGCCATATCAGATCATTCAGATACTGATGTCTGCCGATTCTTCTAGCCCTCTACATGCACGACATTTTACCGTGAGTGCTCAGCAGCATTGACCGATGATCAGCAGACACAGTTGTGTGGCTCACAAAGAGTTGAGCCCAGAAGAAGACCGACCGCTACTCTGTCTGCCTCGTCATCCAGGCAGAGGCCACAGGAAGATAAAGGCAAGGCTTTCAGGCAGTCACCATTATGAAGAGTCGAACAGCAAGCAGCTGGACCTTTTCTTGTGGGATTAACGCCTTCGCGAGGAGTTCCGAGTGCGCAATGCAAGAGATTTTGGAGTCCTAAGCCTTCATGGACTTTTAGACACCATTCCATTAGGCGCTTTCGATAGGGATAGAGTAGACCAATGCCTTGAACCCTGGCTACCTCTACATCGGTGAACTGAGGAGAGCATGAAAGGATCGATTCCTGTAAAGCGCTTGTCCCCGCGGCAGAAGCCAAAAAGGCAGAAGGTGCCAGCGACGAGACAAAACGAATACCTAGCCCTCCATAGCAAATGGGCAGACTTTCTTGGATCCACTGACTGTCGTTAATATTAACGTTAACGATGTCACTTAGGGACTTTCGCAGGATTAAATCGAAAGACTGCAACATTGGATAGCCCTCACATGGAGAAGCCCGCAAGATGTACTGTATATCAGTTTGATGATCCAGCGCAGCTTCGCAATATTGTTAAAGCATCGTGCGAGGAGATGAGCTTTAACCGGCTGGAGGCTCTCTCTAGGTTCGAGCACTGGGTGTTGAGAACCACTTCCATAGCCTGACTTGTCAACAGTGGAGCTCCGAGAAGGCTGGCTTCAACAGTAACTTTCCTGTCATCAACTCATTCACTCCTGTGTTTCACAGGAGTGAATGAGTTGATGACAGGAAAGTTACTGTCAGAGAGGGTGCTAATCAGCTCACATTTCTGAATGAAAATTATTACTATTATTATTATTTTATATAATTTTTTAAATTTTCCCCAGGTGTTACGAATCAGAGGTTGGATAAAAACGATTCGCTCAATACATGCTGAATCGCCGCCCGCTACTCGAGTACAACTAGTTCCTTAAAAGAATTGCTGAAGCAGACTGCATTAAATCTTTACAAAGTCACGGAAAATCTTTCCCAAAGAAAAGAGGTCTCTCGCTTATCGCAGGTTAGACTGGCAGGTTAGACTGGCAGGTTAGACTAATTGCAGAGCTAACAGCTCTGCAATTAGTCTAACCTGCAGACTAATAGGCAGACTAATTGCAGAGCTGTTAGCTCTGCAATTAGTCTGCCTATGCCAGTAATGAAGTCAACTTCATCGGGATTCATGGGGCTCCATGGTTTCTATGCCAGCGGAACAACTTCATACCCTAAGGACAGATCACGGGACTAATCCATTTTCTTAAAGGCGGCTAGATCAGCAGCTCCACCGGCATTGACTGAAGTTGCATTCAAATAGTAGTATGCAATACTTTCAATGACCGTGAAATCCCACATGTTATTATAATTATAATTGTAATTTTTTTATATCATCACCAGAGAATCTGAAAATAGCAAGTACCACGGAGCCTCCCTGGTGACTCCCTTATGCAACTCATCCATAATAAAACTATATAAGACGTAAAGCTGATCCTTGGTGTAGCCTAAATACATCTTCAGGAAATACTCTATGAGTGTCCGCGCTCTTCTCTTTCACTAGTCCTCACCCTGCTGTACATATCTTTGATTATTTATTTATTTATTTATTCATCACATCAAAAATATAAAACGCAAGTAAAGCAAGTAGAAAAGCGAAATATGGAAACGTTTGTGTGAACGGAATATGCAGGCCATAAAAGCGCTTGCATATTCCGGATTTAGTTCATAAAAAGTTGAAAATTAATATAAAAGATTAATTTATAAAATTATAGTATCCTACATACAAGAGTGAAGGTAATCACAGGCTTAGAGCTAAAATAATATCATTACACAAAATCAGTATACAAGCAAATGGAAATAAAAACGATTAAAAGCAGTATGCCTATTTCAAAGATTTACGTATATCAGATTGACATGGGCCTTTTTTAAAGGACTGGATAGAGCTATCATTAATGATACTATGAGGAAAGTTATTTCATTTATTTACACATCTATTTTTAAGATGATTACGTTCTGCGTTATATCTAAGGGTATTTACATATACTGCAGCACCATTGCTTCTAGTTTTACCAGATTTAAAAGTAAAAAATTCACTGCACTGAAAATCAGCGAAATTATTAATTATTTTATAATATGTATATAGGTCGAATTTTAGTCTTCGTAATTCAAGTGACTCAGCACTAAGTATCTCAAGTCTATTTTTTTAATGTCTCCATGGCGCAATGGTTAGAGGTGTAGATAACGTCATGAAGCTTCAAATGACAGACCCTGCGGTGAATTGAACCCTCGTGGGTTCAATTCCCAGCCGCGCTGATCTGAGAGTAAAATCTCGGGCATTCACTGGACTAGTTATACGGAAAATGGACAAAATTGCCTAACGAATTTAACATGTGGTATTAAAAGTGATAGATATCAACATAGTTGATTATTCACTATAATGTGTTATAGCAGTGTGTTATTATTATATTATCAGAATAGCAGAGATCACTCAATTCAAAAAGACGTTTGGAGAATTTCTTCTGAATTGATTCAATAAGATCAATATCAGATTTACGATACGGAGACCATACATTAGAACAGCATTCGATTATAGGACGTACAATGACAGTAAATTCTTTATATTTTGTCTTATATTTTGACTTTATATTTTAAGGAAATTCAAAATAATAGAAGACTTTTCCTGGCTTTATTGCACATAATTTTGATGTGAGTGGAGAAAGGAAGATCATGCGTAAAAGTCACCCCCAAGTGAGTGATTTCATAGACCCTGGTCAAATTGATAGAATCGAGCTTATAAGTAAATTCTAGACACGTATTCCTACTAAGGCAAAATGACAATACTTGGCATTTATTCACTGCTAGGTTCAAATGCCATCTCATTGACCATACATGAATTTGAGTTAAGTGATTTTTGGAGAGCAACACAATCAGAATGCGACTTAATATCGACAAAGAATTTAGCATCATCGGCAAAGAGGAACAAGGTATCGTGTTCAGGGAAGCAGAGGTGCAAATCATTGATGTACACCAACAAAAGTAATGGACCCAAAATACTACCTTCAGGCACACCACTGAGCACAGGAGACCAGTTAGAGTAGGAATTTTTAATTCTGACCGCTTGGAATCTGTCATTTAAAAAGGAGGAAAACCAAGATAGAAGTTTGCCGTTTATTCCATATTTATACAATTTAAATAAAAGTTTAGAATGTACAATATTGTCAAAAGCTTTCGAGTTATCAAGGTTTACGGAGTCAACCTGATGGCCGTATTTTAATTTTTGTAGCTAAAGAGTTAAAATATCGTAATAATTGGGAGTTAGTAGATCTTTTAGGTAAGAATCCGTATTGATTCGAGTAAAGTAACTTATTTATAGTAAGATAAGCAAGAAATTGGTCTTTAGCAATCCTTTCCAAAACGCTTACAGATGATAGAGGTAAGTGATATAGGCCGGTTAGAGGTTTAGAAATGACGTGCTAAGCTTTTTGAGGGGAGAAGGAGGTAGACCGTCCGCATCAGGGTAGCCATTATTATTTAATTTACTTATGCTATTAAGTACAGAGAATTCAGAAATCATAATATTGTCAAAGGATAAATCTACTTTTGGGGTACTCGGAAATTGGAATGTGGGCATGACGTCATTGTCTTCAGTAAAAACCGAGCAAAAGTAATTATTTAATATGCAAGATTTATCGTTATCACTAAACGCAGTAGGGCAATTAGTTAGCTATAGTTAACGGAGGAATAGAGCAAGAGTTAGATGTTTAACGTTTGACATAATTGTAAAATGTCTTAAGAAATTTACTTTCAATCAGCTTATTCTCATAGAGCATTGCACGTTTATTGATTGCCATTTTTGAAATCAACTGAAGATTTACGGAAATTCATCTTATTTATATAGGAGCGAGACGATTAATATTAACGCCAAGCTCTTAACTTCCAACACATCCTTCTCTTAATTGGGTTTGAAATTTTTAAACGGCGAGTTGGTTTGAAATGGGTGCTGCTACTGCGTAAAGGACTTGAAGTTTTTTTTTGTTTTTAAAGGTATACACATCGCAAATAAATTGTCAAAAATAGAGCAGAAATTATACAAACGTTCGTCAATGGAGGAACGTTCATACAAGATGGTATACTAATCCATATTAGAGATTAAACTTTTAAGACTACCACAGTCAGCTTTGTCACAATTATAAACTGAAAAATTAAAGGGATCGACTTTAAGCGAAGGAGGTGATAAGGGAAAAAGATGTGCAATCAAATTCGTTTGTATATTAAAGAGTACAGTTAGATGATCACTTGAGCCAGTTGGAGTACTGGAAGTGACAATAGAAACTAGGGAGGGATTATCTGAAAAAATTAGATCAAGGATATTATTTTCACAAGTAGGAAAAGAAACCAGTTGTTTAAAAGTTTCGAAATAAAAAAGCTTTGAGTATCGACGTAAGTTTGCTGATTTGGGGAAGTTAGTTTACTCCAGTTAATAAGACGTAGTACTAATAAACATTAATGCAGATTATAACAAATTGACACATTAATAATTTAATACATAATGAACTCGGTCAGAAGGATAAAGGACCACTAGGCTACTAGTCTGACACCATCATAGGGGCCAACAAGAATATCCAAAACTAGTAGTTCAAGTGTAGAGAATCGGACAGGTAAATCAACCATCAATTGACTCAAAGATTTACTCTCTTGTCGACCTTCTGGGCATAAACCCAAATTTGTTGCCCTCCATGCTTGTTGAACCTCTCAAACTCCTCTTAACTACTCTTTCTCATACCTTCTTTGTAAGACTTAACAACTTAATATTTCTGTAATTCTTGCACACTTAAATGTTCCCTTTCCCGTAGAACATAGGCACTAAACAACTCACCTCCATTCATCTGGCATTCGGTCCCTCATAACATCTTGTCAAACACGTGTATCAACCAGTCCACCGCACTGCAAGCAAATATCTTCCATATTTTCAGCGTGATACCTTCCAAACCCATCGCTTTACCTTTATGCATTTTCTTAATGCCCACTCAACCTTCGAACTGTTACATTTTGAACATTGAAGTCATCCGATTCATCGCCACCTAATTCATCCTCATGGACCACAATATTAATATTGTTACAGTCTGCGGTTTGTCAACTGATAATGGAAATAAAAACGAATAGACTATTTTTTAATTTTTTTTAAAATTCCGTATAGTTACATGCACACATGACATTCCACATGACATTGTACTACTTATTTTTCTTTCTGGGTTTCGGTTGTTTCTAGTTTTCGTTATTTACTCCTTTTCCTCTCCATGGTTATTAGTAATCATTGCCTTTTGTTGGTACTCAATTAACAGCCGGCGCGGATTTAAGAATAACCTCCAACACCCTGGGGATTATTAACATTCAAAGCTTTGGACACTCGGACTTCCAAAGTGGTCGCCCACCATTTACTAACCTTGTGCAACGTGGCTTTACTTCGTTCAATTGACGCACAACTAAAACTGAGTGCGCTATATCCCTCCCCAAGAAAAATATTAACCCTTTCAGCACTGCCGTTATATTCTAAATGAACTCTTAGATACTACCTTATTACTTAAATAACTTTTATTACTTATATAACCTCCTTATTTAACAATATCAATAAATACTCTCCTCAAAATATACTATGTCCCAAAATATCAATTATATGCGTCCCTTAATATATTTTCACGCTCCCCATATTGCTCCTTGCTTCTCTCTTTGCTTAATAACTTGATAAATCTCCTTTTCGCCATCTTTGCTGCCTAATTAATCTCTGATAAATACTTTCTGGCCATTTCCACCGCCACCACTCACTTTGCTTTCCTCTTTAACTCCAAATAATTCCCCCACAAATCTTCAGTGCTGCTCATTGACGGATCCAGGAATTTTTTTAAAGGGAGGGGCCCGAATTTTTTGTTGACAGTGTGCACATTTTTTGCTAACGCTCCACCTACATCTGGACATGTGCAACCAGAAAAAATGTTGTAGGAGCGGGTTCAAAATGTTTTCACTACTGCGCTCATCTCATTGAGTGAATGTATCCCCTTATCTGACCCCGCACTCCCCCCTCACTCATACCCGTACTAAAGTCAGGGGAAAATCTAAAATGTCTAAAATCCAACGTTTGTTTCTTTAGGGTAGGTTACTTTTTTACATCTGAATAAACTCAGCGAATTTGGACAAATTGCAAAAGTGACCTAATTATGGCGGTAGGGGGCTTAAGCCCCTCCCAGCCAAGGCCGGTTGCACCATTGCTCCGGGACAGAGCTCACATTTTTTAATTACACCCTTTTTGTCCCGGTACTCCTGTTTAGTGGTTAAAATTGAAAATAAAGTGCCAGTGAAACGATTAACATTTTTCGGACTCTCTTCCATTATAGAGGGCCCCTACTATGCTATATATTGGCATTTAATTAGTATTTGTAAAAATCTGAACTAGTAGAATTGAGTTTCCTCGCGACCCCCCCCCCCCCCCCCCCCCTTAGGCACTGCTCTTACATAATATTTACGCATATAAATTACTATAAATACAATGAGAAAATAGCTTTTAATATTTTATCGGTGACCTTAAAGGGGGCCTGGACCCCCGGGCCCCCTGAATCCGCCACAGGTCCTATATTGCTTCACTCTCTTCGCCACTGGCTCCAGCCAGTTGCGAAGTCGGTAAGACACTCGACCGCGGATCCGTGTGTGAGGGGTTCAATCCTGGGCTCGCCCGTCACTGACATCGCTTTCGAGTGAGGAAACTGACGTTAACCTTAACTTTACCAGCTTTACTCATTAAATGCCTTCTTCTTCTCATTCAGTACCTACTGTACCTCCTATTTCCCCAACCAAACTTCTTTATCCACCTTTGTTCTACCTCCCTTCACTTCACCTAATACTTCCCCTACATCAGTTAATAAATTTCATGGTCATTTCAGTTCTTATCACCATATAATCCATTCATTGTCAGCCTCAAACATCGACTTCAATCTGCTTTATTTCCTTTTAATTATTTCCCACTTCACCTTCTCCACCCCTGACTTTTTTCTGATCTTCTTACTCACCCACATGAAATCCATAACCTTATATTTTGCTTGAGGAGGGGGATTTCACTGGATATCGGGTGAAGTGTAGCTTCGGTCCTCCTCACTCGTACCGGGCGCGAAGCTCCTAACCTTGTGGTCAGAGGTCTCGTACGTCATGCCAGTTCTCTTTATTTTAGACTATTCCATTCGTTTAAACCATTGTAACCTTTTTGCAGCCTAGTCACCCAAAAACTGCATGCCCTTTCGGAAATTGGTTTGGATCGGTTGGTCTATCCTTCAAACAACCCTGACACAATACAGGTGAAGTTTAACATTAATGAATATTCTAAATTGATCTAGTACCTAGACAGTAATAATTTATATGGCTACTCGATGAGTATGCCTCTACTCACATACGGATTCCAATGCATGGCTTAAGATCAGCTGGATAACTGAAAAGAAATAAGCGGTATGGAAAGTCCAGGTTGTATTCACGAAGTTGACTTGCATTATCCCGCCTCGCTGCACAGCCATCACAGTGACTCTCCTTTAACGCCTGAAATTGCGAAAGTGCTTAAATTGAATAAACTGGTGATAATAATTATGCATGACAAAACAAAGTACATATTACATTACGAAAACTTGAACTTGTATGAAAGTTAGGACTAAAATTACTAAAATGCAATGAGGCAACAAATCTAAATAATGTCCATGGCTTAAAATGTACATTGATTTATATACCAAGCTAAGGACCGAGGATACTAACAATTTTGAAAGAAAATTAAATTAGTGAATATATGTGGCAATATGAGTATATGTGGCAAGTAACTGGAGAATATTGAAAACAGCAGAGATTTTGTCACGGAACGAGAATGAAAATCAATTGAATTTGAATCGCCAATCCCAAACATTGATTTCACTGCGACATAAAAAGAAATCCGAAAGATATAACACTCGGTGAGGAAGACCACGGTTCAAATTGAAGTTGGGTCGATGTAGGTTTCAGACTACGGATATTACTATTACCTCTGATATTAATATTTACCTACTAGGATATCCCTAATGGAATATATTAAATTAGTTTTTATTTTGTGATTACACAAACGCAAAACACAGTTAATGTTAGCATATGCAAATATAGTAATATATTAACATAACTCTTTCGTGTTAACATTAATCAATGTTAGTTAGATAAAAAAATTGATTGCAAGAAACGATAAAAGAAGGAATGAAAGATATTGCAGAAAAAATTGATTGACAATAGAGCTAACACTAAATTGTAAAGTAGGCCTAAATCTATAGTTTTTAACTTTGACCACATATTCAATGGCCTCAAACACATTTCACATGCACAATGACCTCAAGTTCTGTTCATATAAACAATGAGATATTAACGCTTTAACACTATCCTTCAAATAGATATAATCGAGGACTGATGAGTTACAGGCATGCTCGATGAGATCATACGAATACGCACAGAGCTTCTGTAGTTTATATCCAAAAAGAACCAAACAAAATAGCAAAGCACTTTACTGAATTCGGGCAGAAAATACCTGCGACGTTCACACTAGAGTTTAGTAATTGGCAACCCGCTTAATAAACTAATAGGACACCTACTGATACCTTTAACAGCTCTCCAGTCCCGTTAAGCGTAGGTCTATTAAATTAATTTATCAATTGATAATTTTTTAGTCTCAGGTAACCTTATAACTCAGAACTTTATAAATCTTCAATTACTTTTACTTAATATTCAGTAACATTCTCTCGCTCGAAATTGACACACTTACATGTATATTATAGCCAATTAGACTTATATGTTCTTTATTGTGCCTGTGGGATGAGAATTTCTCAGCAATTAACTTGCCACCTCTGGGGCCTTGGGCAGAAACCTGCTGCTCATAATAATTCAACAGGAAAGAAATAAAAAGCTGTTGAAATTATGCTTAAATAAAAATCCGTTCTCAAATTCTGTGCTCTGATATGTTGTGTAGTAGTATTTGGTTATAATATTTCGATTTAAAGAATAATATATAAGCATCTTGGCAGTGGCGGATCCAGGGGGGTCCATGCCCCTTAGGCCCTCCCCCATTAGGCCCGCGGATAAAAATTTTAGACTGTATTTTCATTGTTTCTATGGCAATATATATGTGTAAATATGTTTGTAAGGGCAGCGGTTGGGGGGGGGGGGGGTGTATAAGAGGGAACTCAGTTCCACTAGCTCGATTTTTTTTCAAATATGGGCCCCAATAGGGGCCCGTGGTTGGTATACTAGGAACCTTGTATAATAGATGGGGCCCGAAAAAAGTTGACCGTTTCACTAGCTCTCAATTCACTAAAACAGTGGCCACACACGATCAGTTTTGCCATCAAACTCATCTGTTCAGATATCTGAACAGATATCTGTTCAGATATCTGAACAGATAAATTTCATCGTGTGTGGCCGCGTCAGATTTGAAAACTGACGAGAGAACTGATGACCTAGTTTCTCCACACACGATGAAATTTAACTGAACAAACTTATCTGAACAGATAACTGTTCAGATATCTGAACAGATAAATTTCATCGTGTGTGGGCAAAAACTGATGGGAAAACTGACGAGCGTCAGTTTTAAAAACTGATAGGAAAACCATCAAATTCATCTGAACAGATATCTGTTCATATAAACTTGATCGTGTGTGGCCGCGTCAGTTTTCAGATCTGACGACTTGTGCCGCCCACAAAGACTTTTGGCGCACAATGAGTAATTAAAATAAAAATATTATAAATCACAACGGTGCTTTTGACATACAGCAATAAGCGTTACCGAATTAAATGTCATTATTAAATTTAAATATTGATTTTTATATATAAATTGAATGACTCGTGACACAGTGATATAGAGCTCGTCTATAGAACGAGAGGTCGCGAATTTGGCACTGCATTAATTCGTGAAAAATAGAAACTAGTCGTGCAAACGTGGTGGTGACAAATCGATATATACGCGACCTTTATTCTACATTTCCTATCTCGACCCTTTCGTATCGACCCCGAATAGATATATACGGGGCGCTAAACGGATTTCTTTAAAATCTCAATATTAAACACCTTTGCTAAACAAATTAAAATTTTATAAGCAATGAATAACAATTTTATTTAAAGTCAATCTCCATTATATTTCTCAACTAAAAATGGCATGCGCAATTTATATAGTAGTCTATAATCTCCCTCAATAATGAACACTTCATAAACGTTTGGCGGGATTTAGCGCACTTGGTTTATTGGCGCGTCCATTATCGAATTTAGGCTACATCGACCTCGGTTAGTACTTTTTGGTTGGCCATCTTGGACGACCGATTGTTGACAGCTTAGGAAGGAAAAAATCCAAGGGTGATGGAGGGTTATTCTTAAATCCAATGATAATAGATGAACTTGTGCATGCTAAATAGGCAGGGATATAAATTTTAAATTTGGATTAAAAAATAAATAAATAGAAGTGAACCTATTAAATGATACTTCAGTCAAATGGACAGCCACCATCAATCAGCTCTCAAATTAGTAGTTTGCATAGCACAAAAGATGTTGATTGATTAGGGTTAGGGTTAGGGTTATGCCAACCCTAACAACGCCAATCTCGCGCACTGCAGGCTGGGAATGATTGACAGCTAATTAGCATAACTGATCAGATATCTGAACAGTTAAATTTGACCGTGTGTGGGCGATCGTCAGTTTTATCTGCAGATAAATGTGACCGTGTGTGGCCAAAATATCTGTTCAGATCTCAGATCTGAACAGTTAAATTTGACCGTGTGTGGGCTCCGTCAAATTTATCTGAACAGATATCTGTTCAGATAAATTTGATCATGTGTGGCCACTTAAAGTTTCAAATGTATATTGTTTGATGGCTGGTAAATTTCTATATTTTCGTTTTTTGTGTAAATGTCCAGCTAGAATTGTTCCTTAGCTAACTGCTTTCCAATCAGATTAAGTTGTAATTTATTTTCCTTTCTTTTAGTATGATTCATTACTTTCAGGTTAAGTGTGTACTTCCGTTGATTTTGCATTATAGGCCAACATGACATTAATATTGTTATAGACGGTGGTCAGCTTGATAAGATGCGTATCATCTTCCCTGACGGCCGTTGTTCTAGTTTTTACAGTCTGGTTGATACCCTGTGTTTCTTGGAATTTTGTTATTTTATTTCTTCAAATGTTTATTTCTACATGTATTTGTCAGTGATTTGGTGTTGATGCTGAAATAAACTTTTTGTATGTTCTGGAATTTGAGAAAGCCCTTGACAGGATTGATTGGAAACGATTTTGAATATCTTGAAGAATAAATAATTGAAATTGATTGCTGAGATAGAAGTCTAATTTTAAGCTTTTGAATGATTCTAAAAGCAGTGATCAAAATCCAACAAGAATACTCAGAGGAAGGTGAAATAGCACGTGGAGTAAGAGAAGGTTGTAGCATTTCGCCCCTTCTGTTTATCATTTACACTGAGGCAGTGATGGAACAGCCATGGAAGACATGAAGGAGCGAAAAAAGCAGGAGGCAAATTGTTACAAGCTCTAAGAATTGCAGATGACCATTGAATGATAGGGGAGCAAGACTGGATTGCAGAAGATAATGGATTGTCTGAATGATACCGCATTGAAAAATGGAATGAAGATTATCCTCAAAAAGACAAAAGTGATAAGAATGTCCCAGAATAGATGTGAAGTCAATATTATAATAAATAGTGCGATATTGGAACAGGTACGGAGTTTCAAATAGTTTCATACTATAACAGATGATAGGAAATGTGAGACTGAAATAGGCAGTAGGATTGCACAAGCAAAGGAGGCCTTATGTAATAGGAAAGAACATTTAGCAAACAGTCTAAAGAAGGCCACAAAGATAAAGCTAGTGAAAACCTTGGTATTGACCACGCTATTTTATGGATGTGAAACATGGACCTTAAGGAAGGAAGATATTAGGAAACCAGAGCCATTAGATAGGGAGAAGAATGGACTCAACAGATTAGAAATTTAGGAAATTATGAAGAGAGTTGGTATAGATAGACAGTTGATAAATGTATTAAGAACTAGGAAGAAGAGTTGGATAGGACACTTTCTAGAGGGGAGAGTCTAATAAACCTTTATTATTATTATTATTATTATTATTATTTTTAAGTTTTTTATTGCCCTGGGCTGTATAGGGCCCTGGGCTAAAAATCAGATAAAAGAAAGACTTTATTTAATTAAAAGAAAAATGAAAAAGAAATATTTAAAATAATTCCTCTACGCTCTTGGGGGCCCGAATTTGCCAATGTGCCACGAATTATTATTGTTATTATTATTATTATTATTATATTCAAAATTTTGATTTATTGTATCTTATTTCGGACTGCTGTCCCTGTACTTGAGAAACTTCCCGGCCCTGTAGAATGTTCCCATGCGAGGCTTGCTCGAGTCCGTGGTGCAGCTGAGCCAGGAGGAATAGCGGACCTTGTTCAGACTGTAGCGAGCCTGAACCACCGAATGGAGAAGTCCATGAACAACCTGGATGACTTCCTTGGACTGCTTGACGGACTCGCTGGAGGAGAAGCGCAGGCCCCTCCTCATGGCTGGGAGAACCTCGGCCGTGTCTAGGAGGTAGGGGAGGCGACTCGTCAGCATCACCTCCAGAGTGACCCCCAGAGCCCAAATATCCGCGGTTATCTCCACTTTGTTATTAGCCAATCCAGACAACAACTGCTCTGAAAGCGGCTTAGAGTTCTCAGCTACTCGTCCTACCGACACTTCTAAACTATTTCCACTTTTGAGAATTTGCTGCTTCATTGGGCTAGGCTGCTGTGGGACAGGCTGCTGCTTGCTGCTCTGCCACTGCTGATTCTGCAGCTCTTGACATATATACAGCTGTTGCTGTTACCTTGACTCTGTGGATCTACATTCTGATGACCAAGATACTGTTGACCCAGATCCTGGCGACCCAGATTTGGTCAAGTGATTAACTCCGTCCACAGACTCCGCCCCATTCTCGCCGTGGGTGTTCTCAAGCCATATGTCCCTGAGGTCACAGTCGAAACTGATCAGCTGTTCTGACTTCCTCCTTCCGGGTTCGAATTTTCCCTGGGGAGGGCCAACCAGGCCTCTAGACCCCAGGTAGACCCAGCCAGCTGTCTGTGCGGTGGCTGACCCATGGCGCTGCCGAGCCGCCACGTCACCGAACACGGAAGATCCCCCCGGGGCGGTGAGGTCGGTGAGAGAGCGGGCGGTGACGCCCCGGTGCCAGAGATGGTGTCAGAGATGTGGACGACATAGCGGTGGTAGGTCGGGGTTCGGTGCATGTCCTCGAAACCTCGCCAGTTCAAAAGTCCCTCAACCTCTAGGTCCTCGGTGAACCTCCCGTCTTCCAACAGTTGATCGGGATCAGGCGCGAGGTCGATGGAAGGCAAGCCCTAGTTGTGCCAGCATTGGTTCTCAGCTTTTTCTTCACCTGAAACTATGAGGTTCCCTCCACCTGTGTGATTTTTGTAGAATATCTCGGTATCGGAGCCAATGTTTGCCTGATGCTGGAGGTACTGATGATGTTGATTGGATGGCGATGATGTCTGCTAGAGGTCTGGGCGAGCGATCTTACAATTGAGGGAGGGCAACGACGATGTGAAGCTTCCCCCGTCCCCCCCGCTAGAACACGAGTTATCCAGGTCTGAAGGTTGATCAGAATTCTGCTGACTGCCGCTGTAGGAACTGATAAGAGTGCTAGTAGCTGTGTCTGTCTTCCTCTTTCTACCCACGCAGTTGCTGCCTGGAGGGGGAGCTCTGTCTGTACCCCCACCGCTCATACCACCATGCCCAGCTGCGGGGCAGCTTGCAGCTGCTGCAGCTGCTGCCGGCTCTGACCGCTCTTTAAATCTGATGATGGTAGACAGGAAGGTGTTGTAGGGCGAGAATGAGCTTTTTTAAGACAGAGTGAGGTTGTATGGACATGGAATTCAGTTGTAGATGCAGACTCTCTGGGACGATAGATCTCTCCAAGAGAATTAAAGGTACCCGTTACACAGATGGTATTAAACCGCTGCACATAGATTGACAATTTCTGTCTTAAAAAGCAAGTTTCACGTTTGTCGCCTGTCACAGATGAAAGTTTCTTACCTAAAGTTGAGATGAATTTATTACCCTCATCATTCATTGGACCTAACGTCTCAAAAGCCAGAGGGATGAAGCAATAGCTAGTACAGAATTCGCTGTACTTGTTTTTCTATCAGCCGGTTCAACTACTTCACCCGCTGACATAGACGAGAGGTTCAGGTAAGACTTGGCTAGGCAATCAATCACTGTGACGTCCCACAAAAGCGATTTACCTTCAGTCCACGGGGATTAGGGAGAGACCATCTGGTCTCTTACCATCCGAACGTGACATGCCTGTGGGTTCCTTAATGGCTGGACATCCAGCTTTATTCAGCGCATGCCACACAATGTTATTAAGATTATGATGTCTGAGAGTCCTACCTGCGCTCTTTCGACAAGAAAGTTCATGATGTCCTCTAGCGTCAACTAAACTGCCACACATACATTTATAGGGCTCACATAACTTCGTGCCTAAACGTAAGCCAACAGCTATCCTAACAGCCTCGTCTTCAAGACGCAACCCACAAGAAGTTATAGGAAGAGCATGCAGCCAGTCGCTGCTATTTGCAGCAGATACAGCAAGAAGACGTGCTTGAAGTATTTTTCAACGATAGGATTGTCTCAGTTTTTCTGCAAACAGGCAGCTTCACCGACAGGAACAACCATATCGAACTCAGAGCTCCACAAAGACTTAGCTTTTACGTATTCCGGATCAATGGGGGAGGTGCTATTAACGAGTATTTCCCGTGTAGCGCCCGTGTAGAGTTGTATGAAGCCAGGAAGGCTGACGGAGCCACTTGCGAAGTACTGCGGATACCCAGACCACCATTACGAATAGGGAGAATTGCGTGTTGCCATTGTTGCTCGGTTAGGTCGACATTTAGCAGGCTACACAGACATTCCCTGAGTATCTTGTCAAAAGTCTGTAGTAAGAAATGTGTTGAGAACATGGAGATGAGCGGAGAGTGTGCATCACTTTGGGCGCACTTAGAGAATGACGAATCAAGATAAGAGCGTCGTGACGGCTAATATCTTTCAATCGCGTGACTGCCCTCTGGAGATCAGCAATGTGTTTCTCTAATTTATTGTCCATTGCCTCGCCCACAACTGTAGGAGCACCTAGAAGATCCGCATCTCTAATGTTCCTTTTCTGAAATGAGTCTAGTAGAGGATCATCATGAGATAAGGCCGAAGAGATGATCTCCCATTTATTACTATTAATTTTTAAGGCCAAGTTCTGATCCCTTATCCATGACCATCCTGACATCATTAGCTACTGTAGCATCTAAACCTCCAGTCGTAAGATCATCCAGGTAACTAATTCTGAATGAACTTAACAGATCTTTAAGAAGTGGTAGAAGCGTCAGACAAAATAGTACTGGGCCCAATGTATCACCTTGTTGAACGCCCTCACTGGAGAGGATAACTCTTTCGCCATATTTGAGGAAAGTTGACTGACAATAAGCAGACGAACAGAAGTCATAAATTTCCGGAAGGAAACTGTGAACAGCTCGCAACATCTTAACTCTGCTTATACTGTTGAAAGCATTGGCGAAGTCCAGTTTGATTAAAGAAGAACCCGAAGGCATGCGTGTAACAAACTGACGCGTCGCATGGACAGCAGCTTCACATCCACCTGATACCCCAACACCCAACTGAATAGGACTGAGATAATCAGAGACTAATGGCAAAGCGTCCATGTTTAGACATTTATCCGCGAGTCTTATCCATGTATAGCCAATGGCAATAGGACGTACGTCATCATTCTTTTTCTTAATCGCAATTAGGTTGCCGCCGAAAAGTATAGGCCTCACCTGTAAGGGACAGTCTCCTCTGATCAAACAGTTGATAAAACCAGTGATAGCTGTAAGCAACTTGGCACCTGCCTCCTTATATTTAATTAAGTCTTTGAGATCTTGAGAACGTAAACCATCAGGGCCGCCTGCGGTACCGGCTATAAAACTATGTATAGCTTTCAAAACAACATCTTCCTGTACTTGAACGGCTGGTGTGGAATTATGTACTTGATTGTCAGGAGACTCAACAGCAATAGGGTGCTTATCCTGTAACTGTTTAAAAGTCCTCTCATTGTTTTCCGCTAAAGATTCATCGGAACAGAGGATTCTGACCGCGGCGCGAATGTTGCCTTCCTCTAACTTTGACTGCACCAAAGAGGAAATAGGAGCACATCTCTTAGAAACAGAATTAGACTCTTTTGGTGTTTGCAAGTTTTCAGAATTATGAACTTTAGACAGACGATTTCGAATGATGACTGCAATACTAACTTCCTTTCCCATCTTGGCAGGAACAGTTAGAGTGGTAGGAGCAAAATTAAGAAGTTCATTCCAATAAGCTATCTCCTCAGTGTTATTAGTGATCTTGTTAAGCACAGTAGTCAGAGCCCTAGCACAGGGAGCTCTGGCAGATCTCGGTATGTGTTTGATGATGGGTTGCGTCAGAGTGGGATGTTGAACGGTTAAATTATCGGATACTAAATAAACATCAGTGGAAGATAAAATGACACATGCTTCATTGCTAGCTGCATTGGCGTTGCTTTTACTGCTGCAATCTAAATTTCTGACAATAGAGCTAGCAGCAGTGTATTTACTTGTTCTGCTGCTCTTAGGTTTGCTTCTAGCTGGATGATTAGAATCTGAACAATATTTATCTACTTGTTCCAAAAGATCGCAGCTTACATCTAAATAAATGACTGACTGGCTGGGAAACGGTTGATAAGATGAGGATGTAGCATTAGGAGTGTTGAGAGGAAGATGTTGATCAAGTGGTGGCTGACCAGAACCGGGACAAGGAGATTTACGTGGGCCATGTCGGTGGATTAGGCCATCCCTCAGATATACCTATCGTACAGCTAGACACACCCGGCAGACACCGCTTTCCTTGCACGCAGTTTGAGAAAGAGACCATTTCTGTCGAAACATTTACTGTTCGTAAACAAGCCTTATATAGAGAAGAACCGAACTTGAGCGATGAGACAACAGGATAAATCCATCAGATTAAATATCCGGAGTCAGAGTTTAAGAAGATAATCGTTTTAAGACAATAATTAGAAGACACTAATTGATATATGTATCATTGAAGAATAAAATGGAACTTTATAACGGTATTTATCTTAAAAACATATTTTGGTATTATTATTATTATTATTAATATTATTATTACTATTATTACTACTACTACTACTACTAAAAGAGATTATAGAAAGCAGAAAGGAAGGAAATTGAGGCAGAGATAGGCCGAATATTAGGAATGTTAGGTGATTTTAAGATCCACCCATATGTCGACATGAAGAGGAATACGGAAAACAGAGAAGAGTAGAGGCGCTATAGGTCCATGGATCAATAATCAAATCTAACATTGCATGAATAAATGCCAAATATCAAATGTTATCCCATCAACAACTCCGGAGGGAACGTAGTGTGAAAGATAGGATCATAAAAATTAACTAACTTAGAACCAGACCCAAAGGAAACAGGAAATACCGACAACAGCCAATACGAGACAATAAATAACACAATTAACCAAAATAGCTGAAGAATTTCAATAAATTTAAATCCAGTGAAATCCATACAGGCGTATCTGACCAGTCTAAAAGTACACGGCAAATTATAAACCTCTAGCTTTCTGACACAGAAGTCTATGGCTTAATATATACAATGTACATGTACATTGCTGGCATGTAGTCGAAATCAAAACTCAGAAACCAAGACCAAGATCAAGACCAGACCCCTCGAGACCGAGACCATGACCAAGAGCAAGAACAAGAAAGACAACGAGCTCCAAGCTGTGATTAATGAGGCGGTAGGCCTAAACTACTAGTCGATCATTAAGACTGCTACACGAGTTGGTTATCAGCCTAACTGTAAAATAATTATTTAATGTTTGCAATAGCATGGCCTATTTCATAAGTTGCTAACATATAAATATTACTTGATATGCCTATAAGATTGACATTCTTGAAAGTCATTAGGGCCGCATACTAGGGTGCTAACGGCTTCGTGTTAAATAAGAGCCGATATTTTAATAATCATCATCATCTTCCCGTGAATGCGTACTCTTCGTTAGAAAATGTCAGAGCGTCTCCAGATAAGCAAACAACTATAAGCTGATCACTGGTTTTATATTAAAATAATTGTCCGGCCATCTCAACTGAGACTACTTTGTATCAATTTCAAGGGCTATTCTATGAGGGGTCATCAATTTGTTTTACATTTATTATGTATTTCATCAGACTGAGTCGGTTCCACGTTCTTCCCACCGCAGTTAATGATAACTGGAGAGCTCAAAGCCGCATCTGATATTTAATTCCTGAAGGTGCTGTCACTTACATTCCCATTGATTTGTTGCTGATTCAAAGCTATATGAGATCAACGCATATTTTTTGCAAGTAGCATTTCATTAATAAATTGAACACTTCGTAGTATATCACAGTGTGACAGTAGCATCGACATACCTTGCGAATCCCATAGTTGTTCCGGTAGACCTATTCATCTGTAGGCCATAGGGATAGGAATAGTAGGCCTATGTCTCAGTAGGTCTATTTTTTTCACTGCAGAAGCTACACTTAAGTGTCCATTGATTAATTTTAATTTTTAATACTAAATCAGTGTAGTTATTATATACTTTATTATAACTTTTGGTTTATCAAAGCTGCTGATTGAATTTATCACGCTCTTATTTAATTGCCATTCATTGTAGATTGTATAGTAGGCCAATGTATGGTATTATTAAGAAATCTAACATTGCATGAATAAACTAACTTATTGGCAATACATGTGACGTAGCCTACTTTAACGACATTAATTATCGTAACGCTTTCCTGAAAGCGGGCGGGCGGCCGGCTAAGTTTTCTGTTTGATCTACATGTACATACGTTTATATATATATATATATATATATATATATATATATATATATATATATATATATATATCTTAGTGCACTGCCTACTGTCAGGTCCATGGTACATAGCGCCTCCACTCTTCTCTGTCTTCCGCCTTCCTCTTCATTTCCACATATTAGTGGGTCTTTAAATCATCTAACATACCTAATCTCGGCCTGCCCCTGCTGCCTCGTTTTCCTTCCATTCTACCTCCTGTGACCTCTTTTAATAGACCTTCCCGCCTCAGAATGTGTTCTATCCATCTCTTCTTCCTATTTCTTAATACATTTATCAACTGTCTATCTGTGCCAACTCTCTCCAGGACTTCCTCATTTGTAACCTTTTGAATCCAGCTAATCCTCTCCATTCTTCTCCAAATCCACATTTCCAGTGCTTCCAGTTTCCTAATATCTTCCTTCTTTAAGGTCCATGGAAGATATTAGGAAACTGGAGGCATTGGAAATGTGGATTTGGAGAAGAATGGAAAGGATTAGCTGGACTCAAAACGTTACAAATGAGGAAGTCCTGGAGAGAGTTGGACAGATAGACAGTTGATAAATGTATTAAGAAATAGGAACAACAGATGGATAGGACACATTCTGAGGGGGAAGGTCTATTACAAGAGGTTCTAGAAGGTAGAATGGAAGGAAAAAGAGGCAGGGGCAGGCCGAGATCGGGTAAACAGGATAGTTTTCTGAGGGATTGACGCCCCCTGCACGGTAAATGTCAGTCAAAGCTGATGAAGGCATAGGGGGCCCACCTCGTCAAAAAGCATATCCCCCAAGAAATAATGGTATATCACGACAATATATATATATATATATATATATATATATATATATATATATATATATATATATAATATCTATATTTTATTTATATATATAAATACACACATATATATATATAATATGCATAATATATATATATATATATATATATATATATATATATACATACATACATAAATGTACTTTTTTACGTGTATTATCCTGCACCTGACATACAGCATAACATTGAAGTTGCCTAAATGCTGAGTTGATTTGATTCGAGATAAAATATATTTCAAGTTTTAACCTCATGCTCTGTTTAGCCTGACATTAAGTGTGGTAATTAACAAGTACAGTAAGCATTTAATGTTCATTGTAGTTTTATGTCTTTTAAACTGCTGCGAGTGTAAAAGTTTTTGAAAAGATCTTATACATTATAGCCTAAATTAAATTTAAATTAGAATAGCTGTAAAACGACCATTCCCTGCTGATTTTCTTATTGAACCGAAGAAGTCGACATTGCGTATTTAGTTCATTTATAGTTTTTATGGACTCTAATTATATTATTTTACGGTACAATAATTATGGTAACAGTTACGTTATCGAATTCAATCGTACAAGCCTTTTCAAGCCCGGCTGAGGAAATCTGGCTGCATTTTGATTATATATGAAACATTATGTATTAATTTAATTAATATAGAATACTTACACATAACTAATTTCAGTAGATTAAAACTAAACCACATTATACTTGTATTCCACGCCATGTAACTGGAGACTTGCAAGCAGTAATGCAGGCTGGAATATGCTCTCTTAAATGGATAGCGCGACAGACTGACTACTAGAATCCTTTGAAATTTTGCGGATGCTCGCGAACGAGTCTAATTGAGCTACATGTAACACACGGCTTGAGCACAAGAACCCTAAATAATCACTAATTTCAATGCCAATAAAATGTAGCCCTAAAGGAGATATTACATAAATTTATAGTGTTGAACTTAAAATCATCAAGATGATTTTAAGCGATCAGCAAAGCAATATTAAGTTGAACATTGCTTTAAAAACCACCCATCAGCTAGAAGATGAAGCGGAGAAATTCGTTAGAATTGTAGGCCTACAGAATACATCTATCTGAAACACTCTTGAAATAAATTTCTCTGCTGCAAGTAGTAATTATCCACTTGAAATCAGGAGCTTTGTGACTATGAAGAGGAATGCACGACGAAAATGGCAGCAGAGTAGAGATCCAAATGTCTAAATAGCGTAGGGGTAACGTCATGAAGTTTTAAATGACAAATCCATCCTGCGGTGAATTAAACCCTCGTGGGTTCGAATCCCGGCCGCGCTGATCTGAGAGTAAAATCTCGGACATTCACTGGACTGGTTATACGGAAAATGATCTAAATTGCCTAACGGATTAAACATGTGGTTTTAAAAGTGATAGATATGAACATAGTTGATTATTCACTATAATGCGTGTTTACTTTTTTTTAATAATTAAGTTTTTCTGTGTTTGCTTATACATGTACATATCGATTGATATTATCTATTAAAAATGGCGTCAAATAATAATATTGATGATAATGAATTATGCTTCAGTAGAAACCAGAGTTTATCTATTAGCTCTACCAATAAATTAGATATTAATAAAATTGATGACTATATTGTTAATCTATGTGACTCTCGATATGTTACCCTGGATGAATGCAAGTCTTTTTTGCAATCTAATAACCTATGTAATTTTATGCATATGAATGTCAGAAGTTTATCTAAAAATTATGATCATTTATGCACCTTAGTATCTCATTTAGAAGCGCAATTTGTTGCGAATGGTCTTAGTGAAACTTGGTTGAAACCATGTAATTCTGATATTTTTGCTTTACCGGGCTATAATTTTGTATCTTGTTCTCGCCCCATCAAGCCAGGTGGAGGTGTTGGAATCTATGTCAATATGCATGAACAATTTAGTATCATTAATGATCTTACTATTATGAATGAAAATATTGAAATTATTTTTATCGAAGTTGCAAAGAGGGATTTAAGGAAAAGTTCGATACTCATTGGTTGTATTTATCGACCCCCAAAATCTGCTGCAGTTGATTTTACTAATCAATTAAATGAATTCTTCAGACATAAATATTTTTCAAAGAAACAAAATATAATAATAATGGGTGTCTTTAATTTTAATCTCTTAGCTAATGGTTCCATTAATCCTCAATCCACTTTTCTTAATACTATGCTATCTAATTACCATTAGATAGCATAGTATTAAGAAAAGTGGATACTACCTGAAAAGTGGATGCTACCTGCAATCAATAAGCCGAGCAGAGTTGCTAATACTTCTCCGACCTTAATTGACAATATTTTTGCTAATGTTGATGTTAGCATCTCTAAATCTGCAATACTTTATGATGATACAACAGACCATTATCCAATAATTTTCAGCCACCTCAGTAAATTTAGCGCTTCAAACCATCCAGCAACTAATTCGAACTACAAAATAGAGAATATTTAATCAAAAACCTACTAATAAATTTAAACTTTTTTGTGCTAATGATATTAATTGGGCCCAAATTTATAAATATGAAAATATTAATACTGCAAACCCAGAAATAGTATATAATGAGTTTTTTTAGAAATATTTGAACGTGGTTTTAACGTAGTCTATAAATTTTTGTTTCCCTAAAACTAAATCTGATAAAAGTAGAAATGTTCCTCGAAAAGAATGGATGACTCGAGGTTTAGCAATATCATGTGAAACAAAATCTAATCTTTATAAAGTCTATAAGCAGTCAAATACATATGAAAATAAACTTAAGTTTATTGCTTATAGGAATAAATTCAACTCACTCTTAACAATTGCGCAAAGGAAATTCTATTCAGATCAATTGCTTAAATATAAACATGACCCTAGGAAAACATGGCAGTGCATCAATAGTATTTTAAAACCAAATAAGTCTAAATCTCTTCAGGAATGTTTTAATTTAAATAGTGAAATGGTATCTGATAAAAAAGTTATATCTGAGAGTTTTAATGACTATTTTATTGGAATAGGAAAATCCCTAGCTGATAAAATCCCTAAATCAAAAAAGTCTTTTTATGATTACATTTCAGACAAAAGTAAAATCTTCAAAACATGTGCTCTCTATCTAACCGATCAATATGAAATCATTAACATAGTCCAATCTATAAAAAATATCTCGAGTGAGGTATCGTCCATTCTTCTAAAAAGTATAATCTATTACTTAGCCAAACCTTTGGCAATTGTACTAAATCTATGTATTATGAATTCTACATTTCCGAGTAAAATGAGAATTGCCATAGTATGTCCGATTCATAAGTCAGGTCCTAGTAACGAAATTTCAAAATAGAGACCAATCAGTCTTTTAACTTGCTTCTCTAAAATATTTGAGAAAATTATTGCCATTAGAATGCTCTCTTTTATTGACCATCACAAAATCATTACTCCAGCCCAATATGGATTCAGGAAAAAGCACTCTACATATATGGCCCTATTAAACAGGCATGATAGGGTGTCTAAAGCTATTGACAATAAAGAATTTTGTTTGGATATTTTCATAGATCTCTCAAAAGCATTTGACACTTTAAACCATGAAATATTACTTTAAAAATCTAGAAATGTATGGTTTTAGGGGAGTATTTAATACACTTCTAAGAAGTTACTTAACCAATAGACAGCAATATGTGGTATATAATAATTCAGAATCAAATTATAGAACTATTCAATATGGTGTCCCACAAGGTTCAATATTTGGACCTTTGTTGTTT
Source organism: Enchytraeus crypticus (assembly GCA_905160935.1). NCBI lineage: Eukaryota > Metazoa > Annelida > Clitellata > Enchytraeida > Enchytraeidae > Enchytraeus > Enchytraeus crypticus. Next base: position 815,873 of record CAJHZI010000851.1, read on the forward strand.
CTGATTTATATCAATGACATATATGAGATTAGTACAATTCTTACCTTCATATTATTTGCAGATGATACAAATATTATCTGCACAAACCCTGATATTTTGAAACTAGTGAATTTAATTAATACTGAACTCCTAACACTCTCTGACTGGTTTAAAGCGAATAGATTATCCCTAAATATACAAAAAAACCAATTACATGCTATTTGGGTATAAATACAAATATAACAATAATTATGAAAAGTTTCATATATACATAGATGATATCAACATTTCTAGAATAGATAAGACTAAATTTTTGGGAGTGATTCTTGATGAAAAATTATCATGGCAATATCATATTTCCTATACTGCACAAAAATGGCCAAATCCATTGGGTTACCCCATCGGGTTAAAACTAAATTACCTAAACATTGTATGTTAAATTTATACTACAGTCTAATATATCCGCATCTAATTTATTGTAATATTGTTTGGGGGAACGCTTCTAAAACCCTGCTCAACGAATTAATAGTACTCCAAAAACGAGCAATTAGAATAATTCATCATGCAGAGTATCGTAGTCATACGAACAACATATTTAAAGAACTTAAAATTTTAAAGTTAAGTGATATTCATAAACATGCTGTTGCGTATTTCTGTATAAATTTATTCATAATGATATGCCTTTATGTTACAACTATTCGTTGCTATTAAATAATGTTGTAAATTCTGTTTATAAATTTCGACAAGTTTCCGAATTTACTATAGGCCTACCATTGTTCAGAACATTCTGTCGCGAAAAGTATATCGCTGTACAAGGCCCTAGATAGTGGCTATCCCTTCCATCTAATTTACGATCATCTCGCTCCGTTAACTGTTTCAATATTAATCTTCGTCAGTACTTATTAAATAATTATTAGTAATGAAATTAATTAAATTATTAATAATGAAATTAAATGTATAATTATGCATACCTATTATCATTAATTTTCTTTATTTTGAATTTATTTATTTCAATTCTTTAATTTCTACTTTTTATTTTTCGTTTTAAGTTCACCATGGTTCACATTTAAATTGCGTTTACATATTGAATTTACTTGATTGTTTGCATTGCTTGTGAACTGTACAGGGTTGAATGACCCATTTTGGTGATCTAACTAAATAAATCTCGGTCCTCACAATGATCTCTGTCTAGCCATGGACGCACAGCACGTATCTGCCCTAGTTCTTCTCGATCTCTCTGCTGCTTTTGACATCACAAACCACAATATACTCCTTTCTAGCTTTAATTATTGCTCCGGAATCTCTGACAAGGCTCCTGGCCTCCTCTCCTCATACATCTCACAGCGTACCAAATCTGTAATTATTGAAAACACTTATCACCATCCTGCACTCTTCCTTGTGGAGTCCCTCAGGGTTCTGTGCTTGGTCCCCTCCTTTTCACCTTATATACCATCCCCTTAAGTCCCTTGCTTACTGATTCGACGATGAAATTTCAATTTTACGTTGATTATACCTAGATTTACATCTCATTCTCCAGTTCCTATTATTTTGATGCTCTATCCAAGCTTACATCTACCCTTGATTTAGTTCACTCCTGGTTTTGGGCTAATCGACTTGTTGTCAATCCTTCAAAAACGGAATACCATCTCATAGGCACCCCACAGCAGTGTCATAAAATAATTAGCTCAACTGCAACATTTAAAAATATCCCCTTAACACCTACAGAATCTGCACGTAATCTTGGTATAATTTGTGATTCAAATCTAAACTTTAAAACTCATATTTCAGTACAGTCTGTCGTTCTTCTTTTTTCCATATAAAGTAACAAAGCAGGTAAAGCTAAGGTTAATGTCAGTTTCCTCACTCGAAAGCGATGTCAGTGACGGGCGAGCCCAGGATTTGAACCCCGCACATACTGATCCGCGGTCGAGTATCTTACCGACTTCGCCAATGGCTCCAGTTAGTCATATCTTCAATTAAGTCAAATTCGTAAGTTCCTTGATATTAATTCCGCCACTGTGTTTGCTAATGCTCTTGTCCATTCGAAACTTGATTACTGTAACTCCCTACTGAATGATCTCCCGAAAACCTCTCTAATTCGTCTCCAACATATTCAAAATTCTCTTTCTCGAGTCGTCTGAAATGAAAAAATATTCAAATCCCACACCTCTTCTCTTCTTAAGAGACTACACTGACTTCCAGTCTCCGAAAGAATAAAATGCCAGATAGATTCCTTGACCTTCTTAATTTTAGTTATGATCAACCATCCCATCTATCTGATCTTTTATCAGTCTATCAACCCTCTCGTAGTTTTCGTTCCTCTAGTAAAAACCTTCTCACTGTACCAAACATTAAATCTGCCATGGGCAGACGCTCCTTCATGTTTTCTGCTCCGACAATATGGAACTCTGTGCCACATGATCTTCGATCTTGTAATTGTATTGGTACTCTCCTTGGCAAGCTAAAAACCCATCTTTTCCGCCATAGGTCTAAATTTTGGCCCGCTTGCCCTGGATCTTGTATTTGCACTGTTTTGATCTCGCTTTCTCTTGTGATCTCTGTGTACTCAGTCGCCATTATGTGGTTCTTTGGCGCCTGTTGGTATAGAATCCGCAAGAGACGTCCCTGACATTATCTTATGGCGAGTAACTGGACGTTAAATTCTTAGTGATTGATTGATTGAACTATCCCTAAAGAATTGGCTCAGGAGTTAAAAATAATTTTGAGCCATTGAAAGGCTCCAGGATTCGATTTGATCACTAGATCGATTTTGAAAGAATTGCCACGAAGAGGATTAGTCACGGTGATTTAATTAATGCCATATATCGACTACGATACGTTTCAGATAGCTTGAAAGTAGCCTGTGTAATTATGCTTCAAGAACCAGGTAAGCCTCCCACTGACGTTAAATCGAACAGGCCTATTTCTCTTCTGCCAGTTATTTCCACGATTTCGAAAAGCTATACTGCTGAATCGGATGAAACCAATTCTAGAAGAACGTAAGTTAGCCCCAGATTTTCAGTTCGGTTTTAGACAAAAGCATTCTACAATACAACGGGTAGGGGAAGGCGGGGCAAAGTGGATCGCGGGGCAAAGCGGATCAAGTTAATTTTTATGCAAGTGGTTAACGCTGTGGCTCGCATTTAAGCATCATAGTATCAGCTCATTCCGGTTACATGTTTATGTAAACAATTCAACTAAAAATGTCTGCAAGTGAAATATATACTCTTAAAAATGCATTTTTATGTTAATTGCTTAAATATTTTAATAATCAGTCACATTGTGCTAGCAGAGGCACTTGTATCTACTATATCTTGTTCCTATAATCAATTGACAACTACATATGAGCTATATTCGAGGAGTGAAGTAACTTTTGATAAATTCTATAGGTTTAAGTTATTTGATAAGTTTTTGGGGTTGGGTGTTATGGGGCAAAGTGGATCAGTATGAGCAACTATACTCTTCAGTTCAGATTTACTCAAGTTTATTGCTTTTCTACGTCAAAGAAAAACATTTGTTTAAATAAATTTTATGTATAAGCCTACATGAATAATCACGAGTCCATTTAAACTTACTTAAGTAACATTTTCACTGATTTTCGTAGATGGTAAGGAATTACAAGCAAAACACTACGCAAGGTTTCTGGTCTGAGACTGATTTGAAGGAAGATATTAAGCAGGTCGAGTTCTATGGTGCTTCTTTAATGGATGCTTGTGAGAAATACTTGATTCCGTTTGGAACTTTCTATGACACTTGAAAAATGACGAGTTAGAGCCTAAAGGATTATTAAAGCGCCATCCAAAAAATTTCATTTCGCTCGCCAGAACCGACAAGTCTTGCTCGAGTTCTAAACAGACCTCAGGTTGAGAGATTCTTTGCTCTGTTTGCTGAAATATATCAATCCCACCGTCTGACACCCAATGACATTTATAATGAAGACGAGACAGGAATAAAAACTTCCGGAACGAAACTGATCCACTTTGCCCCATAGGGTTGCCCCGGCGTTGGGGCAAAGTGGATCAGTTAGGGTTGTGTCATTAAATGGAAATTTTCTCTGGACATGCTGGAGCTATAGAACTGCAACTGTACCTTTATGGAGGGCAATAATCAAGCTAATTGAAGAACCTACTTCGATGATGTTATTCTCATCCATGCCAAAAATACATGTTTTTCTGAAAATTGATCCGCTTTGCCCCGCCTTCCCCTACATCCTAGAATTTCAGTTCGGATTTAAACGGAAACATTTTAAAATACAACGGGTACATCGAATGATTTTCGTTATCGAAAATACGATATAGAAAAAGAAGTTTTCCCAGCATTATTCCTAGATGTTGCTGCTGCTTTTTATAAAATCTGCAAGAAGGTTTAGTATATAAACTTAACCAGCAGTTGCCACAGCAATATACAGATATATTAACATCTTATATCTCGAACAGAACGTACAGAGTAAAATAATGAAGACGAATATTCTAATCTCAAAGAAATACATGTAGGTGTTCCACAGGGAAGCGTGATTGGTTCAATCCATCACTTGCTCTACACTTACGATATACCTGTTATAAGACGAGCTACTGTGGCCATATTTGCTGATGATACAGCACTAATCGCGACATGCAAGGATCTCGCCACATCCACAAAGAGAGTACAAAGTGCTTGTAATGAATTTCTTAAGTGGATTAAATCTTGGAAGATAAAGTTAAATGAACAAAAGTCAGATCACGTAAACTTTTAATTTAATTTAATTTAAATGATTTAATCATTTCGCACAATAGAATTAGAAAAGTCTCAAAATACAGCAATTCACATGAAATGAAAAGGTACAAAGAAGTGCGAAGACTCAAACATGTGCCCAAATAAGAGAATAAAATAATAAAAGATTTGAGCATCACTACAATACCATAGCATTTACAACACTACAATGGTCACATTATTTATTGTAAAATACATGTATATGCTAAGCTGTAAAAATTAAATAATTATTAAAATCAACCTTATCTAAATTGAGGTTAAATGACATAACACTATTTGTCGTGACCACAGAGTCTGGCAGTGAGTTCCAGGGTTCTCAGACTCTAATAGAGAAATTGTATCTTTAAAAATTTCTCCAAACAAGTTCGGGCCCCCCTCCAAAACTTTCTCCTGGATCCGCCCGGGCAGAAGTACCCAATGAAAATAATATTAAATATATTGGTATGAATCTAGATAGTAAGCTGAGATGGAAAGAGCATGTGAAGAAGAAAAGAAGTGAATTCAACCTCAAATATAGACGTGCAGTGCTGCTGGCTTATTGTTCCTTTACATAATAAGCTTATAATTTATTGCCAGGTAATGAAGCCCGTCTGGCTTTTTTCTTCTTCAGTGCACTGCCAAGTGGCAGGTTCAAGGTATATATTCATACTCAAAGTCTGTTTTCTCGCTCCATAAGAGCACTCCTTAGATCAACAAGTTAATCCCTTCACAAAGTCTATGCCTTATCCATACCTTATGTAGCCAATAGCTTGGGAAAATATGGCTTCTGAGATGGCTTCCCGTTGCATTCCTCAGTTAGGTGGATAAATTATCATTTAATCGTGGGGGAAAATATTTAGTCATGGTGAGGTGGGTCCCCTCTTGACATCCTCAGCTCCTGTCTTTAGTCGACTCTTATGTATTGGAGTCTGTAGATTGTTGAGTCTAGGTCCCCCTTATTATTTACAGGGTTTACGTCAAGGCTATGGTCTTATGTATTCAAGGTTTGCTAGTGAAGCTACTGAAGCTCGCAAGGCCGAGGCCGTAGATCCATGATTATATTGCTCAAGGCTAAGGCCGCGGTTAGACATTGAACACTTTGTAAATTCTTGAAGGTTTGTTACAAGGCCGTGATTAGACATTGAGCATTTGTGTAAATTTTTGAAGGTTTGTTGCAAGGCCGCAATTGAACATTGAACGATTGATACAAGGCCGCAATTGGACGTTGAACGTTTGTTACAAGGCCGTAATTGGACATTGAACATTTTGTACCTTGAGTGCTTGTTACAAGGCTAAAACTGATTTTATTGTATCTGATGAAGGTTGAGAATGAACCTTCAATAAAGAAGTATAAAAGATCATATGGGTTTAACGGCAAGAGGTTTTTATATCGAAAAGTTTAGTTACCAAGGACGTGGAGCCAGGAACAAATCTCAGATCAGCCAATCACTGCGGTCGGGTATCCTAAATGTCTAAGTAGATAGACCGGCCCTAAGTCAGTCTAATTAAGTAATTAGTAGTATTACTATTTAACACCAGTTTATCTCAGTCAGTCTAATTAAGTAATTTGTTTTGTAGTATAACTATTTAACGCCAGTTTATCTCATTGCCATCACGTTCACCTTGAGTTAGTGTTTAAGTTCGAGTGGCTTATTCTAAACGGTTATTTTACTGTATCAAGTTTGTATGGTTTACCAACGCGTTAAATAAAACCTCTAGCATATTGTTCAATTGTGTAGGTCGCTATAATCTAGAAAAACAAATTAATAGAATAAATCTGTGACATGAACAAACAGAGTCAAATACATATTATTTAGAGTTACCTCTCGCAGAGTCAACGAGTAGCTTTGGTCAATCGTTTTAGAAAAAGTGAAATTAACAATTAATAGCGTAATTTAACGGCAGTTGATCCAACCTTCCAGGGGCATTCCGCCCACTTCCAAGGACCGATCCCTGCGGTTTAGTTCATTCAAAACCGACTCTAGTTCACTTACGTACACGCGGCAGATTGTTTGCGGTTGACCAATTCTGCAGTGGTCCAACCATACCCGAGCACAACACGAGGAAAGGTGTTGTCTGGTTTTATAAGTCTGGCTTTATGTATGTTAAATGTGGGGTTCTATTCATCCTGTTCTCAAACTACCTCTGATAGTAGAAGAAACAAGAAAGACGGCAACAAGGCATCAAGACCGACTCAGTCATCACATAAGCTCTTCAACTGCTCAACCAACCACGTCGCTTCCGCTGACTGAAGCTAACTAAACACTTCCAATTAGTTTTTTAGTTTAATAGTCCAAACACCGAATTAGAAAGTAACGTTCCAAGTATTATTCTCTAATCTTTATTTAGATTTATAACATAATTTAGATTAATATGACTATATTAAATCTAAATTTATTCAATGGATTATTTTTAGTTAGGAATTCTTATTAGACTGTTCGGACAATAGTAATGGTTAGTCTTGAGGGACAGCTTTAATTCTTTATTATAAAAAATGATTTTTTTATAGTGAAAAATTATAACGGCTGAAAAAAGTGATTCCAGGCTACCTTACTAGTCGAATGATAGTCTCCCATGCTTTTCTGTCCTTCATGAATCGAGTAAAGGATTTCATAATCATCCGATTGAACCAATCCAGTGAAATTCGAAAATGTTTGCATATCACATTTAGCATAATAGCATAATGTTTGCACATGATTGGTGGTTAATTAGTTACATTTTCATAATTGAAAACACCAACAATATCCACAATTTGAATGCTATATTCTCCAATGATATCATCGAGCACTGTGGAAATTTTCTTTCAAAACACACTCAATACATCCTGTGACACAGACCCAAGACTGACGAAGTGATTAGAAATAAACAACCTAGTTGACCGTATCTGATATACATGTACCTGAAGAAGCAAGTAGTAAGAATCCAGCCTAAAGTACATGTATATGATTACCAGAAGACGAGCAATTAAGATATGATATTTACGATATTTATGCATAATAAATTAATGTTGATTCAGTGTAAATAGGTGACCGCGAAATTTAATTAATAGACATACGTAGTGTTTCATATAGTTTTTTTGGCTAAGTTAATGCATTAATGAAATCTTCATAATTTTAATATGTGATTGTTTAATTGTATAATTTGTTAACAAAGGAAATGAGGTTTTTATATTTTGTACGATTTTTATGAAGCTTTTGACAGGGTGAACTGGGTGAAGATTTTAGGAATTTTGAGAGAAATTAGAGTTGACTGGAGAGATAGAAGATTAATTATGGATCTCTACATGAATAAAGAGGAAATTATCAAAGTTCAACAAAAATTTTCAAAAAGGAAGGAGGATTAGAAAGGTGAGTGAGAAAACGGATATTGCATGTCATCTTTTTAACATTTATGATGATGGAGGCAATGGAAAACAATGAAGAAGGAATAAAAATTGGAAGTAAATTCCATCAAAAATTAAACAATAAGAATTTAACGTCCTGTTCCTAGCCATAAGACAATGTCAGGTAAGTCTCTTTCAGTATCTACACAAACAGGCGCCAAAACACCACACGATGACGACTGAGTTTGCAGAGACCACTAGAGAAAGCGAGATCAAAAAACAACGCAAGTTCAACATCCACTGCAAGCGGGTCAAAATTTAGACCTATGGCGGAAAGATATTGGTTTTTAGCTTGCCCATGAATGTACTAATACAGTTACAAGTTCGAAGATCTTGTGGCAGAGAGTTGCATATTGTCGGAGCAGAAACATGAAAGAGCCTCTGCCCATAGCAGAAAAGGTGGCGGGAGCGGGATTTAGCGCAGTCGGTTAGCGTCAGTTGAACGAAGTTAAGCTCCATCGCGCCGTTTAGTACTTTGTGGGTGACCACCTTAGAAGACCGAGTGTTGGCAGCTTTGAGAAGAAAAAAATCCCGAGGGTGTTGGAAGGTTATTCTTAAATGCGCGCCGGCTGCTATTGGAGCGCCAACAAAAGGCAACTATTACTAATAACCATGGAGGGGAATGGAGGAAAAAACGAAAACTACTAAAACAGAAACCAAGAAGGAAACCATGAAGCACATGCGGTATGTCATGTGTGTACGAACAAAAAAGCTTGTTAATAGAGAAGCGAAGGCTACGAAAGGGTTGATAGATTGATAAAAAGGTTAAATAGATAGGACGGTTAACCGTAATATAAACATTTGAAAGTCAAGGAAGCTATCTTGAATTGTATTCGTTGAAAGAATGAAAGCCAGTGCAGCTTCTTGAGATGAAGAGAGGAAGTGTGGGATTTTAAGAGAATTTTGTACGTGTTGGAGACGAACTGGAGAGCTTTTCGGAGATCTTTTAGCAGAGAGTTACAGTAATCGAGTTTAGAATGGACAAGCGCACTGTGGTAGAATTTATACAGATACAGTAGCAGAATTGATATCAAGGGATCTATGAATTTGGGCGGCTTCGAATTGCTACAACACCCAGCTGATTTCCATCGTTTCCATGTCTAATGGAATCACTTTGTGGACAGAGATTTGACAGCGACGAAAATGACATCCACGCCATAGATGAAGACTTCATGAATCATTCTTCCTTGACGGTGTACAAGCACTTGAACGTTGCTGGTAAAAATCAGTTGAGCTTCGATGAGATTATATTTATTTTGTTTATTTATTTTATTTTAAATTTCGATTTTCCATAGCAAATACACAATTTAATGTAAATAATTAAATAGCACATAATTGCAAAATCAGGGTTAACCCAAGGATCTAAGCACTTATAGAGACCCACATTAAGTCACATATACATCTATACATACATACACATACACACACACACATACACACACACACACACATATATATATATATATATATATATATATATATATATATATACATACATACACACATATACACATATATATATATATACGTACATATATACATGCCAGTATACATACAGTGTAAAGTCAAATAGCATTGTCAATAAAACCTGAAAATATAATTACTGAATGAAGTATCAATTCCATAAAAAATATTCCAGCATACGAGAAAGTACAATACACACAATACACTGGTCAACAGTGATTTTTCATCAAGGAAATTAACGGGCCATTTATATAGGATTTTTGACGCTGATTCTAAATATGCAAACAGTTTTTCTCTATCACGTCTAGTTTTTGTGATGAGGCAGATTATATTTTAACATTATTCGCAATTTTCTGCGGATATATTACGTACTCATTGACCTAAACGGAACTCGATAAAAAATTTCTTCATAGTCTTTGGAATTGGGAACTTCCTCATGACGTCATTATGTAATCTAAACCACGATCTTGAGTTTATCGTCATAAGTAAAATCAATCAATGTGCCTCGTGAATGTAGAAACCATTCGGATACATTTTCATATGTGTGTGGTTCACTCACTTCGAAGTCGCAAAAGCGAACTATCACGAAGGATATTCGAAAACTTTTACGGAGCTACTTCAGCTGTCCACTTAAGACCAAGATAAGGTTTGGGCGCCATATATCATATGCACTGCTTGTTCAAATAGTTTACGCGACTGGATAAACAAGGGGGAGCTTTCCATGCCTTTCGCTATACCTATGGTATGGAGAGAGCAAAGAGATCATCATGCGGACTGCTATTTTTGTAGCGTCAACGTAACTGAGTTTTCTGTAAAGAACAAGCACAACATAATTTATCCAGACCTTGACTCTGCACGCCGACCAGTACCTCATGATGATTCGTTGCCGATTCCCATACCTCCACAAGAGGAACTTGATTCTATCGACAGCGAAACGGAAGCGGATAATGATGCAGCAGCAACACATAACCCATCATCTTCAATTGATCCTGATTCACTCGAGGAGAGTCTGGAACCATAGACGTTCAACTAAGATGAGTGAATGATCTCGTCAGAGACTTGGCTCTATCTAAAGAAATCGGAGCTCCTTGCATGAAAAGAACTTACTAAAGAACGATGTTCGCATAAGTCGCTATAGAAAAAGAAATCACGATTTGGCAGTAATCTTCACAGTACACGGTCCACTGTGTTATTGCAATGACATTAATGGGCTAAACAAGCTTAATGCAGGCACATGTACCATCTGAGTGGCGGTTATTTATCGATTCTTCTAAGCTAAGCTTGACGGCCGTTCTTCTGCATAATGGAAATGTAAAACCGTGTATTCGGATATCCCACTCCGTACACCTCAAGGAATCCAACGAGAATATGAATATAGTTCTCGAGGCCATCCAGTTCAAAAACCGTCAGTGGCATATCTGCGGCGATCTCAAGGTAATTGGTATGTTTATGGGAATGCAAGGTGGTTTCACAAAAACATTGCTGCTTCCTGTGTCTCAATACCTCAGAACGAAAAGCATGGCAAGCCTTCAGATAGATTGTGAAAACTTCTTAGGAAACAATAAGTCCCCGGACTACAGACAAGGAATCCAGAATTTGCCAGTTGCTTACAAAGAGATGGATTGTAGAATGTCTTTGAAGATTCATTTTTTGCATTCACACCTAGATTTCTTCTCAGAAGACTTTGGTGCAGTCAGTGATGAACAGGGTGAGCGGTTTCACCAAGATATTAATGGAATGGAAAATCGTTGTAAAGACTTTTGGAATGAGATTATGATGGCAGACTACTGCTGGATGTTGTACCGAGATAATCCAAACCAATCGCACAAGATAAAATCGTACGCACAACGGTTATGATTAAGTACTATTCACTCCATGACAATAGAAGATGTGGTGAGTGACAAATGAGATCAGTTTCGCATATTTTTATTTGTATTTACTGAAAGGTGTTGTAAGAAAATGAACTACAAACTTACGCTTATGCGTTTATTCTAAGCTTAGTATTGTTACACTTGAATCGGTCATAACTCAAAAAATATACGTGCTGGAAAAATTCTGCTGATAGATGTGTAATCAGCGTCAAAAAGTACTTACGAAAAGTGTATTTTAATCTCTGATGAGAAAAAAAGTTTTATTTTGTTGACCTGTGATATATAATGTTCAATATCTCAGTTAAATGCAACCATAGAAGAACTATTTAAAAACCAAACATTTTGATAAATCCTCAGATTTTAAGAGCTTTTTAAAAGAAGAAATTGATTTTGCTGAGTATGAAATGTATTGATTCACTCAATACATTTCATACTCTAACAGATCGATATAAAAACGAGTTTAATGTGATATTAAGACGTGCTTTAGGCAACTTGAAGCGGCATGAGTGACCGCGAGTGTTAGTTTAAGTGGAATAAGAAGTTTACTAATATTAAGATCAAGATTATTGAAACAACTATGAAACGATTTTTATTCAGATTTTATATTGTTTGTCCGCTTTCTTATTATTTATTGAGCAACTCCCGTTATAGCTTGCCTTTAATCTGCTTTGGGTTCTGCGCCTAGGCTTTTTATGGTAGTTGTATGTCCCATTTAGTTTTAATGCAATATTTAAGTAAGTATAACTAACGTGTTTGGTCTTATAGTATTTTTACTTAATGGTTTTCTTAACTACGTTGGTGTATTCATTTAAAACAGGTTACTGCATGATTCCTATACTTCATTAGTTTTAGTTTGTATTTATCTTTAGGGATTCCTTGATAACTAATCTTAATGAAAGATCAGTGTTTACCTTTGCCTTGTTGTAATTTAGATCTTTCTCTTTTTTCTTGTGGTTGATATGATTTAATCGTAACTTAAGATGTATTCATTTATTAGATTTAGAATTTTGGAAAGATTTATGCGATGAAATATGCTCAAAATAATTCCCAGTGACATAATTGTATTACAAATTTCACAATTTTAGCTGCAGATTTCTCTACAGCTCTTAAGTTAGAGTGTTGTCTGTCTCTCTTCCTCTGTATCATACATTTTAACACTTCTAGGCAAGTTACCTGTTAAAATAGAAGCCTCAGTTTAGTAACTAATGTAGGCTATCTAATAAAATAGAAATTCTTTCATATAATCTTTTCCTTAATAAATGGAGGCTTCAACATATTCAAACGATATGAAAATAGATCAAAGCATTGAAAAATGGAAATTCGGATAAGCAAAGAGTGATAAAAGCAGATAGTCCTGTATTTAAAAAATTAAATAAGAAATATCCGAATGATGCCCAAAGGAATGTGTTTATTGGATTTGATGGAAAAACCAAAACGTAGGCCTAGTGGAAAAGTTACTAGACAATTAACTAAAACGAAGATAGTAAGGGATTTAAGACTTAAAAAATGGGGTATATTGAAAAAATGGGGTAAGAATTGAAAAGATGATAGCTAAAGAAAGAAGTATTTATGGAGAAGAAAAGGAAAGTAAGTATTTAAAAATGTATGATTTCAAGTACATAAATTGTTAAAATGAAATTTATTACAATTTCGATAAAATATATTACAAGGAAAATAAAGGAATAAAATTAAATATTAATTTTGGTTATATAATTAGCTAATATGAGGAAAAAAGACTAAATAAATCTGGAACTAATCACTTCCATTTCAGTAATAGTATCAGTGAAGAATGTAGAGGATCTTAATCAATTAAAGAAAAGGGTTGATGAAGAAAGAATTTTTAAACATTTGGGTCAAAAACTTGAAGATTCACACAGCATTAACTGGATTAAAACCATTAAATAAATAACAACAGTTACACGATTAGAGTATTGCTATCATCAACGACAACAGAGAGCATTAGGCCTATTAAACGAAGCTACTAGAACTAATAATACCTAAACTTATCAAAATAAGTCTTTATCTTGTTGTGGTATAAATTAATGTTGCACAATTAAAAATGTAAGTTTCACAATTTTCAAGTCGAATGTGAACAAACAGAAATACCAATCATACAGAGAAGAGTTTAACTTAAGATTCAAATGCGTTCTAAGAAAACTAAAATACTTAAAGCAACCAGTTATGAAATATGCATTAGGTTGGATCAATTGCACAAATTTAAATTAGTGTAGAAATAGTAATTATTATCGAGCTCAAAATGAATATTAAATTTTGATAGAAGTTTTCACTTCTTTCTGTGTTAAATAAATATCTTAGTGTTTGGCTAGATGATAATTTAAACTGAAACTATCATATTGAATATCTTATTTAAAAATTTAAAAATCTCTCGAGCTTGACGTCTGGTCTCTTTGTAAATTGATAAAATTTGTACTGAGGCCCGGCCTTCTTTGTAGGCCTACACTTATCAAAATAAGAATTTCATTTACAAATTTGTTTCCAACTCAATGCTAACAATTGTTGTTATTTCAGGCGATGAATTTAAGTTTACCCGATATTTCCCTAGAAAGTGCATTGTCAGAGATGACCCAGAGAGTGATTTCTCTTTAATCAGGCAAGCATGATCTAGAAACCAGCCGCTACAATCTATCAGTAAGTCGCTATAACTCAACAATCATACACCAGAATCTGGCAACCTGTCGCTACAAACTGCCCGACTCTATTTATTTCAAATCGTTACTGTTATTGTTACTATTGCTCGTTAATTTCAAAGAATAAATTTTGAATTTAAATTAAATATTTAAAGACAAAGTTAATCAACTAAAATAAATCAATAAATGATAAGTTAAGATCCTGCTATGGTAATTCACATACAGAAAGAAATTTATAACTGAATTTTATGATCAATAAGAATTAATACTTATTTAGTAAATATTAAATAAGTTTAATTAGGAAAACTATGGTCAGGTTAATTATATAGGCCTAACAATATTTAAAATAGAGAGAATTTGCAATTTTCTATATTTACATCTACATGGTATTTAATTCAAAGAAATAATGAGCAAAAGAGTATCATCAAAAGCTTAATACTACCGCAGTGCTATTGCTATAGCACTGCTATAGTAACACAGTGGAAGTACATTCACAGTTCTCTACTTTAATCAAAGATGTCACATCCGGAGTTGGATTCGGTCATTCCGCTGTTGATGTGTCCCAGCGGATATCCCGCACGTATCCGGGAAGACGCAGTTTTCATCAGTCATTCCAACTAAAGGGATGACCCCTGTCTAAGCCTTACTTCTCCCCCTTAGCTCTCAACCCATTGTAACGACTTATCCGCCACGCACCGTTACCCTCCCTTCTCATGGTAGTCATTACTCTCTCGACGCAAACATCAATCTTCCTTTGCGACCAAATCCGCAATTACAAATTCTAAGTATTCGTTTGATAGCCGCGTTTCATGAATATCTAAAAGTAGCTTTAGACTTCATAGTTCTAGAAGTTGTAAACCTGGTCTTAACGTCCTTAAACTTTCGAAAAGTCTCACAGAAATACCTTGTACATTTTTTTCTTTGGATCCTACTGTGAAACATAGCCTACTCTGTAAATACAATGAAGAGTTTAATTGATTGCATATTCTGGTTACGTTTCGTCATAGATATTAGATATTAATATTAGTAAAATAGATTAATATTAGTTTTTTTTATTATTATTTAATGTGTTATAAAATCATATTTCGGCTTATAATAATAATAATAATAATAATAATAATAATAATAATAAAGGTTTAACGTCCGTTTCCTCATCCAGGGATGATGTCAGGGACGTCCCCAGAATGTTATACTCATAATGTTTTGCCAGTAATGTGTGTTAGGTCAGTTATTTTATTCTAATTGCAACATACTGTACATGTAGCTCTCTAGGGCACATGTCTGAGTTTTGGGACCTTTGTGTCCTTTTCATTTCATGTGAAGTGCTGCATTTTGTGAGACTTTTCTAACTCTATTGTGTGAAATGATTAAATCATTTAAATAAAAAATTAATAGATCTTTCGTAGGCTTAAGTAAAGATATAACTTGGCGATTGGGGGCGGGATTTAGCGCAGCTGGTTAAATTGCGCGTCAACCAACGAAGTTAAATTATGTGGGGTGTGGTTAACATACGGATTGGCAACTAACTTTGTAACAGTGATTTTCAGCTTAGTGATTTTGATTGGTTAATAGTTTAGGCTTAGTTTCAGAAATGATTTGCTTAGATTAAACGCAAGCTTCGTAACTTTGCTGGGCTTAGGCTTAGGCTTAATTCGAAGAAATTTTGCTTAGCTTAGCTTTGGCTTTTAACAAAAAGTCTGAAGAAAGACACAAAGATAAATATAGTGAAAACTTTGGCTTCAACCGCGCTATTGTAGGGATGTGAAACATGGACCTTAAGGTAGGAAAATATTAGGAAACTAGATGAATTGGAAATGTGGATATGGAGAAGAATGGAAAGGATTAGCTGGACTCAAAAAGTTACAAATGAGGAAGTTCTGGAGAGAGTTGGTACAGATAGACTGTTGATAAACGTATTAAGAAATAGGAAGAAGAGATGGATAGGACACATTGTAAAGGGGAAAAGTCAATTAAAAATGGTCAAAGAAGGTAGAATGGAAGGAAAGAGAGGCAGAGCAGGCTGAGAATAGGTATGTTTGATGATTTAGGGACCCGCTCATATGTAGACATGAAGAGGAAAGCGGAAATTAGAGAAAAGTGGAGGTGTTAAATTCCATAGACCTGCCAATATTCAGTTCACCAAGAATGAGACAAAATTCGCATTTGAAAACTAATTTAAAATAGAACACAATAACAGAAATAAGTACTCTTTCAATGAATGGGATCTTTAAGATTGACCAAATCTTAAATATTTTTGTCCTGTTCCACAATTTCCATTGTCATTTACAACATCTGTAATGTGCCTATTCCACGGGCCTTACAATATCAACTTAAGATAACGCATAGTAACGACTCTTATCAGCACACATTTATTATTCTATTCGTTGTGTATGATAAGTCTACGTTAATAGCATAACATAAAATTTATTTATTTATTTTATTGAAATGATTCAATCATTTCACACAAGAGATAGAAAAGTCTAACAAAATACAGCAATTCACATGAAATGAAAGGGACACAAAGGTCCGAAGATTCTAACATGTGCCCTGATAAGGATAAAATAATAAAAGATTTAAGCATCATTACATTATCATAGAATTTTTACCATTACAATGGTCACAATATTTACAGTAAAATATATGTATATGCTAAGCTATAAAATCAAATATTTATTAAAATCAAATTTATCTATATTGCGTTTGAATGAACTAACACTATTTGTCGTGACCACGGAGTCTGGCAGTGAGTTCCAAGGTTCACAGACTCTAATAGAGGAATAATATCTTCTAGTATCGACTCTTGATTTGTCAGTATACAACTTCCGTGAATGTCGACGAGATTGGCTGCTAGACAATAGCAATCCATAGTCCTCCGCTTTACCTCCAATGAGCCCATTTAAATTTTTAAAACAAAATACTAAATCAGAATGTAGCCATCTACGTTCTAGAGTTTTCAAATTCAAAAATGTTAACTTGTCTTTGTAGGGCATGTTTTCTAGCTGCGGTATTTGTCTAGTGAAATTTAATTACAGAGTATAATTTTACATAGTCTGCAAAGTATTTTGTTGTAACTGATTCTGGAAAGACATAAGCACGTTCGTTTATAAATAAGCCTTCTACGAAAAGGATAGGTCCGAGAACATACCCTGTGGGACTCCGCTGTCAATATTTATGATAGCAGATAAAGTATGACATATTTTGACTTGTTGGGACCGGTTTTCCAAGTGTGATGTTAGTATATCTGGTAGTGATCCACTAATGCCATGAAGGATAGTTTTTCAATTAATTTTGGATGGTTCACAAAATCAAATGCTTTAGCAAAATCAATATATGCTACTCTGGTAAAATGGCCACCCTTCAGACTAAGCGTCTAATGATTTAAGGATTGCATTAGATACGTACATAGTAGTAGTAATACATACGTATGTTTATTAGAAATTCATCAAACATCGACAAATAATTGCGAAAACAGATAAATCAACAGACAAAAGTGAGAATCAACATATGTAGCATAAAACAGAAACTAAAATTTATTCACGACGGCCATCAGAGAGGGTACTGAAGTACCCTATCGAGCAGACCACCGCAGTAAACAAAGAAAGATGGAGATCGAAGAAACACTAAAGTTTTGTCTAAGACATGACAACAGTAATATGGTACATATATTTCACTAGGATTGTAAATAGATTACCCAAAATACTTTTGTTAATGCCCATAATCTAACAGACCTCTACAAAAAGGCTAACATTGAATGTATGCGAATTAGCATAAAATACTATATGATACGATTATCTAAAATATGTATCAGATTTTAAATAATAATTCAATAATTACCAAGATTCCATAAGAAAAAGTCTGTATGACACCTTAAAAGAATTAAAAGAGTTTAAGTTACGAATTGCAATAGGTATAGCATTTCATATTGAGCATCCTTCAAATACATTAGATGAGAAGTTAGAACGATTCGCAGGTAAAGAAAGATAATTGGATACCGAAAGCCTAGTCTGATAGCCGCTATTTAAAAGATTACATATAAACATATCTTTTATAACTTTAGACATGAATCCTTCGTGATATAAGCACTAATAAATCTTATTGGCAGTCATAGACTTATACAACAGATGTATCGGCAAGGTACTGTAGTTCTCATAAAGGAGCTTGGTTTTATACCGTCTATCTTGAACTTGGAGAATCTTTAGGGCTCTATTATTCGCTAAATGCAGAGGATGAAGTGCTTTTTCCGAATTATTTCCATAAATTACAAGGCCGTTTGAAATTCTACTGAACACCAAAGAAAAATATAAATTTTTACGACATATTGCAGGCAATAGCTCTCTGCGTCTGTATAACATACTATAGATGCTATTGATTTTAGAGGTTATACATTTGATATGTTCACAAAAATTTAAATTATCATCAATATTTACACCAAGAAACTTAACCAGTTTAATTCTTAACAGAGCATTTCCATTAACAGCAAGGTTATTAGCTAATATTTAATCCTCATTACATTGGGATGGGTAGAAGAGCATGTGGACAGATTTGGAGCAGTTAATAGTTAGTTTATTAGGCTTACTCCATTCGCTAATTCGCATACATTCAATGTTAGCCTTTTTGTAGAGGTCTGTTAGATTATTGGCATTAACAAAAGTATTTAAATCATCTGCAAATAATTTGAGACATCCTTCAATAGAGGCATTTTGAATATCAGTAATATATATTAAAAATAAGATAGGACCCAAATTATCAGATTCAATTTGATTACACTGTGTCGAATGCTTTTGTAAAATCAAAGAATAACCCCATAACCGAGTTCTTATTAGCCTTTTCCATACGTATCATATTGACACAACTATAGAGTGCATCGATTGTTGAATGACCCGGTCTAAATCCAAATTGATTTTCATGCAAAATTCCATTTTTATCTAGAAAACCAACTAGTTTCTTGTACATAATTTTTTCGAAAACCTTACTCAAATTGCTCAAAAGGGAAATTGGTCTGTAATTTTCTTTTTTATCAGGACTTCCATTTTTGTGTATTTGGATAATTTTTGCTATTTTAAAATTGACTGGGAAGTGACCTGTGCTAAATGAAAGATTATAATGTGACTTAACGGCGAAGATAAAATTTCAGAGGAAAGTTTCACAATTTTTGAGCTAACATTGTCAGAACCAGTTGAAGTTGTATTATTCTATGAATTAATTACGTTAATAGTTTCGCTTTTGGAGATTGGAGTAAGAAAAAAGAAACAGGATTATGGTTCTTTAAGTATGTTGTGTAGCTTGGATTGGTATGAATTATTTTAGCGGCAAGGTCTTCGCCAATTATACTAAAATAAGCATTAAAAATTTGAGCTATTTCTTTTTTATCATTAGTACCGCCATTATCTGTGTAGAGACTTTTAATGGATGACTTCTTTGAGCTGTTTTTATAGGAGCAAATGTTGTTTAACGTTTTCCATATGCTTTTTTGTACATGTGGAATGTTTACTCATAAAACCATATTGAGCATTTGTAATCATGCTATTTTCACTAAAAATAATTATCAGATTCAATTTGATTACACTATCAAAAATTTTGCAGACCACACAAGTTAATGATATTGGTCGGTAATTGTCTACTAAGCAAGATTTGCCGCCTTTAAATACCGGAATTTTTTTGCTAGCAAAATATACATTTAAACAGCTTGCATAGTGGATTTGCTAAGCTTGGAGGCAATTTCTTTAAGAAAATGGAAGGTATGCCATCAGGCCCTGAAGCAAAGAATTTTTTTAGTTTTTTCAAGATTCCAAATACTCTATTATTTGTATAGGTTACTTCCGTCAATTTATATGTATTTTGTGAAGCTGCTGATTCTAATAATCCATTATCCGAGAAGTTCACACCTGCAAAATAATTATTTATGAAGTTTGCCTTATCACGGTTGTCAAAAATATAATTCCCGACAGAATTTATTGATGGCGCACTGCCAGACTTAAAGTGGCCACACACGATCATATTTATCTGAACAGATATCTGTTCAGATAAATTTGACGGAGCCCACACACGGTCAAATTTAACTGACAGATATCTGAACAGATATCTGTTCAGATAAATTTGATTCGTCCACTCACGGTCAAATTTATCTGTACAGATCTGAGATCTGAACGGATATTTTGCCCACACACGGTCATATTTATCTGCAGATAAAACTGATGATCGCCCACACACGGTAAAATTTAACTGTTCAGATATCTGATCAGTTATGCTAATTAGCTGCCAATCATTTCCAGACTGCAGTGCGCGTTACTGGCGTTGTTATTACTACAGTCAATCAGTATATTTTTGAGCCATTTAAACTACTAATTTGAGAGCTACCCATCCCCTGATTGATGGTGGCTGTCCAAATGATGGAAGTATCATTTAATGATTTAATAGGTTCATTTTTATTAATTTATTTTTTAATCTCAATTTAAAATTATACCCCTACCAATTTTGTAAGCACAAGTTCAAATATAATCATTAGTTTTATTTACGTTCACCATACATGTAGATCACATTTAGTCTGCGTTTTCTCAGTGGATTGTGCGTTTGAATCCAGGCCAATTGCATCCGAGGCGAACACTCTAACCGTTACGCCATATCCACCCAGTACTTCACTATCAATACAACATTACAATATAATACTAGCTATAGTCTTTACACCCACATGGTAATTATTCTGCACCATTTAATAATCTGCTTCATCGTCACTACTTCGTTTATATTCTACATAACCGTATAGCAAAGTTTATTACGTGTAGGCTTATATATAACATAACATAACAAAACGGCACACTGAGTCATGAAGCACAAATGCTTGTTTAATGCCCATTTCCTCCCTCTTCTCCATTGTTATTAGTTTTCGTTTCCTTTTGGCGGCGCATTAATTGCAGCCGACGCGGATTTAAGAATAACCTTCCATCAGCCTGGAATTTTTTCCTTCCTAAGCTGTCAACACTCGGTCTTCCAAGATGGTCACTCACAAAGTACTAATTGAGATCGGTGTAGCTTAACTTCGATAACTGACGCGCAACTAAGCCAAGTGCGCTAAATCCCGCCAAACGGCCTGTTTATGAAATGTTTATTATCGCGGGAGTTTGTGGAACACTGTATTAATTGCGCATGGCATTTTTATTGTTGAGAAATACAATAGAGATTGAAAACAAAACTTAAAATTATCAAAACTTATTAAAATATCAAAACTTATTAAAATTATTAAAAACAAAATTATTATTCTTTGTTTATAAATTTGTTTAGCGAAGCTGTTTAATATTGAAATTTTAAAAAATCCGTTTAGCGTCCCGTATATCCCTATTCGGGGTCGAAACGAAATGGTCTAGATAGGAAATGGAACATTAAGGTCGCGTATAATTATATCGATTTGACACCAACACATTTGCACGACTATGTTTCTTTTTTCAAGTCGCAACGCAGTCCCGAACTCGCGACCTCGCGTTCTGGAGGCGAGCTCTCTATCAATGCGCCACGAGTCCTTCAATTTATATATAAAAATCAATATTGAAATTTAAAAATGATATTTAATTTGGTAACGCTTATCTCTGTATGTCAAAAGCATATTTGTGATTTATAATACTTTTATTTAATTACTTAATTAAGAAATTAATTTCTATTAGAATGCTCAAATTAAAATAAGTTTAGGCCGACAAGTGCGCCAAAAGTCTTTGTGGGCGGGACAAGTCTTCAGGTCTGAAAACTGACGCGGCCACACACGATCAAATTTATCTGAACAGATATCTGTTCAGATGAGTTTGATGGTTTTCCCATCAGTTTTGAAAACTAACACTCGTCAGTTTTCCCATCAGTTTTTGCCCACACACGATGAAATTTATCTTAACAGATATCTGAACAGATATCTGTTAAGATAAGTTTGGTCAGTTAAATTTGATCGTGTGTGGAGAAGCTAGGTCATCAGTTCCCTCGTCAGTTTTCAAATCTGACGCGGCCACACGATCAAATTTATCTGTTGGGATATCTGAACAGATATCTGAACAGATGTGTTTGATAGCAAAACTGAACGTGTGTGGCCACTGTTACAGCTAAGTTGAGAGTTAATAGATACAATCGTCCCATATCAATAGTAGAAAGTATTTTTGCCTCCACATCAGCTTCACGTAAATATAGATAGTTTTTATATTAAATTGCCGCCTTCCTGTATGCAATTTTTGCTGTTAAAGTTTTTTAGCATCTTCGTTGGCGCCATAAAATGGCCTTACGTGCTAACATTTTCCTTATCTATTTAGGATTGGTCTTTCTTTTTATTACGTGGCTTTCTTGTTTTTATAATTTCCGGCACAAAGTTATCCATTGCACATTTTAGCACAGAATAGAAACAGCAAGTAATTAGATGAATCACATTTGAAACAGAATGACCAATCAAAGGAGATAAAGAAATCTCTCATAGCTAACCAATCTGCCTTGGACCAGTTACAGCTCTCGTTAACTGATTGCAGGTTGCAATTATTTTCAGGTACAAAATCTTAATAAAATCTTTATCTTCATAATCATCATTCATTTACAAAAAATTTACAAATTTGTCATGAAGTTTTAAATGACAAATCCTGAGGTGAATTGAACCCTCGTGGGTTCGAATCCCGGCCGCGCTGATCTGAGAGTAAAATCTCGGACATTCACTGGACTGGCTATACGGAAAATGGTCTAATTTGCCTAACGGATTAAACATGTGGTATTAAAAATGAACGTTGATGCAATAACATAAATATTTACATATAATTTATAAATTGTCCTTTCAGTAAAATAAACTATTAATTCTTAACTTTATGAGTCAATGGGTGCCGATTACTTTTGATAGAACTGTCTGATTGGATGAAATATTGTGTGGAACTATTCCTTAGCGATTTTTATTTTTGATGATAATATCACGATAATCCTCAAGTGGGAGTAACCTGTATTGCACTTTGGACTCTAGCTGTTTGTATTAGCTGGCAGTTGAGTCTTCATTCATCAGATCTCACACACTTCATACCTGAGGTTTCGTCACGCATGAGTAAATCAGACTGTAATTAATTGATTGCTACACTGATCTCGGTAGAATGGACTACCATGTCAATGAGTTACTATGTACACTGAAATGTAATATTGGTAGTACACCGAAAACAGAAATGACATCAATTATTGCTGATTTTTACACTGGGAAGGCTCGGCGTGATATAGAAGATATCTTTCATCTCTACTCTATACTGGATGCTAAGAAACATGTTCTTTCAGAGTTCTTTGCAAGGGACATTCCGTCTATCAAAGACTTTGAAATTAGTAAAATTAAGTCAGAAATTGCTTTGCTCAGAGATGAATTGGGTGCAAAAATGATCGAGCTAAGTGACGAGCTAAAATCAAAATCTATGAATAAGTCAGTATGTACACATGACTACTTTATTTCCTTCACAAGTCAGCCTGATGTCTGCACCACAACCGTCTCTCTCGTGGGCTGACAGAGCCAAGTTTCCAGAGCTTGTCAATTCTAACACTCTTCAGATGTCGGTAAATCAGACTACCTCAGCAAACCAACTGCAAGGGGATAAGAATGATTTCACAGTCGTTAATCGTCAGAAGGTGAGGCGCACTGTTGCTGTGAAAAAGTGTACTTCCAATGATTCGCTCCTTAAGGCTATCCCAAAAAGAATTGCGTATTTGCAGGAAGACTTAATAAAGCTGCCACTGTTGAAAATATTCAGGATTATCTCAAATCAGCAGGTGCAGTGGTTACATCATGCAGGAACTGTCGGATATGTCAAAGAATGGCCGTCAATTTCAATCATCAGCCTTTATGGTTTCATGTGAAGCACGATATGAGGACATACTTTTCGATGCTGATACATGACCACTTGGTAGCTCCATAACTGAATGGGTGTACCGTGCCCCATCAACTAGTCAATCATGATTGCTGAACCCCTTATGGCCACCAATACCATAAGTATTAATAGTACACATAATTCTAATTTGTTTGAAAATATAAAAATTTGCTCATATAACATGCACGGTTTCTATAATGGACTACCATTTCTTATGCATGCTTTGTCTAGTTATGATCTTATATTACTGCAGGAGCATTGGCTACACAACTGGGAGTTTAATAAGTTACTTGATCTTGATCCTAATTATAGAGGTGTATGTGTATCTTCAATGGATAATAGATTAGGTAATGCAGTTATGCGTGGACGTCCCTATGGCGGCTGTGCTATACTATGGAAAGAATCTATTCATAAGTGTATAAAAATAATTGATGTTGACGAAATAAATGGCAGATATAACACAATATCACTGAATTTTAAATTTGAATCTGTTTGTGTTACTAGTGTCTATTTTCCCTGTTACAGTGAATATGAAATATATTTATATGATATAAGCTTAATACTATCTTTTATTGAATCTATTTTTAATAAATATCCCTCAATGAAATTTATTGTTGCTGGTGACTTTAATTTTGATTGTGTATCACGGAGTGTTGGGTTTAGTATGCTAAGTGATTTGTTTAATAGTTATAATTTGATTTGTTGTGATGATAAAATTCAGGATAACTCTATTCAATACACGTATATGCATGAAAGTTTAGGTCATTACTCATGGCTTGATCATATATTTGTTAGCGAGAGCCTAAAATCTGTTACATCTAAATTTAATATATTAAATGAGGCAGTCAACTGTTCAGTTCACTTACCTATAACATGTGACCTTGAAGTCAAAGTGACTAGCCCTATTGCGCTCAGATCGCTGCAACATACCCAAGCTCAACGACGAATGAGATGGGACAAAGCGGATTTAATATCGTATTATAATCTAACTGGATATTTTTTGCAGAATATTAATTGTCCAAGCGAGTTATTAAGTTGTAAAGCTTCTTGTTGTATTGTAGATCATGCTGCAAATATTGAAAAATATTATACAAGTATTGTTAATGCCCTTAATAATGCTGCCAAGACTACTGTTCCAAGAATTCGACAAGGTACGCTTAAATTTTATTGGAATGAAAAGCTTAATGACTTAAAACAATCAAGTATTGATATTCATCAACTGTGGAATAAGTCTGGTCGACCTAGAAATGGTCATATAAATGAAGCTCGTTTGAAGGTCAAATATGAATTAAAAAAGGCCATCAAAAGCGCTGCTATGGAATCTGAGCAACATAGATCAGATGATATTAATTTTTCCTATATGAATGGGAATTATGATGCCTTCTGGAAATGTTGGAATGCAAAATTATCTAATAAAACTACATCACAATGTAAAATTTGTGATGAAACTGATCCCACTAAAGTTCCTCAAATTTTTAAAACGTATTTTAAAAGTACATTTATTAACTCTTCAAGTAATGAAGAAATTATGTGTGAATATGCAAGGTTATATGAAGAAAAGCATCTGAACAATAATGTGAATGATGATCCCTTTCTATCGCTGGTTAATGTTCAACTAGTTGAGCAATTAATAAAGCAGCTTAAATTTAACAAAGCGCCCGCTAAAGATGGTTTAATGGCAGATCGCAATTCACATCCTTCCCTGGTAATTCACATAAAATTTCTATTTCAAATGCTTCTTATTCACAGATATGTCCCTAATGAATTTGCTTCTGGTGTAATTATTCCAGTTCCTAAGGAAATAAAGCTAGTAAACTTAATTTGCATGATAGTTACAGACCTATTACCGTTAGTCCAGTTTTTGCTAAGTTATTTGAACTGTTGTTGTTATCCTTATTCAGTGAGTTAATGAATACAAATGTTTTGCAGTTTGGCTTTAAAAAAGGTCTTGGGTGTAGAAATGCCCTGTTAATGTTTAATCAAACTATTGAATATTTTAATTTGCGTAAAAGTAATGTTTATGTAGCCTCATTGGATGCCACAAAGGCCTTCGATAGGGTTAATCATTTTAAACTTTTTTCTATATTATACAAGAATGGTTTACCTAATGTTTTTGTTGATACAATAATAAATTGGTATACTAAGTTGAATGCTACTGTAAAATGGTGTAATATTTTTTCTGAGAGCTTTGATATTAAAAGTGGTGTAAGACAGGGTGGAACGCTTTCTCCCATTCTTTTTAATGTGTATGTAGATAAAATACTTGGAAAACTGCATGAATCTCAGTTAGGATGCCATATTTATAACAATTATGCTGGTGGTTTCATGTATGCTGATGATATTGTACTACTATCTGCTTCTGTGTTAGATCTGTAACTTAAGTTAAACATATGTTGTAACATAGCTAAAGAGTTAGATATAATATTTAATCCTGTAAAATGCCTTTTTGTAGGACCTGATCAGAATATTGCACCTTCTAAACTACTCATTAATAATAATGAACTGCAGTTGGCAAATAAACTTAAGTATTTAGGCATTGTTTTTGAATCGGGTAAATCTCTTTCTGTGGATCTATCTGAATGCAGAAGGAAGTTTTTGCATGTTTGTAAATAAAGATTGTCGCTTATTATTGTGTACGTAAACAATTAAATGTAAATAAAGAGTTGTAGAGTCATAAAGACTCATGTAATAAAAATGAGTTGTTTCTATAAAAATTCAAACCACAGAGAATTTAGAGATTATGCTATAACGAGTAAGACAAGATTTCAAAGTTAATTCTTCACTCGTTACTAACTCATCCTCTACAAAGCATTTTATGTACACTCATGTAATAACAACGATCGTTTCATGGAAGGCTTACTCGTTGTAAGTGAATTAGATAGTTTGGAAAAGGTACCTTGCACTCACAACAGATGATCCTGTGCATGATAAAAATTGAAATGACAAATCAGCATTTACGAAGAGCATCAGTATAAAAATTTTCTGACCCCCAATCGAAGTATGAAATTGACACACAGACGTCTTGGTATAGTTATGGTTGATAAAAGCATGACATATTAAAGTTAAAATAATCCAGAACGCACCTTAATAATATTTAAAGTTCATAAAATCGCACCATGATAAAGTTACAATTGATAAAAACACACCTTCATAATAATAAATTTTATAAAAACACAACTTGATCAAGTTAAAGTTGATAAAATCACACCATAATAGAGTTACAATTGATAAAAACAAACCATCGTAATAATGAATTTTTAAAAAACTTAACTGGTTAAAGTTAAAGCTGACAAAAACTTAGGTTGATATAATTAAAATTGATAAAAACATAACTTGTTAAAGTGAAACTTAATAAAAAGATCCTTTGGTAAAGCTAAAGATGATAAAAAAAAGATGAGCTGCTAAATTTAAAATTGATAAAAACTTCACTTGTTAAATTTAAAATTGATAAAAACATAACGTGTTAAAGTTAAAGTTGATAAAAGGAAGACTTGGTAGAGTTACAGTTGATAAAAACACACCTTCATAGTAATATATTTTATGAAAACATAACTTGTTAAATTTAAACTGGATAAAAAGATACCTTGGTAAAGTTAAAGTTGATAAAAACTAAAGTTGATATAATTAAAATTGATAAAAACATAACTTGTTAAATTTAAACTTGACAAAAAGATACATTGGTAAAGTTAAAGTTGATGACAACACGACTTATTACAGTTAAAGTTGATAAAATCACACCTTCAAAATAATAAATTTGATAAAAACCTGTTATAGTTAAAGTTGATAAAAAGATGACTTGATAAAGTTAAAATTGATAAAATCACACCTTGATAAAGTTAAATTTGATAAAAGACGAGTTGATAGATATAATATATATATATATATATATATATATATATATATATATATATATATATATATATAATATAATATAATATAATATAATATAATATATAATGTTGGGCCAGTCTCCTGAATCGGCCATTTATACCTACTAATGTTTACAAAGAATCTATCTTCTATTATATTTGAAAGCTTTAATCATTTTCCAAAACTCAAACACAATAGATTAATAGCTATCAGTGGAATAATGCTATTCACGTTTTTCAAATGCATTCGATCGAAGCGTACAAATGTAGTTAAAGTGTAACAGCAGAAACTATTCTGAAGATAACAATAATCATCGTCAATATCATCCGTTATATCCCAGTTTAATTGGGTTGGAATACGAACAGACTTTCTCCAATCATCTCTGTCCCACACCATATCATCGGTAAATCCCCTATTTTCATGTCCTTCTTAATCACCGCATCCTACGCCAGTTGTGGTCTACCTCTGTTGTGAATTATATATATTGATTTACATATTTAAATTTATTGCTATATAGATATGTAGAAATTTCTAGTGTTCAATTCAATTTGAAAACTTGGCAATGAAAGTGCTCTAGGGCATTCCATGAGGTCGAAAAACTGATATTGAGATAAAGACACTTGTAAACCTGTATTGTTGCATAGGAAAGTAACGCCCTGTATACTTAATATCTATTTTAGCCAGATGATTTCACAATATAACGATTTGAGTCTAGGCTGCCGAGACATTTCAATCTCTTTTACTGTAACTGGTCACTTCATTACAATACTTTACATTTTGCCTCCACGTCAAGCTAAGTTAGGTATATATTTCAAATTCACTTGTAATAACAATTGATTTGTTTAAATTGATTTGTACAATCAATGTGCAATAACTTCCATGTTCCCAAAATGGGAATGTTGGATTGTAGACGGTTAAAGATAATTTCAACTTTAGGCTCCAGGAGAGGCTCATCCTTGCTCTTTACCATCCATGGATAAAAACTTTATCATTAGAATGCTAATAAAGACTCTTATTAAGTCTTTTTACAATGTGTGCTTATTGGTTTCTGTTTTTCTATTTGTATAATATTATTTGTAAGTTTTCTGCGGTATGTCCGATTTCATGTAAATCGCCCCTTGCATAGCCTTAAACTCTATAAAGGTATCCTCTCTTGTACTACTTGATCTTTCGGCTGCCTTCGACACCATCGATCGTAGCATTCTCACCAGTAGACTATAAACGTGCATTAGTATCTCTGATTCCGCTTTCTCTCTGATCTCCTCCTATCTTTCTGGTCGCACTCAATCTGTTATTATAGATAATTAACGCTCTCCTAAACTACCTCTTCTTCGTGGTGTACCCCAAGGATCTGTACTTGGACCTTTACTTTTTTTCCCTCTACACTACCCCACTCAGTTATGTTTTACACTATGCTTCAATAAAATTTCACTTCTATGCTGATGATACTCAGCTGTAAATCTCATTCTGTAGCTCAGATTCTGACTTGAAATTGCTACACCTTTCCTCTGTTCTTGACAAAATCTATTCGTGGTTTTGCAGCAATCGTCTCTCTGTCAACCCCTCTAAGACCAAATATCTTTTAATCGGCACTCCCCAGCAAAGAACCAAAATTGCCAATTCTTCCATCTATTTTCAAAATCTTGCTATTACTCCTACTCCCAAGGCTAACAATCTTGGTGTCATATTAGATGAAAATCTTGACTTTAAATTTCATCTCATCTGTCTGTCGTTCATCTTTCTTCCAGATCCGTCAAATCAGACAGATACGGTCATATCTTGATAAAAATTCCTCCATAATTCTTTCTGACTCAATAGTTTATTCTAAGCTTGACTACTGCAATTCATTGCTATATGGTTTACCTTCTTCTTCTCTCATGCGTTTGCAACGCATTCAGAATTCTCTAGCACGTGTTGTCTGTCGATTCTCAAGGCTTTAGGCCACCTCTAATTCATTGCTTAATAATCTTAATTGGCTTCCTGTAGTTCAAAGAATTAAGTATAATATTGCTCTGTTAACTTTCAAAACACTTTACTTTGGTAAGCCTTCCTACCTTTCATATCTTTTGATTTTTTCTGATTTTTTGAAGTGGTTCCGATAGTGGATATTTAAAATTCTTCTGAGGCATCTTTGTTGAAAACAGTTTAATTTGTACTATATTTTATTAGTACTTTTCCAGGTTTCACATGCATACATTATATATATATATATATATATATATATATATATATATATACACAAACACACACACACACACACACACACACACACACACACACACACACACACACACACACACATATATATATATATATATATATATATATAACATTACAGACTCCTCGAGAGAGAGAATTTTGTGCGCGTTTAAGACGCATTAGATAGGTTTTCGGAAGATCGTTCAGCAAGGAGTGACAATAATCACTTTAAGATTGGACAAGCGCATTAGTTAATACAGTGGTAGAATTGATATCAAGGGACCAACGAATTTGACCTAATTGACCAATATGGAAAAATGACAGATGAAATATACATGTATATGTTTCAAAGTTTAGATTGGACTGAAAAGTACACCAAATAACGTGCGAAATCTGTGGGTATTAAAGGATATTTTTAAATGTTATGGTTGGGCTAGTTATTGTATTACGCTGCTGTGGTGTGCCTATGAAAAGGTATTTTGAGCAGTTGGGCATCGGTTGAAAGAAGCCTACGAGAAGGTTGATACTGGATTAGGAAATCCAACATCAACCTTCTCGAAAGCTTCGTTCTACCGACGCCAAACTGCTCAAAATTCGTAAGATTCTCACTTCGTTAGGTAGTCATTCATTTTCATTCTTCGCTGCTACTGTTTGGAACCCTCTGCCGCCGGATCTTCGCTCATGTTCTTCCACTTTCCGTTGTAGGTAGAAAACACATGCCTTCCCACCATAGATTTTTTCATCTTGCCTTTTCATCTTGTTTTTTGATCACCGGACCGGCATTCTTTAGGATCTTTTTCTTTCTCTTCAGCAAATGTTTCTTTTCGAGCGTTTGGGGGGAATCGATTTTTGGCGACATGTGATGGGGGGGGGGCGTTCCTGACACCATCCTTGTATGGGGAAACGGACGTTAAAACCTTTATTATAAAACGAAAATATATATATGTATATATATATATATATATATATATATATATATATATATATATATATATATATATATATACAGTATATATACTGCATATACATGTCTACACATATATATATTATCATCATCATCATCATCAGTTCCTTTAGTTTTTTACAGAACATAGGGCGGCAACATTCCTCCATTCGTTTCTGTCATCAGCAATCTTCACAGCGTATTCCCATGAAATGTTTAATGCTCTCAAATCCCTATTGATCGTATTTAGCCAAGTACTTCTAGGTCTTCCTCGTTTCTTTTTTTTCTTGAGTTGGCTTCCAGTTAACCGCAATCTTTGCGTATCTATCCTCAGACATTCACAGTAAATGACCTAAGAACCTCAATCTTCTCTCAGAAACTATTTCATCTAATTTTCTTTGTCCACTCCTTTACAGTACTGTTTCATTTTCAATTTGTCATTGTTTCATTGTCACTGACATAGCTTTCGACTGAGAAAACAGACGTTAACATTACTTTTTTACATTAAGTCACGTAGAGCTGGTATAGCTACTGTTAACTTCAATTAACGTCAGTTTAAAATTTTGAAGCTTAAAATTTAATTTATAATACGCAGTGGTTAGGTTGTACACGGTGACAAGGTCTTGGAATAAGAAGACAACTGGGAGGACCAATGGGATTACGATTCTATAGTACGAGATGTTGCCATCATCTATTCAACTGCCTTCAATCGGAAGCCTCGTTGGTTCAGTGGTGTAGATGCTAGGCTTTAGATCATGGGGTTCGGAGTTTGATTCTGGCTCGAGTCAGTTGTACTTTTAGAAGTTTTACTAAATTTTTTCAGTTTCTAAGGAATTTGTTTAGGGTCAGGGTAAAGGGTAGGGGTTAGGGATAGATTAAAAAGTCAAATTAAAATTAAAATTACTTTGTTTTTTCAAGTCTATTCAACTATAGAAATTAAGCTCATCCCACTAGGCCTCTTATTCCAAGACCTTTGTCACTGTGTACATCCTTTTGTTAAAAGTAGTATAAAAGAGGCATAAGCATGTATGTCGAAGATTCTTTTAGTTAAAAACTCCAGGCATTAGCAAAAATTTACATTTTCCATTTTAATTGGAACTGCATCGAGTAACGTAAAAACGTTTCTATCAATGTACATACGTATAATATTTGCTTCTTTAAAGAATTCTGAGGACTTTTACTCAGAATTAAATAGAGTTACTTCTATTGAATTTACCCAGTGTAGGCCTACTTCGACAAATTGAAGGCTTATATTGAAAACAACTTTTTCATATTTTAGATATTTTAGTTATTGATTTATTGAAAGGCTTATGCTATATTGGTACAACGTCCGCCTTAGGACTGAGAGGTTCGTGTTTAAATCTACGTTGGGTTAAAATTGGTCATTTGTACACAATAATAAAAATATATACTTTTCAATGTATATCGTTGTGCACTCTACCTACTGGCAGGTCCATGGTATATATCGCCTCCACTCCTCTCTATCTTCCGTTTTCCTTTTCATGTCCAAATACGAGTATACGAGTGTCCGAATATCTCTCAATCAGCTAACATTCAATTTACGCCATTATGCATATACAGTATATATATATATATATACATATATATATATATATATATATGCATATATAATTTTAAATATATATATTTGTGCAATGGCCACTGGCATGTCCATGGTATATATGGCCTCCACTCCTCTCTATCTTCCGGTTTCCTCTTCATGACTACATACATGTATGAGTGGATGTCTCTCAATCATCTAAAATTCTATATACCATTATTCTTGGAAATTTTGCTTATAACGAGGTGCTTATAACTAAGCCTTCCTCACCTTCGATTAACATTTACTGGGCATGTGCGTAATTGACTGAGAAAATAATCCTGTTTACCTAATATGTATAAAAATATTATATATATATATATATATACATATAGTATATGATATATCTATAATAAAATTACAGTAGTATATATATAATACATGTATATACATATACAGGCATTGTATACATACTATATATTTGTGTGCACATGTATATTATAAATACGCTACTTATAGTGTATTTATCATGGACGATATATATATATATATATATATATATATATATATATATATATATATAAAGGAATGCGAGCTAATAACGCGCATTCCTTTATAATATATATATACATGTATTATATATATAATATATATATATATCTATATATAGCCCAAATAATATATATATATATATATATATATATATATATATATATATATATATATATAGGCCCTATATATATATATATATATATACATAGGGCCTATATATATATATATATATATATATATATATATATATTATTTGGGCTATATATAGATATATATATATATTATATATATATAATACATGTATATATATATTATAAAGGAATGCGCGTTATTAGCCTATCTACCTAGACTCGGTCTAGGGGAAAACTACTTAAGAACTACAACACAAGGTAGACAGGAAAAACAACACTATACTTTTATGTTGCCTATTTGCCCGGTGCTCACAAAGTCACACATGCAAATATAGTCACAAAACTATAGTCTAAAGTGTACTTTACTATCTAAATAGTAGATACCTTAGAAGGGGAGAAGAGGTGTCTGAAACGCGGGAAGACAACAGCTAGCTCAGAGAACCAAGAGACCATAGAGAACCTCTCTCAAGCACTGACCGGATACGAATAAGAATTTTAAATCTTTCCGATTCACCAAGTCAACTCTTAAGGGACAATGGTCGTTTTTCGTACTAAAGATAAATGTTCTTGTTAAATGGGAGAAAGACACAAGAACAATCCTACTAGATAATAGTACGATTACACCCTCAGCCTTAAAAGTTCGAAAGTCGAGGGGAGACAAGAAACCCCAATACGAGTCATAACTAGGGAAAAATTAACAAGTCCAGTTAATTAAATAAGCGCACTGCGCGTAAAATAACTTATCATCATTAAATAAGCTAAAGGGGCAACAAGCAGAATAACATCTGCACAAACAGCAAGCGCAACACGGCAACAAATTCAACGGCTCCAGGAGCAGGGGAAGAACAGCACGGCTCCAGCGAGGAAAACTCCAGCAGGACAACTAGCAGGACTCCAGAGACGACAGGACACAGTGACAACCAAAACAGCAGGTCATCACGTCCGGGACACACAACACAGCCGGTCAACAGACCTAACCTGTGAAAAACACAATCAACTCTGATTAACTAAGTTGTACAGAGCACTTCAAAATTACAAGTTATTTTTCTTTTCTTAACAACAACAACAACTAAACAACAGATGAAATACTAGAGACTAGGCAAAAAGACAAAGTCAATTCAAGACAAGGGAAGAACTTAGAAGGAAAAAGTAACTAATTAAACTATACTCTTGAAAATTCTAAACTCAAAGAACAAAGATCAAGAAAACAAAATTTAAAAAATTAAAAAAATTATATATCATCTTCTAATCTATCTAATCTCTAATCTCCTCCTCCCTTAATAAAAGAAAAGGAAAATAAGTACAAAAAATCAAAACTTCTTCTGTACAGCTTAAAACAAAAGACTGTGAACTAAAAGAAATTAAAGTAAACTGAAATGCTGAATTTAAAATTCAATCACATCTCGAGTAATAACATTATTTTCTAGCGACTTCTTAAAAATCAATATCAAATTGATATTCGTCAACTTATAAATATAATAATATATAAATCTATTAAGCGAAAACTAACTTAATCAAGTTAACTAAACATCCAACAAATAAAATAATAAAATATTATTTTACCAATAATAAAGGTTTAAATAGAATATTTAACAATAATATTCAAAAGAAAATTATTAATAATAATTATAATAATAAATCATCAGTGTGAACAACTAGTCAATATGACATCAATCAATCAATCAATGATTAACCAAGTTAATATAACATTAACCAATTAATAAAAAAACACTAATCAATGTCATACAAACTAATCAACACCGGAAACAATAAATAAACTCAGTCAAGTAGCTAAAGATGGGCGTGACAAAAGATCAGCCAAAATATTTAACTTGCCTGGTTTAGAATTAATAACAATCTTATATTCCTGGATATCTAAAATCCAGCGCAAAATTTTTCTATTGTGATCCTTAATATGAGACAATGAAACAAGTGGACTGTGATCGGTATGTATGGTTACCTGCGAGCTACCAAAATACACATGATAATAACGAACAGCCGTTAAAATACCGAACAACTCTTTCTCTATGGTCGAATACCTGACCTGATGTTTATTTAAGCTCTTGCTCATATAGCAAATAGGCAAAAATAAACCAGAGTACTCAGTACCATTGTCATACTCAAAGTGACCTAAGGATCCCCCACAGAAAAACTCGAAGCATCTATGAAGATATGAAAAGGACGGTTAAAGTCGGGTGAGTGAAGAATAGGCTTTGAGGCTAACAAAGACTTTAAATGAAGAAAAGATTGAACAGCTTTGTCAGACCATACAAGAGCAACGTCTTTCTTCAAAAGCGCTGTCAACGGAGCAACAATTTCAGCCATAAACGGTACATAGCGACGATATTAATTAACGACGCCAAGAAATTGACGCAATTGCTTACGAACAATAGGCTGAGGAAACTTCAAAATAGCCTCTATCTTCGCTTCTACAGGTGAAATGCGATTGTTACCTATGATATGACCTAAGTAAGTAACTTTAGCACTGCCAAATTCGCATTTCGACTTATTAATAGTTAAGCCCGCTGATGCTATGCGTTCAGCAACTGCTTGCAAATGCTGCAGATGCTGTTCCCATGTACCAGAAGAAAACACGATAATATCATCCTGATATGCATCTGAAAACGCATTTAAGCCATCCAACATCAAGTGGACCAAACGCTGGAAAGTACTGGCCGCGCCACCCAATCCGAAAGGCATAACCAAGAACTCGAAAAGTCCAAACGGGGTGACAAACGCGCTAACTGGGCGAGAACTCTGCTCTAATTCCACCTGCCAGTAAGCTTTGCTCACGTCTACTTTACAGATAAAATTGGCTCTAGGCACTCTCTCAATAAGATCTTCTATGCGAAGAAGTGGATATGAATCCAAATCCGACACAGAATTGACCTTACGATAATCAACACAACACCTAATGGTGCCATCAGGTTTATCAACTAATAAAATCGGACTAGACCACGGACTATAACTACGAGTTATAATACCGAGCTTCAACATAGAGTCAATCTCTGCTTTGATCTTCTCAAGCTTAATCGGGTTTGCCCTGTAAGCCGACTGTCTGATAGGCTTAGGACCAGGATGTACAGGAATCTTATGCTGGCATAAGGAAGTACGCCCAGGGATATCCGAAAACAAGTGTGAAAACTTATCAAGAACAAGCTGCAAAGACTTGCGCTTTTCAAGATCTAAATGAGAAAGATCAAACTTAAAGCCTGACTCTGACAAAGACGATAGAATTGAATCTAACATGTCATTTTCAGGGTCTCTCTCTAGATCAACGTCTAAGTTGGATTCGAAACAAACCTCAAATCTCTCAACATATGACTTATCATGAGTCAACAACTCATCACGAGTGACGGGAAACTGACTCGGTAATCCACTGTCAGAAACAGTAACGTTAAAATCACTCAAGTCAGCAGACAAAACTACCTGACTAAAATCAATACAATCACTAACAAGATCATCATTAAAGAATGAATCTGCCAAATTAACATCAGAATCCACACGATCATTCACAATGCTGTCATCATGAATACCTGATTCACACAAGATATCAACATCTCTACATGCGTCATCTGTCGAGCTACTAGTAGTTAATAACCACAAATCATTAGCTAACAGAAATGACACACTACGCGGTAACGTCTTGACAAGACCGACTTGCATAATTCCAGAATAAAGATTCGGAATGTCTATCCTACAGTTAACTAATGGTACCTTTATTTCCTTACCTGAAACGCCCCTAATCAGCCTCACATCACCAGTCAATTCGTGGAACAAACTGAGAACACTCTCGCTGAGAAGTGATAATATCGCACCAGTATCACGAAGAGAAAGGATAGGCAGGGACTGACTATCTTCAGATAATAGTGAAATCGACTGAACAAAAGGTTTGAACAACTGATGAACCGTATCCAAGTTATCAAAACCAGTTTTCAATAGTGTGTCATTATTAACTGCATTACTGGACACAATGCCCACAGTAATAGAATGTAAGCTATTATCTGTAACAGAAGTAATAGAATCAATCAGATTGAAGTCAAACTGTTGACAATCAGTGTCAACACAATCAACTAAATGTACTTCCTTCGTAGAATCATACTGGGAATTAGATTTAGTTCTCTAATTATTCTGATTATTTGACTTAAGCTGCACTAAGTAAGTATTGTCATTATTAGACTTCTTGTTAGATGATCTACATTCAAAAGCTCTGTGACCAAATTTATCGCAAATGAAACATTTACCTTGGAATCTGTTTAGTCTTAGACTGATCTGGATTGGACAAATGTTCAGCACTACTAGATCTGTTCATGTTCGTATGATTATGTTTCTTAGCAATGAATTTATCACAATTATTAGCCTGAGAATGTTTAGATTTAGAATTATTAGAACTATGCAACAAGTTCACAGACATGGGACCCTGAGCTTGATGTTGAGTATAGGACTGCTTCTCAAGTAAGTGTCTGTCTGTCGCTAATCTAGAATTTAATTTCTCTGCTAATTGATGAATACTGTCGTATTTATGATCAGAAGCATAACGCTGGAGATCTAATGAAAGTTGATCGAAGAGTTGCTCTTCAAGAATTAAGTGCTTAATACGATCTACACTATCCAAAGCATCTTAAGCCACAAATTTAACTTCTGTGACTGCCAGTAAGAATACTCTACAAGAGATACATTCGAACTTTTCTTCGCAAAAAGAAAATTCGAGTAATAAACCTCAGACGACTGTCGAAAAGCTTTAAGCAAAGTGTTCTTTACATCAACGTAAGATTTTGCATTATCTAATGGAATAGAATTCCACACTTTTAAAGATTTTCCAGAAAGTTGTGGAATTATGAGTTCCACCCAAAGTTCTGGACGCCACTGCCTTAAACGAAGCAATGCGCTCAAGTGCTAAAAACCAACCGTCTAAGTGAGTAACATCAAACTTGCCTGAATGTTTACTCAAAGCAACAGTATCAAGGAATGGAGGACGTCTAACATTCAAATCCGCTGTATGACCAGGGATAGAATCAGTGACGTGCATTGAGCCACGCTCCAAAAATCTCCTGTGATCTTCTTCTTTTTCACGCTCACGCAAATGAAACTCTGACTCACGCAATTTAAATTCAGACTCTCTTTCTCTCTGTTTAAATTCCAAATCCTGTGCTCTCTCTCGCTCTTTCAATTCAATTTCACGTATCCTTTTTTTCTCTCTCAATTCAAACGCATTTTCTCTCAACTGAGGTAACTTAAGTTGCATTTCCAACGCTTCAAAATTAACCGAAGGAAAATTAAAAGCAGAGTCAACTGGCTTAGCAAGCTGTCTAATTGGTATATCAACACCAGGTTGATCATCTGACAAAAGTTTATCATCTTTACTTAAAGGACTAGACTATCTAGACGATGGGAATAAAACATCAAGAATAGTACTGTATAACTGAGCTCTACTGAACGATTTCAAATAATTGATGTTTTTAGAGTCCTCTATCTCCCTTAATTGAACAAATATTTTCGTCTTTAACTGAGATTCAGTAACGGAATCTATATCTTGGAGATCATCTCCTACGGTTAAATCTGACGGTAAAGATGTAGCCATGCTAAAGTGTTAACGTGAGAGAAGAGTGACGAAAGTCAACGTGGAGAAAAATTAATTAACCGTACTTCACAAAAGAAAAGGGATACAGTAAACTTACTGTAATAATAAATTACTTAACTGAAGTAAAGCATAACACAACAAACAACCTAACCTAAAAATTAGATTAACGCGTGAAAACACTGAAAACTGACCAACTAAAACTACAGGCAAAAGTTACTGAAAATCACTTCACGCAGCCAGCTGAGCTTCAAATTGCCAGGGGACCGACCCTGTGAACAAGGCCTACCTGAAACTGAAACCAGCTAAACAGCACGAAGAAATACTGCACAGCTGCTCGTAGGACAGCTGGCAGCTACTACGACTGCTAGAGTCAAACAACGACAGACTCTGTCGAGTGAAATAAACACCGTTAATGAATATAATTCTACTAGAGAATTATAATTCACTAAAAATCAAATTAAACTTAAACTGTTTAAATCTCGCAAATTAAACACATACCAGATATTAAACAATATCTAACTGTACATCACTGAAAAAATTGCACACACGAAATTGCACGCAGTAACAAACTATGAGATTTAAAAAATCAACAAACACGCACAGGTATGCACCAAGACACACGCGTGTATGATTACAATAACAGGCAAGGCGACACACTAAGCTCTGCTGTTAACTACTAATGACTTTGGTCGCAATGACACCACAGCTCACAACACTTTAGTTTAAAGTTTAAAAGGGGGAAAGGAAACACTAACCCCGAAAAATTTAAACACCAATGAATTCACCAGAGACTGTTAATCTTAAAAAGGTTCTGTCACAGTAAAACTACAAAAGTTTTCAGACCTATAACCCAACTAAGTAAAGAAAACCAGTAACAACACGAGCTAAAGGTTTCTAACTACAACACGGAGACTAACTGTAGAATTATGAATTCAAAGTATAACAACTAAGAATAACTATCCTAA
Organism: Enchytraeus crypticus; assembly: GCA_905160935.1. NCBI lineage: Eukaryota > Metazoa > Annelida > Clitellata > Enchytraeida > Enchytraeidae > Enchytraeus > Enchytraeus crypticus. The sequence continues at coordinate 855,574 of CAJHZI010000851.1, forward strand.
GTTAAATTCTAGCTAGTTCCACTTACACTACTATACAAGTATACGAGCTGTCTCACCACGAACTAAACAAAGAGACTGCAGTCTAGCAAGTAAGTAAAATTACAAGCTGTCTGACCTGACTCAATTGAAGAACTACAGGCTAACAAGTAACAAGTACAAAGTACAGAATATTGCAAACATGCAAATTCTAATCACTCCAGTTCCACGGGAAAATCTTTCTTCAATAAAATTTATTAAAAAGGCCCAAAGACGAGCGCCCCATATAAAGGTATGCGTGTTATTCGCCTATCTACCTAGACTCGGTCGAGGGGAAAACTACTTACTAAGAACTACAACACAAAGTAGACAGGAAAAACAAAACACTATACTTTTATGTTGCCTATTCGCCAAGTGCTCACAAAGTCACACATACAAACATAGTCACAATACTACAGTCTAAAATTTACTTTACTATCTAAATAATACTTAGCTCAGAAGGGGAGAAGAGGAGTCCGAAACGCGGGAAGACAACAGCTAGCTCAGAGATCCAGGATACCATAGAGAACCTCTCTCAAGCACCAACCGGAGACGAATAAGAATGTTAAATTGTTCCGATCCACCAAGTCAACTCTTAACGGACAAAGGTCATTTTTCGAACTAAAGATAAATGTTCTTGTTTAAAGGGAGAAAGACACAGGAACAATCCTACTAGATAATAGTACGATTACAATATATATATATATATATATATATATATATATATATATATATATATATATATATATATATATACAGGCAATGTATATATGCTATATATATATTTGTGTGCACATGGATATTATAAATACGCTATTTATAGTGCATTTATCATGGACGATACATATTTAGAGCCTATATATATATATATATATATATATATATATATATATATATATATATGCTATTATATATATATATATATATATATATATATATATATATATATATATATATATATATATATATATAATATATACATGTATTATATACATGTATTATATACATATATACAATATGTATATATATATACTATACATATATAACGATATGTACAATTATATACTTATATAGGGCCAATATATATATATATATATATATATATATATATATATATATATATATATATATATATAGATATATTAGTCTATTTTATTTGTCAAGCTTGTAGTCAGCATGGGGTAGAGAACTCAACAGGTTATAGACCTACTGGGGCCAAAGTGATAAATCATTAGATACTTGATGGTATTCGGGTGTGACTAGTTATTAAGCCACGCCCACGGTGAGCGCGAATCACTCGTGATAATGCGCGTGAATCTGGCCGTTGTCGCGCTATCGTCAGGCGCGACTCCGGCAGCTACAGCGACCAGATTCTCGCGTGATTCGCGCCGGAGTATGGCATGAGTAACGAATGACTCACCCGTGTCGCGGTCTTATCCTAGATCAGTCAGACCTAGCTCCAATTCGTGTCAAGTGAATAACACTACGAATTCTCCGATTCGTGTCAAGTGAACAACACCACGTTAATTTGCTCTGTTAATTCTCTAGAATTAGCTTATTAATTAAAAGTATATCCAAACACTTCCCATACCAATCGATAGGTCTTAGTCTAAAGAATACAACTGGATACTTTCGTTTGTCTAAAAGTAACACTTTTTATAATATTACTAGAATATTTGGATAAAAGCTAAAATCTCGAACTTTAACCCCGCTGATTAGGTCTACCTGAAGACACTGGCTGTCATAAGCGACCACGCTTCAGTGCGCCTCTGCGTCGCGTTTACAACTCATCATGCCTCCTAAACCACGCTCAACCACGGGAGAATAAATTATAGAAGCCCTTCGTAATGGGGAGGTGGTCGACGAACTTGGAAAGGCATTGGGCCCCATAATTGCCCTCTCCCTTAAAAACGTGTTCACGGAAATGATTTCTTCTCTTCAGGAAGAAAATAAATCTATTAAAGCTAGGCTTCAACTGGCAGAAGAGGTCATTGCTGATTTAAGGAAGCGCCTGTCTACAACCCCTACCTGTGATCCACTTAACGCCCCTAGATCATATGCATCCGTAGCGGCCCCACCAACTCAACCATCGCAATCATGAGCTAATTCAATTTTGGCCACCCAAAGCTTCGCTCCCCCATTAAATCATGTCATCAATGCTACTAAAGAATCAATGGTGAGTCATCATAAAGTTAGGCGTGTTGTATCGGGGAAGAAACCGATGGACTCATCTCTCAAAGTAGTCCCAAAAAACAACTATCTTCGTGGTACGTTTGGACAAGGGGACCACTGTGGAAACTGTTAAAGAATTTCTATCATCAGCTGGGGTTTCAGTTATCTCCTGTAAAAAGCTGTCTGGTGTCGCGAAAAATGGTCGGAAATTCAACTCTGCGGCCTTTATGGGTAACGCAGTGGTTTGGATGTGCACCATTTTTACCACTGCGAAATGTAAACTCAGCTGCGTAAATGTAAACACTCAGCTGCTGGAAACCTATTACGATCAGCTGATAGAGTATACGTAGAGATTAGCTGATAAGCGTATACTGTACACAAAGAGTTTAAATATAACTAATTATTTATTTCTAATTTATTAATTTAATTATCTTATTTAATTATTTGAATGTTGCAATAGCGCACAATAGCGTAGTGGTTAGTGGTGCAGATAAGGTCTTGAAGTTTCAAGTGATTGACCCTGAAGTGAATTGACTGTAGTGGGTTCGAATCCCGGCCTCGCTGTTCTGAGAGTAATATAGCGGACATTCACTGGGCTGGTTGCAAGGAAGAAAATATAGTCAAGCAAATCAGTCTACGATTACATTGAATATCACAACGCTAGTGACCAGCTTTACAAAGTTCTCTTTATTTTATGTATTGCAGGTCGTGCAGCCACTCAATGAGATGAAAGAAATGTTGATTAGATTCCTACTCATCATCATGGACACATCAAATTTGAGAGTGTGGCACAAGCTGAGGTGACCACAAGCAGAAGAAACCGTCTATGCACTCAAAAGAGAAAGACTTCCGAAAATGTGGCAATTCCATATTAAATACTGGTTAGAGGTGTAGATAACGTCATGAAGTTTTAAATGACAGATCCTGAGGTGAATTGAACCCTCGTGGGTTCGAATCCCAGCCGCGCTGATCTGAGAGTAAAACCTCGGGCATTCACTGGACTGGATACACGGAAAATGGATAAAATTGCCTAACGGATTTAACATGTGGTATTAAACGTGATAGATATCGACGTAGTTGATCATTTCACTATAATGTGGGTTATTATTATTAAATATGTCTACACTGCCTCATAAAAAACGACACACCCTAAAATAATTGGGAATAATTTCAAAATGTATATTGATTTGGTTTGATTCACTCGTTCTTTAACTTTGCAACACTCCACTAGGTAATGCAATTTGACACATTCCTGTCAAATCTAGTCACTATTTATTGAAAATTGTTAAATCTTGTGTTTTTTACGAGGTAACCCTCTGCGACTTATTAGATAACATTGAAAGAGTGTGCATACAAGTTTAGACAACTTGTCTACACTGCTTATTAATAAACTGAGTTTTATTTTATTGACTCTGAAAATAATAGTTTGATGAATATAATTACTAATTAGCTTTTTTATGATCATTGCATCATATATACAAAATGGCCATCCTCAGCCGCGATACAACCTGGCAGTCGATCGTACCATTTTTGAACTGCACGTTCAATGAAAGTGTTAGCTAGCGCAGAACACCTATTAATCGGTCCTTGTCGCAGATGTGCAGCTTTACATATGCGTGCTTTGCATACACCTTATGACATCACAATCCAGATTTTATAGTTAACAAAACTATTTACTGTGTAGTACGTAGACAGTAGTCATGCAGGCTACAGGTATGCATTTCCAATGTAGTCAATTTCGTCACCAAAGAACCTGAATTTTAATGCCCTATTTTTCATTACTGGTGAAAGTCTGGATAAGGTGATTGTTATATTGGCGGAATGCTTTTTAATATCGGCGTGTTTATCACCGTTAGTTCTTTTGTCATGAATTATAATAATAATAATATTCTTCTTGTTTGATGTATTGGCCTATCTGACTATGACTGCTATGTATTATGATCTTAAGTAAAATAAACTAATTAATTGAACTCTTATTCTTAATTCGCTTTTTATTATTACTTTTGTTGTTCATAGACCATAGTTTCACAATGACAGGTGGTGTCATTCAAAGAAATAATACGTTGTGCAGGGGTGTAGCCATGATTTTGTAATGGGGGGGGGGGATTGATATATACATAGAGACTAGCGGTGGAGTTCATGGACCAGAGCAATCTAAATCACGCGCAAGTTGAAAAAAGAAGCCCACGAGAATTATGTCCCCAGCGGGTTTTCCGGACAAAGTCCCCTCAGAAGCTGAAGCACATTTGTAAATAATGTCTTCGAATCTATATCTGTTGATAACATATTGAACTGAAAGAGTAATGCTATATAGTAGTTACTGAACATACAGTTGAAAAACAAATTACACAATAAGTTGATATACAAATTACACAATAATTTGCTTTACCAAATTCGTAGGCATTTGTCTGTCATAACCTTGCGGCATTCGGTGCAGGATTGTTTTGAATGGTGTACAGTGCAGAAGTGAACACCATTTTTGAACAACAAAACCCATTACCCCACCCCTGTGGTTAGAGCACCACATTGCTGATGGAAAGGTACAGCCAGTGCGCCACGCTCCTTAATAAATTATGGCGCTCATTCCAAGGCATTACAGTCACGAGTTAGGTGGCAGTACGACAGACCTCAGCACTCGAACTCTGGTTACTTTTGCGCTATTTCATATCACTTTAAATTTCATATCATTGACTTTCTTGCTGAGTTATAGTACTTTTTTTCTAAAGAAATGTTCAGGATCAAATTAAAGTTTAATTGTTAACATTCATTTAGTAATCATGGCACGATATCAGGCAGTCATGAATTAAGGTAGCAAACACTGTCACAGAATGAATAAATGCAATATACATGCAATGAACAACTTTTTAATATTATGAAATAGAACAACAAATATAATAATAGATTATCATCATCATCATCTTCCACTGAATCCCAGTTTAACTAGGTAAGGGATACAAATAGGGATCTCAAATCCTCTCTGTCCTACATCATATCATCAGTAACTCCCTATTAGAGACTTTTCCATTCGTTTAAATTTCTGTAGCAGTTTCTGGATCCTAGGCGTTCTCCAACCGAATGCCCTTTCTGATGTTGTGATGGATCTTATTGAATTAGTCGCCTTCTACGACACGTGCAGTCACCGGTTGGTCAAGTCTTCAAACAACCCGTACACAGCAAGTGGAAATAAATAAACAGATTACAAATACCAAAAATATATCAGACAATGAGGAACGTGTCGATCAATTCTATGTTTCTCATTGATAGTTTTTTTGGTCAGGAATGACACAATATATATTTTAACAATTCTACATGCATATAGGCCTAGCCAGGAAAATTGACGGTGCCACTAATGTTCACATTTCCCACAAGTTGACAAGCTGAAGTAAGTTAAAGTAAGTTAAAGTGCAAGTTGAGTAGCTGAATAAATAAATTATTTGAACACAATCATATTTTGGTAATATAATTAAAGGACGGCTGCACTTAGTCTGGCCAGTATGACATGTACAAGAAGCTTCACAGCATACAGGTCATTAAGCCTCTCCTCCGCGTCAAGGTGTCAGCCAACGGAGAGGTTCTTAACTAGTCTTAACTAGACCTTAACTATACATATATCAAGATGACCACTCTCCAGACAACATCAAATTCCCTGACTTCTCCAGTGCGCCTCTACAATTTTAGTCCCATCATAGAATCGATGTCTCATACGACAATGTTAGAGATGATTTTAAAACATTATACACATTGCTATTTAATTTCAACCAATGATTTTTGAATAGCTGGCATTAGTTTCTGATTAATTTTTGTTCAATAAATGTAGCCTGTGTAATTTTTCAACTATATGTATGTGTCTTTAATATTTTTTACTTTTTAACTGAAAAAGTTACATAAAAAAACCTTCCCTGCATTTTTCCATTTTCCCTGACTTTTCCGTATTCCCTAATTTTTCCAGATGAGTGATCACCCTGATATATAGATACTAGGGATATACCGGATTTGATTTTTTCAAATCCAGAACCGGAACCGGATTTGACCTAGTTATAATTGTAATTTTTAAGAAATATAAATAACCAATGTTAACGTCAGTTTCATCTTTCGAAAGCGACAGATTTTGACAGCAAATGTTGAAATACCATTTTATTGCTTTTATATAAGAAATAATTGCCAAATCCGGTAACAAATCCGACTGGATTTGGCAAAATTTGCCAGAACCAGATTTGCAAAAAGTGCCGGAATCCGGTAAAACCAGAACCTGAAACCGGTGCACCCCTAATAGATTCACACAGTATTGCACCCAAATGTATACGTTCAATCATACACAGTACAATATTTTGTTTACATACAATCATACACTCCTTAAAAGTTATAAGAAACATGCTTTTTGTCTGTTTTTTGTATCATCTTACATCACTCTCGTCAACATTCAAAATGTTATCAGTACCTATCACATCATGCATATCATCTGCACTAACTTCTGGCTGATGCACTCCAACCGATTGTTTGTCCTGTTAAACAGTGTGCCTCGTCCAGCTTTCAGTGACTCGACAAACTCCTCCTTGATTACAATGCCAATTCTTCTCAAAGTATCGTATGACTGAGTTGATGCCTGCTGCATATAGCTGGGCAACTTTCTCGTCATACTCCTGGGCATTCCTGCTGTATACTGTCTCCTGTAACATATCCAAACACAATTTAAATAATGCAGAAATAATTTATGTAATATTGACTATTAAAAGTAATTAACCCTTGACACTGTGTCATTGTGGTGATCAATAATCTTTTTCAAAACGAGCGACTGGCCATCCTTAGAGATTGCAAATTAGAAATGTACCGGACACCCTTGCCGAAAAGTCCTAAAATGTGCATAACAAGACACAGAGGTGCATGCTACAAAATAGAAAACTTACAAAACACACACAAGAATAGCAGTTATAAATAAACTAATTTAACACCTCTAAAGTAACTTGTGTAAAGGATAGACTTGTGATGATGCACAAGAATGGAGGACTTCTTTCATTATTTGAATCTAATTTATTTAATTGCATAAAAGATAAATTGAATATACAAACTGATATATTCTATATATTGCCGTTTGACATTGGATTCAATTTATTTTCCCATAGCTGTTTCAAATTTTGAAATATCTACTCGCTCTATTAATCTACTTGTAGAGTACAACAATCGAACAGCAATAAAAGGACATTAAAATATGTCATTGTACAACATTATACATTTATAATTATTGCAAATTGTCCATTCACAACTTCTTGAGAATTGTCAAAATAATATGCAGTGGTCTCGAATATATCAAGGACCAAGCGCTCGACACCAAGACTGGAAACGTCAAGATCAAGCCCTGCAAAACCTGCTCTCGAGTGGTCTGAAGACTAACACCAGTTCTTCAGGACTACAAGTCTGGTGAGCGCCTAGGCTCCAGAAGTTGCTAAAAAAATTCTCTAAAATGAATGAAAGTGACTACAAGGGACTGACTGATGATATGGCATGAGACATAGAGGAGTGAAGAAGATCTATTCGTATCCTGCCCTCGTTAAACTGGGATTGAAAGGGAATGACGAGTAAGGTATTCTTATTTTAAATGTCTTCTCTAGCAAATCTATGTACATGCAACTTACTTATGACTTGATCATTTGATCTAGCTCCTGTAGATCTAGATCTAAACTTTCGATCACCGTAAATGCAAGATTAAGTGACACTGTAATACTTAAGTCAGAGGACACCAGATTCCTACTATGCCGCTTGGCACCCGCCTTGGAGTTGAAAGTACAGCATTTAGAAATATGTAGTGTGACTTGATGAAGTGTCTCGGCCTCCTTCATCCTCATTTTTACCTCCTCATATGATGAAAATTTCTCACCTACACTCAATTCTTTAATACGTACTCCAGTTGCATTCGCTCCACTAATCACCTCAGTTATATTCACATCATCAGGTACTTTCGTGACATTAACATCATCAATCGTTTCAGTTACATTCACATCATCAATCGTTTCAGTTACATTCACATCATCAACCATTTCAGTTACATTTCGCATATATCACCAAGCACTTCAGTTAAGTTCACGTCATTAACCACTTCAGTCACACTGACATCACCAATCACTCCAATTACATTCAAGTTACCAAGAACGACACAATATTCCACCGGAGGATCACGTGCCGCATCCTGATTTGAATTTACATTCTCTTCAGCATTCTCAGTTGCATTCTCACAAACATTTGCCGTGTGAAAAGCTTCAACATGGCGACTATAATTAAACTTATTAGCAAAATGCTTACTGCAAATATTACACCAATATCTCATGTTATCGTTCAAATGAAAGGCTTTAACATGACGATTATAATTGGACTGAGGAGCAAAATGCTTACTGCAAACATTAAACCAATTTCTAATGTTATCGCTCATGCTAGAGAACAAACGAAACGCCTGAAATAAAAAATAGAATGTCTCAATAGCGTAGGGGTAACGTCATGAAGTTTTAAATGACAGATCCTAAGGTGAATTGAAACCTCGCGGGTTCGAATCCTTGCCGCGCTAATCTGAGAGTAAAATCTCGGACATTCATTGGACTGGCTACACGGAAAATGGTCTAAATTGCCTAACGGTTTAAACATGTGGTATTAAAAAGTGATAGATATCGACATAGTTGATCATTTCACTATAATGAATGTTTACTTTTTGTTTTTTTACTAAAATGTCACACTAAACTTTGATTAGGTTCGATAATAATAATGTTAGATAAGAGTGGTAGATAGGATTAGAGTTTGACGCAGACGCAAACAACGTTAGACTAAAAATTAGTGTTAGACCGCAACTACGACGAAGTCAAAGAACACATTAGTTAAACGGAAGAAAATCGCGGCAAGCGAATGTAATTTGTAAACAATAACAAGCTATGCCGGCGGCTGCTAGCTAGCAGCCGGCCTCCACGCTCGCAGCTGACAGGTGAATGTTTACATTAAAATGGTGCGCATCCAAACCACTGCGTTAAAGTAAACACATTTTAAGCTATTTTTAACATCTAAAGGCGACGACAATAGACTCGGCTCCGCAGATCCTAAGTTTTCTTCTAATTCCGAGGTGCACACACTACCACCTCGGCTCCATTTACGTTTTTTATTAACTTACCTCTCTTAATTCTCACATCCTTATCCCCCCCGTCTCTCAATTCCTTCAATTTATTTCTTAGTACCTTATCCTCAGCTTGTTGCTTCCTAGTTAGATCAGGCACACAATATACCCTCCTGTATTCCTCATACTCCTTCTGATTTTTGGATTTCCCAAATTTTCATACTTTGTTTCGACATTGCTCAGGCTAATTCTGATAGGTCTGACTTTATCTGATATTTTCCCCATTCTGTCCAGTCATACTACTGCCGTTCTTCCTTTTGGTCCAACCAGTTTGACTAGCATGTCCTCTATGACCTCTTTGTCGTTATCTCCCTCCTCTACTCCCATTATCATTAAATTCTTCTTACGCCTTTCAATCTCTACCCTTTCAACTACGTCCTCACTTCTCATTGATTCCTTATTTGCCATGACACTACTACTTTCTGCTAGCTTTCCGCTATTCTCCACTAACGTTTTCACTTCTCCTACACATGATTCCAAACTCTTTACATTTTGCACTACCTGCTCTAGCTGCTTCTTCGTCTCTCTTTGATCCTCTTCTATACGACGACGTCTTAAGCGCTATCTTCCTCCTGAATCTATGCAAGTATTAACAATGTCTTTATCAATAGTTATCAAAAGTTTCTTTGCCTATGTTAGAAATAAAGAGAGGAACAAAGCTAAAGTAGGTCCATTGCGGGATGCTGATGGTATCATTATCACTGATGATGAGCTCACAGCAAACATGTTCAATGACTATTTTAGCAGTGTTTTAACAGTAGAAAATCTAGATAATATTCCAATAGCAGATAGAATATTTACAGGTCTAGAATCAAAATGTTTAAGTGAATTAGTCATTGATAAGGAAATAGTTTTAAAGAAACTTAGTGAAATTAACTGTAATAAAAGTCCAGGTTCAGATGATCTTCATCCTAAGTTACTATTTGAGCTGAGGCACCAATTAGTAGGTCCCCTTACTAAATTATTCAATCTATCGCTCGAAACTGGGATTGTACCTCAAGACTGGAAAGAGGCCAGGGTTTCTCCCTTGTTCAAGAATGGTAGAAGAGACAATCCTGAGAACTATAGACCAGTTAGTTTGACTAGTATCATAGGTAAGGTGTTTGAGAGCATAATTAAGGATAGTTTAGTTAAACATTTAAATAGTTATGGATTAATAAGAAATAGTCAACATGGATTTACCAGAAATAGATCTTGTCTAACAAACATTTTGAGCTTCATGGAATCCGTCACACTGCATGTTGATAACCGTAATCCAGTAGACATTGTCTATTTGGATTTTGCAAAGGCGTTTGATAAAGTGTCTTACGAGAGATTGTTTTGTAAACTTGAAGCTCATGGAGTTACTGGCTCTGTCCTGAATTGGATTAGAAGTTGGTTAACCTCCAGGAGACAAAAAGTTTGCTTTTCAAATCATGACTCGGCTTGGCGCAATGTCACTAGTGGGGTTCCACAGGGTTCAGTGTTGGGTCCAATTTTATTTTTGGTTTACATTAATGACTTAGACAACAGCACAATATCCAAAATGAGTAAGTTTGCTGATGATACCAAATTATGGAAAAATTTAGGTAATCTAGAAGATATGTTATCACTTCAGAGAGATTTAGACAGTTTGCATAATTGGGCAACTACCTGGCAGATGAGCTTCAATGTTGATAAATGTACAGTTATACATGTAGGTCACAATAATAGTTGTAATCAATATAAACTTGGTAATGCAGAACTAAAATCATCTATTAAAGAAAAAGATCTAGGTGTCATTATTGATAACACTATAAAATTTTTAGAGCAGTGTAAATCAGCAGCAAATTGTGCTAATCGCACTTTAGGTTTAATTAGGAGAACTATAAAAAGTCGTAATAAGGATGTAATAGTTAAATTATATAAAGCACTAGTAAGACCTAAATTAGAATATTGCGTACAAGCGTGGAGGCCTTTTTTAAGGAAGGATGTGGAATGTATGGAAAGAGTTCAAAGGAGAGCAACTAGAATGATTGCTGAATGTAGAGGTCAAAACTATGAATCTAGGTTAGATGTATTAGGTCTAATTAGTTTAGAAGATAGACATACCAGAGGGGATTTAATTAAAGTGTTTAAAATAAGTAAAGGTATTGACAATATCGACTGTGGAGAATTTTTCAAACTATCAGATTATGCTAGAACAAGAGGGCATAGATTCAAAATGATAAAGGTTAGATCCAGATTAGAAGTTAGAAGAAACTTTTTCAGTCAGAGAGTTGTCAATATATGGAACAGATTACCTCAGTATGTAGTAGAGGCAGAGTCAGTGAATGCTTTTAAGAATAGGCTAGATAAGTATTGGAAAGAAATACATACATTGAATTGATAAGTTGTTTGTTGTTTTGTGTAGATAGGCTGATTAGTTTCACACTACATGAGGGTATTTGGTTTCTAGGTATTCATGGGTGTGGGTAAGGCTTGTATGTGTATATGTGCGTAGGTGTGTGTATGTGAGTACACATGCATGTATGTCTATGTATGTTTGTGCTTGTATGCTTGTATGTATTGCAATGTATGACTATATATTGCGACTGGTTGATATGCCTAGTATGTAGTTATATGCATGCTTACATATTTTTGTCTGTAACTTCGATGTGTGTATGTGTGAGTGTATTCTATGTGTATATATGTGGGTGTATGCGTAAGTGTGTATGCTTTGTATATATGTATGTGTATATATATATGTATATGTGTATGTGTATATGTATGTATATATATGTTTGTATATGTGTATATATGTACGTATGTATATGTATGTATGTATGTATGTATGTATGTATGTATGTATGTATGTGTATGTATGTATATATGTGCGTGCATGGGTATGTATATGTATGTGTATATGGGCATATTTATGTGGATATGGGGTATGTATGTATATATACAGTATATATATGCATATAAGTATTTGATAAGTGTATGTATGTTTATGTATGTGTGTATGTGCATGTGTGTATGCATGTACATGTATGTGTGCATGCATGGCTGCATAATGTATGTGTATTTGTGCATAGTTGTGTACCTGTATGTAGGTTTATATGTGAGATGGTTATGTGTGTGTGTGTGGTATTTTGGTGAGTGTTTAGTTTTTTCTTATGTTCTTCCTTTGAAGCCTATCAACTTGTCAAGGTTTGTATCTTCTGTTCCCTTTACGGTTTCTATGTATAGAGGTATGAAATTACATAAAAAAACTGGTGTTACAGGTCCTTGTGACTTCCTTAACCAGTATAATTATGTTAAGTTAAGTTAATAGCAGGCTAGATTATTGTAACAGTCTTCCCTATGATATTTGGCAAGGTTGGATAGATAAACTACAAAGAATACAAAATACTGCTCGTCTCCTATCTGCAATGGCGTCCACTACTAGCTTGCGCAACTTGTGCCATCCAATAAATTGGGGGGGGGGGGGGATTTTTCTAGGTTGAGGGGAATTGTTTTGAGAGTTAGCATTCGATAAATATAATTATGTAGTGCAGACTGTTGTGAGTCAACTAGTTTCTCAGAATGTGTAAACTTGGCCTATATGTCTATAGTCTGCCGCCATTCCCCAGTCCCGCTCATTCGTCCAATCGTAAGGATATTGACGTAAGCCCAAGGTTTTGACAGATTTATGATGGGGCTAGTAATGTGCGCGCTCAGTTTTCTAGACAATAGATGACTTTCACAGCTGTTAGCCGCGCCCACTTTTAGACACCTGCCGGCATTGGCATCCATATTGGATTACGTTTGTTGATTTTTAGCATTAAGTATGTATAAATATATATGCATATAAAAAATAAAATTTCTATGTACGTATATTGCAATTTGTAAAAATGCACACGATTTATAAGTAATATACACAGACAGTGTACCTGTGTGCCTCAAGAAGTTATATGAACTTACGTATGAAATATATTTATCCGATCTTACCGGTACGCCGTACTTTGTAGATTCGTTATGTAGCTGGATTCTATAGTTGAAGACTTAACTTAAATTAACTATACTCGTTCAGTAAGTCTTGAGGACCTGCAACACTAGTCTAGTCGTAGTTTAATGTTTCAATACACAAAGACTGTAAAGGATTCAAATACAAACCTTAAGTCTTAAACTATAGGCTAGTGCAAAAGGCCAAAACTTTCAATATTTCTTTTGTGTACAGATCTATGTATATTCCAATAATTTGACTCTGTTTTGAGAAATTAGACCTTAATCTGCATTACGGATATTGCAGAAATGGCAGAAGTTTTGCAATTACTAATTTCATCAAACCATTAAAGATTGCCAACAATAGGCCTATCTTATATTTCGATTGCTAATTAAATACATAAGTACAAAATAAAACAGAAACACGTACATCGTGCGCACATATTTTTGTTCCCTTTTCCTTAATTCCTCTCATGAAGTCCAAATTTCTGCCATTTCCCATGCACTAATTGGCAGAAATGCTGAAATTAGCCTACGTGCAACAAAGCTTTCAAGAACCATCATGTCCATTACCAGTTCATTAACCTGTAAGAAAGAGCCCATGTCCATATGCCAGACACAATTTTATACCAAATTAAGATGAAAAACTACTTAAAGATACATATATAGCCGTGTATCATATAGTTTTCTGCATCAAAATGGCGGCTTTGTAATGTAAACAAAAAATGACGTGTCCATGAAACCTCTCAATGGACCCGACTCTTACACATGTTCCACGAGCAATATAATAACAATAATAACAACAATTAGAGTGCTACTGTCATCAATGACAACATCGAGCACTATTGAGACAAAATCAAGCCGGTGAGCAAGAAGAAGGTCCAAAACGGTGCAAATTCCAAAATCCAGATAATCAGTCCATAGTGAAGGGAATTAAATAAAAGCAGGTTTAGGCGCAGGTCGCTCCTCATGGACACTGGATGGAAAAGAGAGATGGAAAAGATAGGTCTTCAACTGCCTATGGAACTGATCATAGGAATGCAAAGGCCGATGTGCCTCAAATGAAGATTTCCGAAGATTAGGTGGAAGAGAATTCCAGATCTGCCGTGCAGCATGCTGGAAAGAACGATTAGATAGCTTAGAGCGCGAAGGTAAGCTAGGTCTTACAAGAGTAATTAATTTAGAATACCGAGTAACAGCAGGATGCATCACTATAATCAAGTGAGACATACAAGTTTGCTCAGGGATGGTGATGGACTTATAGGTCAACGAAGCTGTTTTGTAATTGATTCGCTCTTTAATCTTTAGCCAGTGCAAAGACTTTAAAATGAGCGTAACATGTGAGTACCTGGAACTACAAAAAATTGCTCGCGCAAGAGAATTCTGAACAAACTGCAACCGATCAATCTCACAGCCAGAGATTGATCAATTGCAGTTTGTTCACAATTCTCGTATGGCGCAAATATACGTAAGGCGCAGTGCTTATTGCTTAATTTTGATAGTAGAAGCTATCAGTGAAGGATCCAGAGGGGGGCCCAGGCCCCTGGGCCCCCCTAGGCCTACTGATAAAATGTTGTAAACTATATTTTCATTGTTTCTCTCACAATTTCGATGTGTAAATATGTTTATAAGGGCAGTGCAGTGGCCGATCCAGGGGGGGCAGGGGGCTCGCCCCCCGTAGGCCCACCGATAAAATATTTTAAGCTATATTTTCATTGTTTCTCCGACAATTTCGATGTGCAAATATGTTTATAAGGGCGTGTTGACTATTTCTAATTAAGTTACATTCTCCCTAGAAGCTAATTATTTTATCCTTAATTATTTTATCCTTATATATATATATATATATATATATATATATATATATATATATATATATATTAGTACATGTATATTATAAATATAATATATATAGAAGTATATATATATCTAATTACCTGTCTATAAGTAACCCCATTATTTACCAGTGGCGAATTGGCTGGAGCCATTGGCGAAGTCGTAAGACACTCGAACCCGCGTGATCAGTAAGTGCGGGGTTCAAATCCTGGGCTCACAGCCTCACTGCGAGCCAAAATCGCTCTTTTCGTGAGTGACAACTGACGTTTAACCCTAGTCTTGTTTTTAGCTTTAGCTTATATAGTAATATAGTCTTATAGATTATTATATATATACATATATATTATATATATATCATATTATATATATCTACTAATATATATATATAACATATACTATTATAATACTAGATATATATATATCTATATATATTATAGTCATATACTATATACATATATACTAGATATATATATATATAATGACAGTATATAGATATATATACATTCTTATATATAATATATTATATCTATATATTCATATATACTACTATTAACATATATTACACCTGCTGGAAAAAAAAACATGTGCGCAGTCTTTCGCCCATAACTTTGGTATTGTGACGGCCTTTGCCCTCTATCGGATTCGAACCTGTGTCAGTCTTTGGTAGATCAATTGACGATCGCCATATGCCTTTGAGAGATCGCCGATCGACACAATCCCTGTAGGCGGGGCTTGGGCATACCGCCTCTTCTGATTGGTCGGTTCGCGAGTTCGAGCCATCAATCGTTATTTTTAGTATATAAGCCAGTGCAATGATATTCAGTAGTTCAGTTCAGTTTTTGACCAGAGTTGGGTCAGTTAGCTTTGGACGGTAGTCGAAGCTGTTTGTAGTTGGTAAGAGTCGCATTCAGTCGGTCTGTCGTTTGGCTGCAGAGTTGCGGTCGAGTCAGTTTTCAATCATAGCTATACTTTAGTTTATTTTCTGTAATTAGTTAATACTAGAGTTTGTTCACATTCTGCGCTGGTGAGAAGTCTGCGTGCATTCCCGTCTTCTATCCTATTGTCTGTAAGTAAAGAATAATTTGTAATCATTGTTTCTGTTCATGCTATTAAATAAATTGGTTCTACAAAAACATGGAAGACTCTTTAATCGATCTAGATACTGATTTAGGCGCCAATGAGGTTTTTCGTTCCTTTCCTATCCCTCTCGGTATTCAATCCATAGACTCAGAAAAGTTCCTGGGGTCAGACCCAGAGCATGACCCACCGCCTCGTCCTGATGTGCCTATATATATCTAGAACCTGTATTCGAAGGGTTAAACTTAATAGAACATACATCACTAACAGCCAAGACGCAGGTTTCTGACATGACGGGCAACGCCGGTAGAGCACAGGCCCGTCAGGAGGTTCAAACGAGCCAAAAATATAAGGCTTCACATTTTATGCCACATATTAAAGTTGACAAATATTCTGTTACGAGTCAATCAAATTATAACCTAGGAGATCGATCCCATTACTCTGGCGGGGATCGACCCGGTAAATCCATCAGGGATCAACCCGATAGCCCCATTAGGTATCGATCCGATAGTTATCTAAGAGATCGATCCCATTATTCTAACAGGGATTGACCTAATAGTTCCATTAAGGATCGATCTCTTAGTTACGACTATGTGAGAGATGGCTCTCCTCATTCTAGGCAAAGCCATTGAAGCCGAACGCAAAATATCTATCTTAATGAGCGAGAGGTACGACCTAGATCATCCTCCGACGAACCGACCGTAACTCTCCCGAGGGAAGTACCGCCCTCACCCCGAAATGCGGCGGCCTCCGTTGCGTCGGCGAGACCGAGACGGACCGAACGCGACAGTATTAGTGAACTGACTTTTTAAATTTTTGCATAGGTATAATCAGGAAGACATTTGCTGTAAAATAACGTTAAGTGACTCTGTTAATTATTATTTTTGCGTTGAAGCAGTGCTTGAAAATATGCGCGACTGAAAATATTCAGTTTAAGTAAATCAATCGCTGCAGAATGTTTACAAATCCGTGGCTTAACAAAAAACGAAACAAGCAGTATTATACTGCTACTGTCAACTGTCAAAGCTTAATTATGCTCAAAGTGCCCTCCTTTAGCTGGAATACAAGCTCGGAGACGCTTGCGCCACTCATCTATTGCTTTATCAATGACAGATTGCTTCATGTCTTGCCAAACGTCCACCAGGCGTTGCTTCAACTCGTCCACTTTATTTATTTTCTTCTTTTCGGTGTAATTTCTTTAATAAGCCCTCCCAGAATCCAGTTTTTTGTTTAATATTCGGCAATCAACCAATGTGAGCCACAACCCTTTAAGAGGTACAAGTTTCTTTGTTGCAACTCCTTGGGAATATCTGCTTTGTACACACCTCACTTTGTCAAATCATTTAGAACAGAAGACAGCACTAGTGTTGTAAAAATCGGTCGTGGGGTGGTATTTGATTTAAAATAAAAGACCGAATGGTCACGAACAAACTAGATCTTCAAGAGTGATACTACTTTGCTTCTACTTTTAAGTCTGAAACAATTTTCAAACATCGGTTCACAAATTTCAAGTTGTGGGATGAAATACTGCGCACTCACGACTCAGCAAGACATCAGTTCAAAAGGCTGGCTTTTTACTTGACTCGCATGTATATACATGTGATTTATAGTACTGTGTATAATGGGGTAGGATGGGTGTATGTAGTGAGAGTCGTATACGTGGTTCATAGCGACCTTTATAAAAGGTGTTTTACTTGAAACACTCACCATAATAGATCATGATGTTCCTTCGTTGGAGCGCACCACAGGTACAATCATAAAATTGTTTGATAGATATGTGCGGAAAAAACAACGGCAGGTGGAAGGGACCCCGGGGGATTCCTTAAAGCGAAATAGTAGGGCGCCGTTCGTAAGATAGCAAAAATCTAGAACAGTTGTAGACTGAGTCTGAAGATAAACAAATTATTAATCAGAATTGTGACTAATAAATGGAAAATAATACTTTGTAATTATTTAAATAAACCCCTTCTGGTAATAAATACAGAATACATATAAGATTTTTATACGACTAATAAATCTTGCTAACCGCAGAGAAGCACACCCCACGACCCCACTCTCCATAGACTTCGGTTATGTGAACGAGTTTAACCAACAGACATATATATTGCAAAGTCTCTCGCGCCTCTCTCCTCTCGTTCTCTACTCAACTCGCTCCCTCATCGAATAGAATATATAGATAATAAATGATATAGTAGTAATGAGAGATCTATCGTGATAATATAAGTAATATATTCTATGTATCTATCTGATCTAACTATATATATATATATATATATATAGACTTTTTCTAAAATGTAGCGGTTACTCTGTTCACATAATACACAACATCTAGTGGGAGTGTGGGGAGGGGTGTGTGCTTCTATTGACGGCTGGCAAAATTCTATATATTCGCATATATTTATTATGTATTTATTCATATATTAACAGAATGGTGCTTTAAATAATTACAAAAAAATTATATTTCAATTTCTTGTCAAATAATGATAAAGATATATTTTAATTTACAGTTAATATATGTCTAAATAGAATATCTAGAGAGGATATATTACATTCTAAGGATATATTACATTGCAGTTGCCTTCCGCAAAACAATAATTTTATGATGCACAGTGGCGCCACTCCAACGAATGAAATAATACATCAAGTGATTTTTAAAGTGAACACCTTCTATAAAAGATTTATATTTATGCATCCATTTTAGTTAATTATATAGGCCTATTTGTACTAGTGCTTTGAATGAGTCTTAAACAAGCTTGTAATTTGCTTTCTGACTCAGAATTGTTACGTTATGTTATAATATCGTTTTTGGACCACACACTGTGCTCATCGGATTGGATTTGGTGCCATAATACTTAGTGTTGTCATGGACAACAGCACTATAAATCTGTTGTTGTTATTAGTATTTCTCGTATCTCGCCTCTTTCATGATTATGCACAAAAATACTACTACTACTAAGACTGCGCTACGTCCTACTTGGACCCTGCACTAGGTTTCAAGGTTAATTGACTCCACCTTGCTCTAACCTCAGCCAGATCACAGATGCTCTCATCTAATATGTTCAAATTCTGATTTATATCACTGAGATCTTTATTTACTAATTTGAACCATGTTTGTTTATTTTGACAACATCTTTGTTTTGTCTGAGATTTTTTAATTCTCATTTAAAGCAAGTTTTACAGGTGCATTGTTTGGTAACCTAAGTAAATGTCCTATCCACTTTAGTCTTCGTGTTTAGATTGCAAGACTCCATTTTTTTCATTTGTTCTGATGTATAAGTTATCGCTGCTTATAATGTGAAGGTATTATATTTTAAGTAATTTTCTTAATAGACTTCTATGAAATATGTGGATTTCATGTTCTTGTTTTGAAGTTAATGTCCATAGCTCACTATTATAAAAGTATACTGGCGTAATATCAGCATTGAATATATTTATTCTTGTTTTCATTGTTATTTTGGTATTTGTTAGTTTGCACAAAAATAACAAAATTTTATTCCAAGTTCAGGAGTATTATTTTAAGTAAATAAACATAATAAACATGGAATCTTCAACAGCAACCGGCGCTAGAAGTCATGGTGATGGACGCACAGATCTGACTAATGCATCATGCTCATATCAGCTCGCTGATATGTGTGAGATGGAGGCCAGTGTTTGCTCGGGTCTGGAGCTCATGGCCAAAGAAGAAATTGAAGAAAAATTAGGCGGAGAGGCCACCATTTGCAGAGGCAGAGCAAATACATTTGTCTCTATATCAGACGTGAAGAAGGCTAGTAATTTAATTAAAATAACACAATTATGCTGGAAGAAATAAGAATTTGTACTAGTCGCAGTTACATACATGACAAAACTTTGTAATAGTAATAATAATAAAGGTTTAACGTCCATTTCCTCATACAAGGATGATGTCAGGGGCGTAAATGAAAAATAAATACAACACTTATCCGGGTGTGTCTTATCACAGGAGGCTCAAGACACACAAAACAGACGCGAAATCCTTAAGTATACTAAACCATTCAATTGATTTGTATCTAAGCTCGTACATTAAACTATGCTAATCTTAGAGACCCTGACCTTTTACGGATTTAATGACAGACTACTGTACGTGTAGTTAATATTTAATTAATTTAAATTTAAAATAAAACGCGAATTAAATATGTATACATACAGTTCAATAAAATAAAGAAATATCAGAATAGTTGATACTAACTGATTATTTCCTCAATAACTGCGTTAGAATAACTTTAATTATACTTTGGAAACTCTTTCCTCGGATCAACTATTGATCAAGCTCAACCGGATATCATCTAATGATTATCCACCACCGTTCTGTAACACTCTACACTAATTAGAAGATGATTAAGGTATGCTTGCTATTAATAAAGTAGAATTGCAAAGGATTATGGTTGGTTTGAATGTCACAGCATTGAAATATAGCATGAAGATTATTATATAGAAGACAACGGTTATGAGAGTGTCTAGAAATCACAGTGATGCAAATATTACATTGAATAACACGTGATTGGAACAGGTAAGAAGCTTCAATTATTTGGGCAACACCATCATGGAAGTGCGAAATGGAAATGAAATGTAGAACTGCACAGGCGAAAGAGGCTTTCGGAAGGAGAAAAGAACTACAAACAAAAGGCATTTGAAAATCATTGGTGTGGTCATCACTTCTGTAGGGATGTGAAACGTGAAACGTGGATTTTAAAGAAAGAAGATATCAGGAAACTAGAGGCATTGGAAATGTGGTTACAGAGAAGGATGGAAAAGATTACTTGGACTGATAAAATTACAAATGAAGAAGTTTTTGAAGGATTTGGTACAGATAGAGTAGTTAATAAATGTGATAAGAAATAGAAAGATAAGCTGGATTAGACATTTGATAAGGGTTGATGGTTTGATAAAGGATGTAATAGAAAGAAGAATGCAAAGGAAAGGAGTTAGATGAAGACCAAACATGAGATGTTAGGTGATTTGATAACAAATTCATATATATATATTTATATACATGTAGAGATCAAAAGGAAGGCTGATGATAAAATTGGTTGGAAGAGTTATATTTCATAGACATTCTGTTAAGCAAGTTGAGTGAGTTTAACGTCAAGGTCAGAAGGTCTTCGATCTTCTCTTCAAGACGCCGTTACAGTGTGGGTCAATCGTTCAACAACCAAAGCGAATCTAACGGGAGCTACAGGCTTGATATATTTCCTACCAGTACTGACGTAATTTCTTCTTATGTTAGATTCCTATTATTTCTTTGAGGATGGCTAAGTTTTGTAGGCCTTAAGAGTTTTGGTCAAGAAACTGACAGTGAATTACTGGCTCTGTTTGCATCTAGCTCTATCATTCTGGACTGGGGGCATTTCTGTTGGCGTGGCTTGGAGATGACATTGGGTTTGTTGGTGGCTTTCCTTCTTGCATACGCGAGGGAAAAGACTTGCTCGCTGTTTATACTGCACTTGTAGAAATGGGCTATATTTTGTGCTACGTCGTTACATACATCAGATACACTGACTTTTAGGTTTAGTCTCTTGATGAGGATAGAGGCTATGGTAGTGGTCAATGCGCACGCCATTCGGGTGCATTGGCCACCGTGTCTCCTCCTCTCCTGACGGCGTTGGCGTAGGAAAGAGTAGCGATTTCTTTTTTCTTCTCTTTTCAAAGTGAGAGAATCTGTAATTAGAGACAGAGGGCGCACCCACACAGTTTTGCATAGACTGGATCTTTAGCAGTGCATTCATTATGCTTGTGTTGTTCTCCACAGTTCCGGCATTTAAGCTGTCCAGTACAATTGTTCGCGAGATGCGCGAAACCCTGACAGTTATAACATTGCAAAGCCATTTGGCATGTTTCGTAGGTGCTCACACGGTGCTTTTGGTGGCCAATGAATATGCCATCTCTGATGGTTTTTGATTTCTCTTCTATGGACTGGCATAGCATTTTGACCTTCAATGTTGCTATGCCATTACTTTGAGCTGATATAATCCTTTTACAGGGGTGCTGCAGCACGTTGGTAAGGTCTTCCTCCTCTATGGACGGATTGACCCCTAGAATTGCGACAAAGAGGTCAGTTTTTCCAGAGGCGCCGGCTCGTGGTTTTGTCTCTCTAAATTTGAGGCTTTAGATTAGCTTTTGCTGAAGAAGTCGTTGCTTGCCTGCGTCAGTTTTGGCAAAGACCAGGACAGTGCCGGCTTTGGTCGTGAGGGTTTTGCTAATATCATCTGCGTGCTCTTTGAGTAGATTCTTTATTTCAAGGAGTTCATCCTATCGGCTTCAGCTATGCCCTCTAGGACTAAGGGCCTAGGCTTAGCCGCGCTTGAGATTGCTGAGATTGGGACAGTGTTATCCATCTTATAGGCAATCCTATGAAGCTTCAATCAGAACGCTATTGTCTCGTTTTGCATCGCTTTTTAAAGTCGCTTTTGCATACTATGAACGAGATGTCGCTCGGCATCTGAGCTGATATCAGCTACATGTGACGGAAAGATATTTTTGCGAGATCGGGCGGATAATGTCACCATTTGATTAAAATAAATTCGTTGCCAGGAGGCTGACTTTCAACCGTCGCAGGTGGCTCTAGCCAATAGGAGAGCGCGAAATCTGCACAAACGTTTTGAATTCTTGGAAATGTGACATAACAGGCTCAAGGTAAAGTTGAGAACAGAAAAGTTTCATAAGATGCAAGAAGCAGATTTGTAGTTATCTCGAGGATAAAGTCAAATGATAGAGATTGATATCAGCGAGAATATCTTTCCGTTTATAAGAGCGGGTATTAATCTTGTTGTGTTGTTTTTTCCTACTGGTGACCAGGGTAAAGCTTTCATCCTGGTCGCAATCAGTCCACTGTCTCTCGACACCATCATCAAATTCGTTTCCCTGGTGGCTCTCCGCCGTCATGTTTGAGCCGCAGCGGACGTTAGTGGATGGTAGGCTTGACTCAGCCTGACCCTTTCTTTCCTGTTTTCCTTTGGTTTTCTTTTTCGGTGTCTTTGCTTTCTTATTTTCTGGCGTGATTTTGCTGGGAGTGGTAGGGTTCTTCTTTTGCATATCAATGGGCACAGCGTTATCTGGACCTGTATCAGTTCTTTTATTTTCCTCCTACTTCTTCCGCTTTCTGTTTGTGGCGGAATTGGAGAGTGTTAAGGTCGACGCTATTAGGCGTTCTTCTTCTGCAACCCCATCGAGCAAGGTCAGGAGGGCTTGTTTAAAAGTGACTAGATTTTCTGCCCCAGTGGCTCCCATTATCCAGCTCTTCAGATCGCTCGCCATTAGGCTGAGACTGCCCAGAATGTGCTAAATGTCTTAACTTGATAAAAGAATCTCCTTCTGTTTATCTGTCTCTAAATAACCTAATTTCAGGTCGTGGCATTATTATAGCGCACATAGAACCCCGAACACTTACTTAAACTGTAATATTTCAAACTAATTAACCACACAATCTAACTATCGCAGGTATCCTGTATAGTAATATTCAAGCGACCTATAATCTCTCAGGTCATAGCTCGCTTTCCGTTAAGCAGTGCACCAGAAGTAATATATATACTACAAGTATTGTCATGTAGTAAGACTTAATAATTACGCAGCTACTTACCTACTTATTGTCATATTTAGCTACTTAGCCTATGAAAAGGACAAGCTTTTAAATCACCAAAGATAATAATTGTTAGCAATTAATATTCCTCTTAGTGTCCTGCCCAGAGACAGGTCCATGCTTATATCTTCACCAAGTATTTGTATTTTCTGTCAATCTTTTCATATTCATGCACAAATGCATTACAAAATCATCTAATATTCCAATTCTCGGTCGTTTCCTCACTGACCTTTCTTTCATTGCATCTTTTATCAAACTCTTAGAACATGTCCTAACCTATCTTCATTTTTATTTCTTACTAGGTACAAAAATGTTTTATAGATCATAAATGTCAAGCAAGTAAGTGAAGGCTATAAGACCGTAAGCTTATATAACACCTACTGCTGTATTGCCTAAAATATATATATATATATATATATATATATATATATATGTATGTATATATATATATATATATATATATATATATATATATATATATATATATATATATATATACACATACATATATATCAGTCTATATATTTAGATATATATATATATATATAGGGTGTCCAGATAGATCGTGAACGATTTTGAATGACTGCCATTTTTAATCCACTAGTAACAAATTTATAAAAATTGTCATTTAGTATTTAATAATGTCTCCTTTATTCTTCAGTACAGCGTCAAGTCGATCATGCATCGAGCCAATTAGCTTTGTCAGAGTTTTCAGAGGTATCGATTTCCACGCCTTTCGAATCCGGCGTTTCAAGCTGTTCAATGTCTGCGGTTCAGGATCGGCATAAACCGTTGCCGCCATAATACTCCAAACATTTTCTATCGGTGACAAATCCGGAGAATTAGGTGGCCCGTCCTCTGGTGAGATATATCCATTAATGTTTGTGTTCAACCACTCGACTGACGCTCTTGATGTGTGTGCACGTGCACCGTCTTGTTGAAACAATCCTTCGCCGTTATTACGAAACAGCTTTGTAGCTGTTAAATTCGTACATACAACTGTTCGCTGGAATGCTGGTTTGACCTCTTTCTCCAGTATCTCATTGATGTAATAAGTCGAATTAACTGAAGTTTTATTTGGGATGATATGAAGTTTTGTTAATCCGCGAGCTGTAATACCACCCCACACCAGAACTGACGGGCTGAACTTCACCTGTGGCGCGCACGGAACAGAAGTTTCTTGTGATCCCCATACTACATCGTTCTTATTGTTAGGTACGTAGTAAAGTTTGAAAGGTGATTCATCAGTGAACATGACACGCGACCAGTCAATATCTTTAAACTTCTTCGCAAAGTTGACTCGGCGGACTTTATAAGCACTACTTAACTTTGGGACCTTTTGTCGTTTAAAGCATTTCCATTTCAGCGTCGTTCGCATATACTGTCTTATTGTCTCTTTGCATCCAGCAAAGCGTTTGTCTTTCAATCGACGTGCTAACTTTCGCAGAC
Organism: Enchytraeus crypticus; assembly: GCA_905160935.1. NCBI lineage: Eukaryota > Metazoa > Annelida > Clitellata > Enchytraeida > Enchytraeidae > Enchytraeus > Enchytraeus crypticus. Next base: position 880,788 of record CAJHZI010000851.1, read on the forward strand.
TCTGTCCACGCACATATTTAGACTGCCTAATCAGTTTTTGAGCGGCAGCAGTCAGCACAGACTTTCGACCGCCTTGATAACGACTCTGCCGCGTTTCGTTTGGATTCTGCTTGTAGCGGTTGGCCCACTTGCTAATCCACGCTTTACTACGACCTAGTTTTTTTGCTATAACGCCATAACTATACTTTTCTTCCAATAGTGTAATAGCTTGTGCTCTAATTTGCGCTTCGTTTAATGTTGCCATTGCCGAATCAGTGATACGCCGTTTATTTACTGCACTGTTGCGGCAGTTTTCTGTTTACGCACATTTTGATGACGTCACGGCAAATGACGTCAACACTTTGAAACGTAAGTTACAAACCTACAGTATTTTCCCTGTTATTTACAATTGAACAGCCTATCTGCCAGTATCAAACTTTCCACATTGTATTGTGCATAACATATAATTTTTTGCATTCAAAATCGTTCACGACCTATCTGGACACCCTATAGTTATTATTACTACCCCTCTCTCTTTCGCCTAGTGCACTGCCCACTGGCAGGTCCATGGTTTATAACGCTTCCACTCTTCTCTGTATTCCGCCCTCACCTTCATGCCCGAAACGAGTGGATCTTTAAATAATCAAACATGATATAACATTACTCTTGGTGGTTAATCCTTTGGTTTTTTAGCTCTATTACTACTACTGTTAGGAGAATAATTGCGGTAGTCTATATAATATTGAGATAGTAGTATTTGTAATTAATACTAAAGCTATCTTTACATTTCTAAACATTAGTGTTAACGAAGAATCGCCATTGTTGTTGTGTTAAGTGCAATTGTATAGTCGAGTCGTCGTTCATGACAAGAATGTATGGTTACTTTTCGTTTGGAAAATATGTGTACCGGATGCTATTTTACATTTACTCTACTTGATTGACATTGTAATAGATGTTTCGTAATTTATTCAATAAAATATATTTTTTAAATGAAAGAATTAAATAACAAACTAAATAAAACTAAAACTGATGAACCAGCTGCCAATCAAATATAGAAAATGAGCCCACGCGGATAAGTAGGTTATGCAAAATGTTTTATGCCTTGTAATCTGCCTTGCCGAATAGGAAAAACACGTATTAAGTGTATTGATATCTTTATGTAGAATTTTGTGTAAATGATATTTATAATTGCACACATGTAAACTGATTCAATGTGAGTAGGTATACTTCTGTGTATACTTCTTCTAAAACTGAAAATAAATTTATTATTGCTCAAAATAAATTTGATCTGAGAACCTGTTCGTCGTGTGCAATTTATAAATTAATAGAGTCGATTATATTCAGCCAGTACAACGGACATTTGAATATCTTTGAATTTTTAATGTTATTGATATGTTAAAAATGACTACAGTACACTAATCAAAGATCAGAATAGACACAGTAATCAAGAGTATAGCCTACAGTAATTGAAACAACACTGTAACTACTTTATTAGCAATCTCTTGGAAATTTGCAAGCAACGGAGAAAAATAACCGTTAATTTAAAACAGCTCATTTTGATCACACAACTCTATAAACAGGGCTTTTACGGGCGGGTATTAGCGCACTTGGTTAGCGCGTCTATGAAACAAGCTAAGTTATGGCGGGCCGTCAGGTGCATTCACTATCAAAGGCAACAAGCGGCATGGATACAACCATGAACATTAAATACTAAAATCATTTACCAGTCGAAGGCACACAACTAAATTTTATAAAAGTACTAGAGATCAGGGAATCATAGAACCTATTGTACTAAGTACTACAATGGGTGCAGTAGGACTTGGGTTCTAAACTTAACCCAGTGCAATCATAATTACCAAAACAGAGGCCCTGGTAACTGCACGCTGATCATCTCGCTATGATACAGTGTCTCTAGACAACAAACTACACGTATCACAAGTGCAAGCAACAAGCCATAAGAACAGAAAACACCACAATACTATGACGATTTAACGTCTAATTCCCCACCCACAGGAGATAGAAGGAACGATTAACATTACGCTAACATGAATCATCTAACAACAAAACTCCTGTATACTCACTGTTCAGTCTCCAATATACGTGAAGTATACCATAACTATTGCACATAAATGACAATGATATAATAATCACAGTAAAAGACCTCCAGAAGCTACTGAAACCACAGAGATGATACCGAGCTAGACTTTAGCTTCATATTATTAATTATTACATGTAATTAATTATTCATATTATTAGTTATTACATGTACCAGTTGGACGGCCGAATGGACAGCACGCTTACCTAAAAAATTAATCAGGCTATCGGTTTGAATCTCTGCCAGACCATTTCTAACAGTATCCCTTGTGACACGGAAACAGACTTTAAACTTACCTTTATAGCTTTTTACATGTGCAGGTCAGCGACAATGAGAATTGAACACTGCATCTACTGATCCGCAGCTAGACATCTACTGATCACGCCACTGACTCCGTACAAACAATACACATCACAGAACTGCTTAAGTCATAGACCTATAGCATATCCTCGACCATTCCATTACAAAATAGAAAATATAACAGCACCATATTTTTGGTATTTCTTGGTACCATATTAATACTAGGAAATTCAGCAGAAAGCACCAGCAGCAAACAACAGTCCGGGTAAAGAAGATGATCTGAGCTTAATGCGTTATTTCGGCGCATGACTGCTTGGCTTAAAGGCCGCGGATATGACTGGTAGAACTACTTTTCTTGACGCGGCCACATTGCCCTGACTGTAGGCTGTCAACAGCTTGTCAGCTGACTCAGCCGATAGGCACAGCCGCGACAGCTTGAGGTCAGGATTCTTACATCTCTCTAGAACGTCTGAAATCTGAATATTAATATACAGAAAATTTATATCATAGATATGAATCTATGGGTAAACAGGATTGTTTTCTCAGGGAATGACGCCCATGCCCAGTAAATGTTAGTCGAAGCTGAGGAGGGCATAGGTGGCCCACCTTGTCATAAGCAGAATCCCCAAGAATAATGGTGCCAAAGCTTGATTCGATATTTAATTAGTATGTATTTGTATTTGTAATTGTATTTCTAGTAAAGTATTTAATAATACTGCTGAATAAGTAAAGTCAAGATTTAAAGTATTGAGTTTTATTAAAGTGAGATCCTAGGCGGTAGCTAAGCTAGGGCAAGTCACCAATGAGGGCATGCCTAAACAGGAAGTGAAGAGAGATCCAATATGGAAGAGTGACAACACGGACGTAAAACGTGCCAAGTTGAAAAGAGATTTAGGAGATTTGAGGAATCTCAGTAGTAGACGAATTGAGAGCAATTCGAAGGGTGCGGTTATTCAAACTAATTTGTAGTCCATCGAACAGTCGATGAGAAGGGAGTGATTTTGTAGAAGATCGAAGAAGGAAAAGAGTTCCATCGAAATATTCTAACCTAGGGATTATATTAGAAGGGATCCTAGTAGGCGCATGGTCGAGAGGAAACTAAAGTAAAGTGTAGGAATTTGAACTAGAGAGCATAGTAGTGATTTGTGTGTCAAAAGTAATTGTATGTTATGTAAAGTACTTAGTTTTGCGATACTTAAAGTAAACTATAATTCGATAGAAAGTATAATTTTAAGTTATATAAAATTAGCTTACACGCGTTATTTGAAATCGTTTAATTTTCGTTCTACTGTATATCTGTGTATTATTTTATTTCTTTTCATATTAAATTAATATTTAATTTAATACAGTCGTTGAAGTTATCAATCGCTAAGTAAGATATCTAGATTCAGTCCAATCGAGGACAGTTAAAAATTCCAAAAATAATTATTAGAGGCATTTTATTATAAATTTGAATCCTGGACCATTTTATGTCAGGTCCTCATTTTACCTCAGATTAAAAATTGTAGAATCAGGTTCCTGACAAATGGTATATTATGTTAGATCATTTAAAGATCCACTCGTATGTGGACATGAAGAGGAAAGCAGAAGATAGAGACGAGTGGAGGCTTTATATACCATGGACCTGCCAGTAGGCAGTGCACTAAGGGGGAAGGGATATATGAATCTATATCAGTACAATTACATTTGGACAATTACTGAAATATATAAAATAAGACTATTAGTTACTTTCCCTTCCAATTAAAAAATAAAATATACATGTATATGTCTATTCTGTGTTTTATTATTGTAAATCAATGTAATAACTTTTTCCATATCACTTTTAATTTTTGCTAACTATTTATATATTTTAAATCTTTGCACCACCGTATACACTTTATCAGAAATATTTAGGCTACATGAGTACACGGCAACTTAAACAAAATAGCTTAAATCCTCTAGTTAATCTTACGTAAAAAAATCAAGTTAACCATACAATAAAGAAAACTAAAATATTTTAACAGTTAATAATTGTTTATATTACTAATATACGTTAGAAATAATGAATTATAGCAGAAGATTTCTAATAAAATTTCAAAAATTATTTTTATAATATTAGCACCAAATATACAGTATTTGCTTAAAATATTTACTTTAACTCTGATTTTATCCTTCCTAGAGTAGACAGAAAGTTGTCTGCTAGGCTCGCGTGACTGATTGATCTTCATGAACATCAACACAGCTGCCACAGCTCCGTTCTCTACACAGAATCTCTCTATGTCGGCTACCACATCCTTCCGGTTAAAAAACTCCTGTAACAAACATACATAATTCTTCCGTATACCGATATCAACTAACAACCAAGACTTGCTGCAGCATATAGATAGTGATATGCCAATACTTTCTAAAAAAGCACTGAAGACGGTCTTTAGAGATCCTTAAGCTCCACCTTAGAAATATTCTGCATAGGACAGATGTACAAATAAGAACAGATGAAGAAAAAGAACAAGAACAGATGAGTAAGAAGTGCAGATAAGAAGAAGTATCACTACTAATATGTACTCGTCTGTACTTATCTATACAGATAAGTACAGATGTGTTTATCATGAATAAAATCTGGGACTTTCACAGACTGGTTACACGGAAAATAGATTAACTTGCCTAGCCATTTCAACATGCGGTATTAAAAGTGATAGATTATCAACATGTAGACCTTTTCAGAATAATGCGTGCTATCAATTTACATGATATGTAACAACTATGAAAAGTTCTAAAAAATACTGGTAGCAAAAAATAAAAGAACGAATTTGAGTGTTTGTTAAATTCAAAGGAAAAACAAATTAAATTGAGACATATAAGGTCAAACTTTAAACTAAAACTTTATATAATATATAAAGTTTTAGTAACGATCGTTAGTTGATTCAGTTTCCGGTCTCGAAGCATTTCCGTGACGGGCGAGCCAGGGATTTGAATCCTGCAATCTACTGATGACTGATCAAAACAATTACCGTCACGCCACTGACTCAGCCCTCAAATTTAGAGCCTCAACTTAGACACATCGGTAGCATATGTCAAATATTGGTTTAAAACTTTTACCTACCAAGATATCTAGCATGATAGAGCTGAAAGCCAAACTATATCTGCTTGTGTTTGTTGACGGCTTGCCAATGGCTGCAATTAATTGATCTACCTCAAATATCACGTTTATCATCTTCAGATCCTTTCTCAACAAGTCACGTGTTGACAGAGCTACCATTAAACAATCAATACAAGTCACGTGAGGACAGAGCTACCATTTAAACCATCAATACAAGTCACGAGTGGACAGAGCTACCATTTAAACAATCAATACAAGTCACGTGTGGACAGAGCTACCATTAAGCAATCAATACAAGTCACGCGGAGACAGAGCTACCTTTAAGCAATCAATACAAGTCACGTGTGAACAGAGCTACCATAAAACAATGAATACAAGTCACGTGACGCTGTCCACTACACAATCAGTACAAATATAGCGCTATTTGATAAGCCATATCAACTAGCTGTCAGTGCTTCATATCTCTTCAGACAGAAATATGAATCAGCGAATTTAGAAAAGAAGGCAATTTAGTTTCAATATTAACATGAAATTTTACTTGTAACCAAATCTAAAAATAGTATAAACTACAATATTATACAGCTAACAGTAGTTCAAAAAGCAAATTTAAGAGATACACAAATCAGTGAAGAATAAATGCAGCCTTACAAGAGACATCCTGTTTAATGGCACAGAGGTGGTCGTAAAGCTGCTGTCGGTGTTTAATCGCTTCCACATTTACTTCAGTTGATTCAGTGACTCGCGCTGATTCAATCCTGTGCACTATCTCTTTATCTTTAGTAGTCGTTCTACCGGCTGATTCCTGAAGGCAAACCGTATCGACCAGAATAGCAGCTAAGTGGAAATTTAATAAAATAAACAATTTTGCATATAATAAAACACAGTGAACTAATTATCATTCATAATAATAATGTCCATCACTTTTAGCAAAAAGAATTTAAATCCATACGCAATTTAATAAATACTAAGCATATAGCAGTCCTATGATTGTCTAAGATTTTACTTTCTGATCTGTTTAAACAAATATAAAACTCACTAGATTTCATTCCATCTGAGGATTAATCGTTTACAATTTCATGAAGTTCACAGAGTTCATGACCCAACACACTTTAAACACTGAGTTGTTTCCAAAAACAACATGAAATACACACACAGAAATAAAATCCATAAAAGCATCTGTCTCAGAAAAGCGATATCAGTGACGGTCGAGCCCAAGATTTGAACCCACATGTACTGATCCGAAATTGGATGCCTTAACGATATCGCCACTGGCACCAGCCAAAGTAAGCAAGAATAGAAATAAGAGTAATTTAATGCAAAGAAAGCATTCAGAACTACTGCAACATTATTTTTAATGAAATTGTCAATGGCTATCACATAGAAATTAAAAAGATCTCCTTAACGTATCAACCAATAAAATAGGATCTCTCAATATGACAAGAATTTATTAAACCATTGGAGAGAACTGGAGAACAAAGCAAACTTCGTACTCATAGTATTAGCGTTCTAGGAGTATAGGGTTTTATTAAAAATAGAGTATAACTAATAATACTATACTATTGATTATGAAGTGTATAATTAATTACAAACTTCCAAGTAAAAATTGACTGAACTACAAATCCTTCATAGCTAGGCACGCTGTCTAAAACTTCATTTTATAATAATACTATAAAGCATTTTAAACTTCAGGAATTTTAAATTGTCAAATTTATCAATCATATTATTTTAAATTATCAACCCGATCAGAAATTGTGCATTTTCAAGATATTTAGACATTATCATACTAGGACATAATCATACAGAGGCACTTTATAAATGAACTCATCCCTTGCTTGATAGAATTCTATATTTTACTTCCCTTCAGCACATGTTTGCTTTCAAATCGTTCGGGGTGAATCGATTTGTAGTGGGGTGTGATAGGGGACATCCCTGACATCATCCTCGTTTGTGGAAGCGGAAATTAAACCTTTATTATTATTGTTATTATTATTATTATTATTATTATTATTATTATTATTATGGTTATTATTATTATTATGCCACGGAATATATAAAATGGGCGAAAGAGCTTCAAGTATTCCGACATTTGCCATGAACTTGACCTCACAACTGACATGCCTCCTGTAGTGAAATTGGTTTGATAATTATGTAAGCATATGATAGTAAATTTTATAATGAAACGTCACTTCATTCAAAGTGACGCGCCTATGACGTAAGAAATGTAATCATTGACGCGCCTGTGACGTAATAAATGTAAACATTGGAATAGTATATAAGCGAGGCTGAAATTCTACTTGGGGTCGTATGTTTTGGTGTTTGCATACGGCGCTGTGCTTTGTGTATAGCCTGTCGGTGGGTAAGTGCTCCCAGGGCTTGTAAGGTGTTGTATAGCCTGTCGGTGGGTTAGTGCTCCCAGGGCTTTGTAACGTGTTGTATAGCCTGTCGGTGGGTTTGTGCTCCCAGGGCTTTGTAAACGTACCGTATAGCCTGTCGGTGGGTTAGTGCTCCCAGAGCTTTGTAAACGTACTGTGTATAGCCTGTCGGTGGGTCAGTGCTCCCAGGGCTTGTAACGTGCTGTATAGCCTGTCGGTGGGTTAGTGCTCCCAGGGCTTTGTAAACGTACTGTGTATAGCCTGTCGGTGGGTCAGTGCTCCCAGGGCTTGTAACGTGTTGTATAGCCTGTCGGTGGGTTTGTGCTCCCAGGGCTTTGCAAATGTACCGTATAGCCTGTCGGTGGGTTAGTGCTCTCAGGGCTTTGTAAACGTACTGTATAGCCTGTCGGTGGGTTAGTGCTCCCAGGGCTTTGTAAACGTACTGTATAGCCTGTCGGTGGGTTAGTGCTCCCAGGGCTTTGTAAACGTACTGTATAGCCTGTCGGTGGGTTAGTGCTCCCAGGGCTTTGTATCGTGCTGTATAGCCTTTCGGTGGGTCAGTGCTACCAGGGCTTTGAAAGCGTACTGTGTAGCCTGTCGGTGGGTTAGTGCTCCCGGGGCTTTGTAATGGACTAGTTGTGCAGATAATATTAATTAGTCACAAAATTAAATAAATATACTGAAAGTGAATTAAATCACAAATATAAAAATAAATTAAAATAAAAACATTCTCCCAAGGGTTGACCGCGTATTCTGTTCAGTTATTATTGTTGAGAAATATTTATAAATAAAACTTTCCAGGAAAAGGAAAGCAAAGATAATAAAACAACTTGGGTTCGTCTTCAATTAATATTAAGTAAAGAATAAAATATGGAGTCATTATCAGACGAGGGATATGTCCCTACCACCCTCGATCCCAAACGAGTTAAATCTCGAATCTTGGATACCCAGGAACCCAATGATATAGGAGAAGTAGCTTCAGTTTTTAAGTAAAGAATAAAATATGGAGTCATTATCAGACGAGGGATATGTCCCTACCACCCTCGATCCTAAACGAGTTAAATCTCGAATCTTGGATACCCAGGAACCCAATGATATAGGAGAAGTAGCTTCAGTTTCCGCCTGGTTAGACAACTATTGTTCAGAAACAGAAGATAGTAAGTCAGAAGAATTTCCTAGAAGTAATAATTCAATAAGAACTAAACGAACAAATGACAAAACAACAACAGCAAACAGATCAACCACAGTTGACGACAGAACAGTAAAAACACGTATTACTACACCTCCTAAAATCAGTAGTAGAAAAAAGACCAGCCAGTTAACCCAAGCACTAATTAACAACAGAAAAACATCTAAAGCATACAGTATAAGATATCCAGTAGAGACAAATCCATAGATACGCCACTGTCGAGGATAATCTCAGCTACCAAAGTACTGCATGAACCAACCAGCTCTATCTGACATCTCCGCAATCTGAGGAAATCAAAATAGTACTAGAGTTTTTAATCCACCTTGTGGAATAAAGAAGTACAGTATACGTTGATTGTAACAGTATTAAATGTATATAATGAACCTTATATTGTATATAGAATCCTTTACTATTCTTTTTTTACTTTTGCACACAACATTTGAACAGGAGTAAATATTTTTTATCTCTAATCTGCTTCTTCCCACTATAATATTCACTGTGATCTCACAGTTTAATCCGCCTAATTAATCACTAGTAAATTGATTAAGTAACTGTAGAAATTTAGAATTACAAGAGTGCAGATACCAGCCCAACATTCCTTTGTTCAGCTCTGGCTAAACACCCAGATCAGAGAGACTGACAATAACTGAAGTGAATGAGAAATTCAGGACTCATCAATTTGCTTAGAGCAAAAGATTACCGCTCAATCATTTAAAATACAATCATTAGCTTAGAACAAAAGATCACCACTCAATCATTTAAAAATATAATCATTAGCTTAGAGCAAAAGATCACTGCTCAATCATTTAAAAATACAATCATTAACTAGAGCAAAGGATCACCACTCAATCATTAAAAAATATAATCATTAGCTTAGAGCAAAAGATCACCACTCAATCATTTAAAAATATAATCATTGGCTTAGAGCAAAAGATAACCACTCAATCATTTAAAAATACAATCATTAGCTTAGAGCAAAAGATCACCACTCAATCATTTAAAAATACAATCATTAGCTTAGAGCAAAAGATCACCACTCAATCATTTAAAAATACAATCATTAGCTTAGAGCAAAAGATCACCATTAGCTCCTTTAAAAATACAATCATTAGCTTAGGGCAAAAGATCAACACTCAATCATTTAAAAATACAAGCTCCAGCAGTACAAGAATGGTTTTTTGTCACCCACTGTATTTCATTGCACAAGAAGTGATTTTACATAATTATTTTGCTTCTTTAAGTCTGAGTCTTTTAAATATTCCCTCATTGGTATTTAAATTATGTTTAATTTCTTGTTTAATTTTTTGAATTTTTTACGTATTAACAGAAAAAATGGCGCCAACTCACAAGCATACTGAATACACTGATGTGTAAAGGTTACCATTCTCAGTTTTACAATTTAAAAAAAATCATGACAAAAGTTTAACAATTTTTAGTTTAACATTTAAAAAAAAATTAAACCAGACTTAAAAACCTCATTAGTTAGGTAGCACTACAACTTGAGAAATTCTTAAGAAAAATGCTTCTTTCAAAATATCTAGCGACCTCTTAGTATCTATATACCAACAGCACCAGAAAAGAGGTTTCAGTGTAATTGATCGCTGTATTTTATGAAAGACAAGAATATTTAAACTGGCAATCAATAACAAATACATTTAGTTTAACCTGGTAGCAGCCTGTCCCTGCCTCTCTTGAACATGATGATCTATGACCTCCGTTACGGAAGGCTCGAGCACTGAGTTAAGTCCTGAACCAAACCAGTTAAAATCTACGAGGGTCAAGGTTAACAGACCAGTTGAAGCCAGTTCTGCAAGGTTTATCTCATCACAGAATGTCAACAGGACAGACGTTATTGAGTGCTTTTCCAGTACAGACTGAACGTCAGTTCTAAGTGAATAATCATCTCGAGGAATGTTGAGAACTGGTACATAAACAATGGCTGACAGAGAGCTGCTTGAATTGACTGACACATTAGATGTCAGAGCAGCCTAAATCAAAATAAATCAAATCAATGCAGACACTTAGAATTTGTAATAATTTATTTATGCAATAGCCAATTTAAGTCGATTTCTATTAAAGTCAATTGCTGATACACATGTGCTATTGACTGATGAAAGATTACAATGATAGCATCAGCATAATATTGATCTAGAGTACATTTAAATTAATCATCTGCTCAAAATCTATGTGAATATCATAATGACTAATGAGGAGACCAAGGCAGGAGAGGGAGGCCATTATGAAATCAATAAGTTCTGCAGTTAAGACAATTGTAAACAAAAACTTACATTGTTAAATTAATGCAGAAGGCTAGTTTTTTCTAAGAAATGGGTAACCTTGACAGTTTGAATGTATAAAAATATTTTCATTCTATTATTAGAAGCATTGTTTCCTACGCAACAACAAGCCCTGCATTCAGGTATCAATAATAAAGTTTAGCCTAATTGTTAATTTAAAAGCAACAGAATATCTATTCCTTTGAGAGAGTACTAAAATGCCAGAATTATTTGTTGAATTTTTGAAATAGTAAATTACATCATCACTTAGTGGTTGATAGAGGCATTTCAAAATAATATCAAGAAAGGAATGAAATTGAGAGAGGGAGAATATTTTTTTTCAGAATCACATCCAGTTGCAATGATACATACAAGTTATCAAAGGCCACAACACAGATAATTTGTAGTAGAAAATAATTATAACTAACTTCAACAGTCAGTAGCAGTACACTAAATACATTTACTTCATGGTTTAGAAAATATATGTCATATAGAAACCTACACTCAAATGACATTGATCTGAAATTACCAGTAAAGCGGCAGTAAGAGGTTACCAGTACAGCTTCTAGTGCCATCTTGTTGGTTGCCTCAGTAAGGTTAACAATCAATCAAAAGAAGAAATTAAAGAAGAAGTAAATTGAAACTGTAAAGAAATTTGACAAAGGATGAGAGAGAGGGTTTGAGATTAACCAAAAGAAACTACCAACCTGCTGGACTGGCTGTGCATGGTTTAGATGCAGATAGTAAGCATAGAGCAGAGAACAGGCTGTTGAGTCAAGATCACAGGCTTCATTGCAAAGAACTGCGTGCACTCTCTGACCCTTGCACTGGGATATCTAACAAAATATTAATAACAACAAATTTAGATAATCACTGCATATATTAGACACAAGATGATACTGAACTACTGAAGAAGTTGGTTTAAACTATTTTAAAATCAACATATTCAACAAACTGGAAAATAATTTCCTAACAACAATAGGATATAAACTTTATCAAAATACATAAGAACATGCATTACTAACTTGTTTTGAGACTCTCAGAAATTCCTGCATTGCTGGACAGATATAAAGTTGGCAACTAAATCACATTGCATATATAAATGAAGTTCTTTCTTATTTTATTTTTTTTAATTTTTTTAATTTTTTTTTATTGCTTTATTTCAGGCGTAAAAACCCATACATGAATCTTGCACATAGAACAATGCAACAAAAACCAGAAAAGCAAATAGTCTGCACATAAATTGAGCTATAGGCCTAAAACAATTACTTATAGAATTAGGCATACAAGGCTATAATAGGCTCAGAACATCAAAACACTTAACTAGCATATTAGCATTATCCAGCAAGCACATTCTAAACTTTAATCTGTAATTTGAAAGGATAGTATCAAAACTAGGCAATCCAGTTTCTAGCAGCGCGATGGTTAGGCTGCTGTAACGTTTGTATCCAAAAAATATTTTAATACATTTATTATAGCAAGATCGAAACTTCTCTATTGAACCTATTGTAAACGACGACCATAGTGCCACATCATAGAAGCACATACAATAGGATTTGAACAGGACCTTTTTAACATTAAGAGAGCAATAAGCAAATCTACGCTTTAATATATTCGTATGCATAAACATACCACGTATTTCACGCTGTATATCGTTATTATCACCACCATCATTGGTTTTAATATGACCTAAATATTTAAACTGCGTTACATAATTAATAAAAGAATTGTCCAACTTAAATCTTGGAAAGTCCTCTAATACACTCCAACTTCGATCCTTAGGAGCAAATATCATGGCGACAGTTTTACTGATATTAAAAGACATGTTAATAACTTTAGCGTTAAACTGAAGCACATCTATTAAATACTGTAAAGCTCTCCACGAAGGAGCAATAAGAACGATATCATCAGCATATGCAAGAATGTTAATTAATCTATTATTAATTGCACAACCAATCCCGGTATCTACTACAGCTATCTAACCATATTGCGTATATATATCTAGAGAACAAATACGGTGAAAGTACACTTCTCTGACGTGTACCATTTCCAATGTGAAAACAAGTAGAAACAGAATTACGCCATCGAACAAAGCATTGCTGTTTAGAATACCAGAATGCAAGAATAAATATAATACTGATGTTAATGTTATCGTCTAGTAATTTTCCAAACAATTTCCAGTAATTAACTTTATCGAAAGCTTTACTGAAATCAACAAAACAGGTAAAAACATGACTTCCATGATGTCTATAATACTCGATAGTCTGCTTTGTACATGAGTATATAATCCGGTTGAATGGCCAGACTTAAACCCAAACTGAAAATTATCATAATCAGAAAGGCTATGTATAGATTGCACAATGAGAGATTCAAACAATTTAGATAATGCATTAGAAATTGCTATTGCTCTGTAATTATTAAGGTCAGATAAATCGCCAGATTTATTCTTAACTAGAGGTATAATTACAGATTGCATAAATGAATTAGGCAAATGACTATGTTTTAGAAACAAATTATACAACATGTTTAAATGAACGTAGAGACTAGGACACGCGAACGAAATTGCCTCCATGGAAATTCCATCTGGTCCAGGAGATTTTCCATGCTTTTGCAATCTACAAATATCTATAATGTTACTAACAGAAATGACAAAATCATTCTTAGGAGAACAGTTAAGGCGATCCAAAAATGCATTTTATCAGCATTATATTCATCGATTCCTACGGTGCAATCATTATAAAGAAGCTCAAAATGAGTACGCCAACGCTCCACAATGGCGTCATCACCGAAACAACCGTCAATTACATTAGTATGCTTACTGGCATTACTGTTGCTGACCTTGGATAATTGCTTCCAAAAACCACTGTAATCGTTCTTAGACAGAGAATTAGCCTGAGCATCTGCTCTCAGAGTGGCCTCATGCTTCTTACAATATCGCAATGACAGCTTAAATTGAGCCCTAGATTTCCTCATAGACTCAAATAATACGCCACTTCGAGGCCTTCCTGCATTTATCCAATCTAAGAAAGTTGCTCTTGCATGAACATGGAATTCTCTAACATAATCATTCCAACCTGGCACAACATAGTCTTTACTTGCAATAGTTTTCATTGGGATACAAGTGTTACATGCATACTGTATACAAGAAATAACTGATTTATAGTAATCATCAACAGCATCAATACAACTACTTCTATCACTATTGACTTCTCTGGTACCATCCCTAGGTGGGGAGACAGATAATAGGCCTTTTTCAAAACACCACTTAGGAATACAAAGTTTGCTAAGCTCTTCACATAGTACAGATTGATATTTACGAATACATACATCATCCGCACCTGACCAATTAGGAACTGTAGTAGGAATAGATGAAGAAAAGTGACTACCAGTTGGAATAACTGGTAGCAAATCTATAAATCTTACAAACAACGGTTTATGGTCTGAGCTAATATTTGCAAGAACATTGGCTACTTCCTAATGAAATTAATTTTTTATCAAGTCTTCATTATAATTTTTAGAAGAGCACACTTCAATATAATCTTAAAAACACTCACGACTACCATAATCAGTGGGCATATAAACGTTTACAGCTAATATATTCATATTTAATTTCACAAGATTCAACTATATTATCAAGAGCAGAACTACATACTACATGATCAATCCATGTAAAACTATTATTATCAATGTTACTGTAAGTAAACGCATCAGATAATTTATTTAAATCGGTTAGGACTAAATTATTTTCAGTAACAAGATTAATAAACAAAGGGAAAAATCTTGAACCGTACTGGCAATTAAAATCACCAGCAATTATGAGTCGAACTGCATCGCATTCAGTGTACAATGCTGTAATAGAAGAGCACACTTCAATATAATCTTAAAAACACTCACGACTACCATAATCAGTGGGCATATAAACGTTTACAGCTAATGTTGGTCCTAATATAGTAAGTACTCAAAATCAAAGCAGTCAATCTAGAATTATTAGTAGGAATATGAGTGATGAAAGGACTAAGCCTCTTATTATACAGAATACCAGTGCCTCCATATGGCCTACCAATAAGAACATCAGATGTAACATCAACAGCAGAACTTCCCATTGCTAAAAAATTATAATGAAGACTTGATAAAAAATTAATTTCATTAGGAAGTAGCCAATGTTCTTGTAAAAATAATATATCACATTGATCACATATGGAACTAATTTCAGTTGTCGAGCTTTTGACCGATTTACAATTGAATGTACAAAGTTCTAAAACATCGACCTAAGACTTAATAACACATCATAACACATCACAGTAAGAGCCTACCAATGAGTATTACTTCTATGCAATCGATGTTTTCTATTTAAAGGCCTATGTGTTTCAAGTGAATTGATACTAAGCTAAACTTAAACTGACCTTTACACTCTATGCGTCTTAACCGAGAAATGAAAAGAAAATTTAAAATAATCCCCCAATATATGTTGCCAAAATCCAAAATGCTTTTTAAAAACAAGATCTCAAATGTTAACAAATTATCTAACTTATTAAGCAATTTTCAGATACTTTCAACTTATTCCAATTCTCTCCAGGGTTCTTCCAAGTGGGAGATCCAAAGAGAAAATATTTGTACTCATAATCTGCTTTCATATTCCATAAAAGGCACACCATAGATCAATCACAGATCACCAGTTTGATCAGTGCACAGCTTCACAAAAGACTATGATTTATTTATAACTAATGTAGCCTATAGCTTGGGAAAAATCCGGCCTCGTGAGAGGATTTCCTGTAGACGTCCTCAGTTCATGCTTAGTCGCCTTTTACAGCATGAACAGCTAACAGTTGGTCTTCAATGTCCAAGACACAACATGAAAATATCTGAAATTATGTCTGAAATTATTATTGTTATCATTATTATACTAAGAAAAAGTGACTAGCTATCTCCTTCAAAGGCTAACTCATTCTGAGAAATAACACTTCTCAAATCTATAAAAATTATTGCAAGACTATAGACTACACATATTGTACATTCTTAATTATTTTTGTAGTATGTCTACAAAATCTCCAAGAAAATTTGTTGTCCTATCTCATGCTAGACATAAACAATTTATAGCCATGAAATCTCAAACCACTTGTAAAAAGTGAACGATTATTTTAGGCTACTTTTTAAGCAGTAGCAATGCATAATGTTATAGACCACTAAAGATTATCGCTGATTCTCGTAAACTTCAGAGAGCTACTTATATGTCATCAACCCTTCTAGATGTCATCCAATGATTACATCTCGAGGTTCAACTTCCGGACAAGATGATCGGGAGTATAATATAACATAGTATAACGTAACAAAACAGTACCCTGCTACGACCCCTATCGGACACACACAAGTCGGCAAGAAAGATAAGTGACTAAAATGTCTGACGATTTAAATATACAATATAAACATGATAGATGTTATCATGGAAGATTATTTCATTATATGATTAAGCTTTTATTCAGAGCCCTATAATAATAATAACAACAATTAGAGCTACAGTCATCAATGACAACATTGAGCACTATTGAGACAAAATCAAGCCTGCGAGCAAAAAAGAAGGTCCAAAAATGGTGCAAATTCCAAAATCCAGAAATTCAGTCCAAAGTAAAGGGTGTTAAAGAAAGGGTGGTATAGGCGCAGGTCGCTGCTCATGGACACTGGATGGAAAAGAGAGATGTAAAAGATAGGTCTTCAACTGCTTATGGAACAGCTCATAGGAAAGCAAAGACTGATGTGATTCAAATGAAGATTTCCAAAGATTGGATGGAAGAGAATTCCAGATCTGAGGTGCAGCATGCTGGAAAGAACGATTAGATAGCTTAGAACGTGAAGGTAAGCTAGGTCTCACAAGATTAATTAAGTTAACCCTATATTGTAACCACATACAAGGTGTTTTTATCTTTGAACTTTCTTTATCTTTGAACTATGAACGGTTCTGGAGCTTCATTTTGCTTGGATTTGTCTCAATAGTGCTCTATGTTATTATGTAGGACCGAACACTCTAATTTGTGTTATTTTATTTATTTATTTTATTATTTATGGTTTTAAGTGCTAATGATAATAACGATGACATAGAGGGCATATGGAATAATATTAACACAAATCTCAGGATGGTTCGTGATGAGTTTATTAAATTGAAAGCCAAAAATAGAGATAGATGCAAGTAGGTTACTAAAAAGGTAAGAAGAAAAAGAAAAGCCAAAAAAGATGCCTGGAACAAGTATAAAAATAGTAATAATGAAGAATAATTGTACTGTGAATATAAGAAAAAGCTTAATAAATCGGTTGCAGAAAATAGAAAAGCCAAGTTAGAATTAGAAAAACAGCTAGCTCGTAATATAAAAAATGATGCAAAGAGTTTTTTTGCCTATGCTAATGCTAACAAAAGGTTATTAAAAAGATTGTTCCTTTAAGAGATGAATATAATAGCATTATAGAAGATAATAAGGATACTGCAAACTATTTTAATAAATATTTTTCGTTTGTATTTGTGGAAGAAGATTTAGTTAATATGCCAGTACCGGCTAGGATCTTCAAAGGTAACTTTGAAAGCTCCTTACATAATATTGAGTTTGATATTGATGATGTTATAATAAATTAAATTCGCTAAATGTCAATAAAAGTCAAGGTCCAGATGAGATTCTTGGAAAACAGATTTCGGAGCTAAGAGATGAATTAGCACCAGCTCTATTAAACCTACTAAAAGCTTCAATGAATACAGGGGTGGTTCCTCAAGATTTCAAGAATGCCAATGTTGTACCAATACATAAAAAGGGAAATGGGGATAAAGCAGAAAATTATAGGCCTATAAGCTTAAGAAGTATAATCGGTAAGACATTTGAAAGCATTATTAAGGATAAAATAATTAATTTCTTGGAAGAATATAACTTAATTAGAAATAGTCAGCATGATTTTTTTAGTGGGCTTTCTTGTTCAACTAATTTGCTAGATTTTTTAGAATATATTACAATGGAAGTAAATAATAAAAACAGCATTGATATCTTATATCTAGACTTTGCTAAAGCATTTGATAAAGTTCCACGTAAAAGATTACTTAGTAAGTTGGAAGCACATGGAATAACGGGCAAACTTTTAAAGTGGATAGGTAATTGGTTAAGCAATAGAAAACAAAGGGTGTGTGTCGAGGACGAGTTCTCGGAATGGGCAGCAGTGAAGAGTGGTGTGCCACAGGGCTCTGTTTTAGGACCTCTGTTATTTTTAGTTTACATCAATGACATTGACATAGATATTGTATCTAAATTTAGTAAATTTGCAGATGATTCTAAAGTAGCAAAGATAGTAAACAACATTGAAGATGCTGAGATTTTAAAGTATGATATAAAAATGTTACAGAACTGGTCTAGGGATTGGCTAATGGAGTTCAATGCTGAGAAATGTAGAGTTATGCATATAGGAATAATAATTTAGAAATTGAGTATACATTGAACAATATTAAACTAAAATCTACAAACAGTGAGAGGGATTTAGGAGTCTTTGTGGATAGCTCTTTCAAATTTAGTGAAAATTGTAATAAAGTTGTAAAAAGTGCTAATTGTGTATTAAGAATGATTAAAAGAACAATTGCATGTAGAAATAAAGATATTGTGGTAAGGCTATATAAGGCTCTTGTACGGCCCAAACTTGAATACTGCGTTCAGGCTTGGTGCCCATATCTTAAGAAAGATATCGATAAATTAGAAAGGGTACAAGCCAGAGCAACAAGGCTGGTATTTGACTGTCAAAAGCTTAGTTATGAGAATAGATTAAAATTCGTAGGATTAACCTCTTTAAGTGAGAGAAGAACTAGAGGATATTTAATAGAAGTTTTTAAGATACTCAAAGGCTTCAGCAAAGTTAACCATAGTATTTGGTTTAATTTATCAAACAACAGAAACACAAGGGGACATATTTATAAACTTAGTAAATTTAGAAGTAGACTAGATTTAAGGAAATTTTTCTTTAGTCAGAGAGTTATAAATGTTTGGAATAGTTTGCCAAGCGAAGTTGTGGAAGCAGAATCAGTGAATGCTTTTAAAAATAAATATGATAAACATAAGAACATGTAAATTAGATGCTAATTGCATGTTCAGTGTTATACATAGGCTACGTATAAATTTCACATGTTGACATGAAGTCTGTATGATTTGATTTATATTAATTGGTTTTAGTTAAGAACCTGATGAGTCTTAAACAAGCATATAATTGCTTCCTGACTCTGTAATGTTATGTTATTATTAGCGCTACAGTTGTTTGTTGTTTACACGAGTGATTATTTAAGTATATAACCTGTAGTGCTTGATTACGGAGTAAGAGCTAAGAAGCTTTGCTATTTATGGAGTCACAAGTGTCCTAGCAGTTTCATCTTAAAAGCACAAAATAATCGTTTTCAATGTGTTTCTTTCTTATTAGAAGATAGGAAATGGTAAAATGCTTTGCAACCGTATGTAATTAATCATCAGCTTCTACGGGGTAAATACCAGTATAAATGTCAATTTAAAGAGCATTTTATAATTTTTCCTGTGTTTAGCATTGTGTTCAATGCATAATTCATCAACAAATGTCTATCAGCTTCAGCGTTGTGTAACGTAATGAGTTTTATGCCCAATACTTTGCTGATTTTTCTAACATTTGTAAAAATTATATATCAGGCTTAGTCATTTTTTAAAATATTAGAATAACACATGTACTATAAAAGTTGCAAATGCTAAAAATGTATTTTAAACGTTAAATATGTTTATAATTTACTATTTATTTCCAATAATAATAACAATAATAATAATAATAATAATACTAAAAGCTGGTAAAGCTAAGGTTAACGTCAGTTTCCTCACTCAGAAGCGATGTCAGTGACGGGCGAGCCCAAGATTTGAAACCCGCACATACTGATCCGCGGTCGAGTATCCACTGGCTCCAGCTAGTGCCGACGTGCAATGTAAAATGAACGTGTCGTAAGCGGCGACTGCACTGTATATGCAGAAACTGAGGAACGCAATGGAAAACCACCAGGGACGGATCCAGGAATTTTTTAAGGGAGGGCCCGAAATATTTTTTTGAGAGTACACATTTTTTGTTTACCCCCCCCCTCTTCGGGACACGTGACGCAACCAGAAAAAATGCTGTGGGGAGGGCTCAACGTTTTATATTACTGCGCTCGACCCATAGAGTGAGTGCATCCCCGTATTTCCCCCCCCCCCCCCACTCATACACGTACTAAAGTGAGAAGAAAACCTAAAATGCCTACATTCCTACATTTGTTTTTGAAAAAGGTAGGTTAATTTGTTCACCTCTGAAGAAACTCAGCTGATCTGGACGAATGGAAAATGTGACCTAATTTTGATGGTAGGAGGGGGGGGGGGGGCTTAAGTCAAGGCTGTTTGCACCGCAGCTCCGGGACAGAGTTCACATTCTTGACTTACACCCTCTATCCTTTCCCCTTATAGGCCTACAGTGAAAGTTGAGAGCTAGTGTAACGATCAACATTTTTCGGGCCCTCTTCCACTATAGAGGGCTCCTAGTTTACCAAATGTGGGCCCCTAATCCCATATTTGAGCTAGTGGAACTGAGTTCCCTCTCGTACCCCCCCCCCCCCACAACCACTGCCCTTACAACATATTGACGCACAGAAATTTCCATAGAAACAATTAAAATATAGTTTTAAAAATTATCGCCGGGGCTAAGGGGGGGCCCGGGCCCCCTGGATCCGCCACTGAAAACCACCTCAGAAGTTATATCAAGCCTAAAACTTTAGACCTAAGCTTAAGAGTACATTAAGGATAGTAAAAGATTATGCATTTACGATGGGTGCGCATCAAATTAATTGTTAGTCACGGTGTTAATTCTTAGACCACTGAGCGTGAAAGCAACTTATGAATAGAAATATGTTCCTTGGACCTGCCCATTTGCATTGGCCTTGGCAGAACACTTGGCAGAGAGAGAGAGAGAGAGAGAGAGAGAGAGAGAGAGAGAGCAAGAGAAAGAGAGTGTGAGAGAGAGCAGGAGATTTAAACATTACAATTTTTATATGAAGAATATATCTCAGTAACCTTAGTTATCAGAATACCTAGTTCATCCATTGATCAACAAGAAGATCATCAAAGACATAGAAGAGTGGAGGCGTTACATTTCAAGGACCTACAAGTAGCCAGTGCACTGAGAGAATTAAAAAAAGAAGTAGGGTTAGCACTATAGATTCAAAAGTGTTGTGAACACTGAGCTATACGCTGTACAGTATATAGTACTAGTAGGCCTATATTATAAATAGCCCAGTGGTTAGGAACTACCAGACCTATTCTAAAATCAGATGAACACAGAAACTTTGACAACGATATTTTAATAGACTATAGACAGTATATACACTATATACAACAAACTTTAGTAATAAAGATCACAGCTTCTAACACTTTGAACCCTTACAACGACAAGAAGATCACAGAAGCTCAGCCCAAGAAAGATATCTTCTATCTTACAAGGGCTCATCCATTTGATTAAGTTATTATTCAATCAAATTAACAACGACTAAAATTCGCCAACTTTTAACGGTTGAATTAGTTTCATTAATCAAACAATTAATTAGTAACTCAGTGTATGACATGCGATGATACTGAACAGCTAAATAAACAAATTTATCAACTACCGGTACCGACATAACCTTACAGTTTGCTTTTGGCTCATCATGGTATTTAATTTATCGATATTCCAAACACGTCTATACTGTAAGAGAATTCGAAATTGCTAAAACTCTCAGCATTTTAAAAGTATAAGCGTGATTAGGGTTCAACATGTGGCGCCATGAGATAGAGCAAATTCTAGAATCGGTTACATTAACCATGGTTACAGCCTGATTGCCCTGACAAAGATATTATATGGAAACTATTCAAAATTAGCCAATGAGAATCAATACAACAAATGTGTTAAAATATCAACGTCAATAAAAATAAAGATAATTTTTACATAGGGAACATTATACTACAAGTATATAATTTTAATAATATTCCTAAAAAAGATCTAGGCTGTGTACTTTAGTATACATGTATATCATTACCATATTAACATACAATTTACAAATTAAGCAGAGACGAATAAGGACTACCATTTGTTTTCTATATTCAAAGACACTATCATAAACGAGGCATATCAGTAGGCCTACTCGAACGTTATTATCATGCAAGATTTAGCGAGAATTTATATCAATTTCATTTTATAAAATATAACTCTGGATAACGTTTTTCAAAATTACTGTATTAATTTATAATATAATTATATATAAGTTTATATATTAAGAAAATATTAATATATACTTTATATTTAAATGAATTAATTTAATTTGTCAAAAATTAATTTTTTCCATTAATATTTATGGCTAAAAAGCAAATGCCAAGCATATCGTCAGTTTCCTGCTAGACAGCATATCACTGACGGGGAAAGCCTGGACTTGAACCCTACATCTACTGGCACTCTGTGTGACACATACGAACAAGCCACCAGTTGAACCCAGATTAATCAGAGTAGCCAGCATAAACGAAAGATTTTGATAATTTTCGACAGGAAACAGAACCTTCACTACTACACAGCTACACGAGGCTCAAATTAAATGATATCAAGACAGCAGTAAATACTATAGGTTACTAGTAGAATATAATGATACAAATAATAATAACTGATCGGTAGTATAATTACAACCTGTAGCCTAATGATATTTTACGCACTGGTTAGCGAAACAGTTAGGACCCATGCTTTTGATAATAGTTATTATGAAAAAGTTAGGCCCCATTGCTTCTGATAATAATTACTCACATGCAATTGTAGTTCTAATGATATTCACAGAAAATTGTAACATAAATTATAATTACGGTTGGCTTAGTAAAGTGACCTGAAGAAGAGGTAACCAGCACAAAGAACAAAATGTCGGTTTTCTGAATGTAGAGACATCTATTAACAACCACAAAGGATAACTCAACAAGCACAAGAGAAGACTCACCAAGCACAAGAGATGACTCAACAAGCACAAGAGATGACTCAACAAGCACAAGAGATGACTCACCAAGCACAAGAGATGACTCACCAAGCACAAGAGATGACTCAACAAGCACAAGAGATGACTCAACAAGCACAAGAGATGACTCAACAAGCACAAGAGATGAGTCAGCAAGCACAAAAGATGACTCTAATCAACAGCCGACACATTGCAGTCTAGCTGATCCACAAATAGTTTGCACTTTCAAAACCCTCACCAAATCTGCAACTTCTGCTGCTTCACTTCAGTTTTATGACCTAACGAACTCACAGTGCTAACCTACCCAGAAATAATGATCTATCTCTCTCTCTTTTAGTGCACTGCCTACTGGTAGGTCCATGGAATACAATGCCTCCACTCACCGCTATCTTTCGTTTTTCTCCAACAGGACCACATACGAATGGATCTTTAAATCATCTATAACATTCCTTTTGATATACTATTATTCTTGGGGGATTCTGCTTATGACGAGGTGGACCTCCCATGTTTTCCTCAGCTGCGACTAACATTTACTGAACAGGAACGTCATTCCCTGAGAAAACTAAATTCCCGTTGACCCAAATAGTGATAATGATAGAAAATTATCGACTTCTATCATTATAGAGACATATATATATATATATATATTATTATTCATTATATATATATATATATATATATATATATATATATATATATATATATATATATAATGAAGATATAATGAAGGAAGAAATTTATTCTGCAATTAACAGCATGAAGATGGGGAAAGCAGACGAAATAGATGATATCCCAGCAGAATTCTTGAAAATATAGGAAGGAGAAACACTCAACAAATTAATGGAAGTATGAATGGAAGTATAAAATACAGGTATTTGGCCATATGGCTTTACCAGGTCAGTGATGATCCCAATTAACAGAAAAGCCAATGCTGTCGAGTGTTCGGATTACAGAACAATCAGTTTAATACCTTATGCATCGAAGATCTTATTAAAGATAATAAATAATCGCATTCAGTCGAAAGCAGATATGATACTGAGCAAGACACAATTTGATTTTATGAAAGGATGCGGTATAAAAGAAGTAATATGGGTTCCTTGCGAAAGAAGCTTAGAATATGGAAATCATGTTTTTGTATGCTTTGTGGACTTTGAGAAGGCCTCCTACAGGATTGATTGGATAACGATAATGAATATCTTAAAAGGAATAGGAATTCCCCGGAGAGATAAAAGACTAATTTCAAACTTGTTTATGAATCCAAGAGTAGCAATCAAAATCCAACAAGAATACTCAGAAGAAGATGAAATAGGACGTGAAGTAAGACAAGGTTGTAGCAGTGCGCCGCTGCTGTTTAACATTTACGCCGAGGCAATGATGGAGGAATCTATGAAAGACATGGAAGAAGGAATAAAAGTAGGAGGAAAGTTGTTACAAGATATACGATTTGCAGATGACCAAGGAATGGTAGAGGGCAGCGAGACTGGACTGCAGAAGATAATGGATAGGCTGAATGATACGGCATTGAGTAATGGCATGAAGATTAATATCAAAAAGACCAAATTGATGAGAGTGTCCCATAATAAAGGTTAAGTTAATATCACAATAAACGGTACGAAATTGGAACAGGTAAGGAGTTTCATATATTTGAGTCATACTATAACCGATGACGGGAAATGTGAGACTGAAATATGCAGTAGGATTTCACAAGAAAAAGTGGCCTTCGGTAATAAGAAAGAACTTTCAACAAAAGTCTAAAGAAATACACAAAGATAAAGACCGTTAAAACCTTGGTCTGGACAACATTATTGTATGGATGTGAAACATGGACCTTAAGGAAGGAAGATATTAGGAAACTGGAGTCATTGGAAATGTGGATATGGAGAAGAGTGGAGAGGACTAGCTAGACTCAAAAGGTTACAAATGAGGAAGTTCTGGAGAGAGTTGGTACAGATAGACAGATGATAAATGTATTAAGAATTAGGAAAAAGAGTTGGTTAGAGGACACATTCTAAGGGGGAAAGTTTACTAAAAGAGGTCATAGAAGGTAGAATGGAAGGAAATAGAGGCAGGCCGAGATTAGGTATGTTAGATGATTTAAAGACTCACTCATAAGGGGACATGGAGAGGAAAGCCGAAAGCCGAAGACAGAGAAGAGTGGAGACGTTATATACCATGGACCTGCCAGTAGGCAGTGCAATAAGATACACACACACACACACATATATATATATATATACATGTATGTATATATATATATACATGTATATATATATACAATATATATATATATATATATATATATATATATATATATATATATAGTAATTTTCTGGGATTGGGACTTCACAATAAATATAAATTAATTCAATCAACAGCACAAGGTCTACATTCTAGAAAATAAATTAAATGGGCAACAGTCGGAAAAGCCAGTTTTATCGTCGTAGACTATACGAAGAACACATCAGATAACATAACTCTTTAATTAAAGAGTTCCAAATATAAATTAATACACACAATATCTCATTACAACAACTCCACCATTAACATTTTATCCTAATTTATAGTTTATATAATTTAATACTAAAAACATTTACATGCCGGTATAACAATGCAATACAAATAGAAATGCAAAGCAGATCTTAGACTGGTGAAATGAAAAACGACAGGATAATTGTTAATATGTGAAAGCAATACTAGAAAGAAACTGACACATTAAAATGTTATTAAAGTTCACTTATACTTCAATTCAAATTGGTAAAATAATTATAGTGATGCATTGTAATTATTAAAATGAAACAATTAATAACTACAGAAGTTAATACAGAGAATCTGAGAATCATTCCTAACTGATAAAGATAAATTATATAATTTATCTTAAATATATTATATAATTCACTTTACACTGCCGTAACTATATTTTCTTCAAAGATAGTTAACTAGGAAATAATTAAAAAAGGGGATGAAACTGTATTAAAATTTCAATAGTTCAAGCTAAAGCTTAACTCATCTTAAATATTTATCAACAAGACATTTATGAACAGTTTTAAACTGCATTTATTGTGATGAATTAGATGTTCACCGAATATTTTAAATCGACTTAGCCTACTCAGTAAGATACAGTAAACCCTACATTCCAATTCATTACAGCATTTGCAGAAAATTTAGCTGTAACTAGCAAATTCAACTGTGCCCTACTGTTCAACAAAAACAATACTAAATATTTGTTCTGCCAACTAATGACAGTATGCAATAGCACAATATTAATCAATTTCTTGCTGATTTATGGCTATACAAAAGGAAGGTGTTTCAGATAAGTCGAAACAACCCAAAACTTCATTACTCTGATCTATCAGTATCTGGCCTCACTTGTGAACCTTTAGTAGAACACAGAGATTCACAAGAAAAAGAAGAATTACAAAAAGAGAGTGCAGACCTGACGACCACAGAGGAGTGATGTTTGTTTATGAGGTCATGGTTGAGATCTCTATGCAATCGTGCAGCATTCTGGTCAAATAATTGCTCAAATTTTTAACAAAAACTGCATGTCTCAAAATCTGTTGAAATTTTCATTAGTCTTTCAATGCGGAGATTGTCGCTAGCTCTATCGAGTCCCTCCATTCTACTTATTTATCTGTCAAGCTCTTTCTCTCTTTTCTTGAACGAATGTCTTAATTGAATTACCCAAAAGCAGCTAGAAAACTACATAAACATGTATATGTACAATTGTTATTTGCTTTTGTACACATTTCTATTGCATTAAATTAATCCCTTACGTAATATAAATACATAATTCTTAAAAGACAAAAAAATCTTACTATTATACCGGCGTACGGAAAATATCAATTAGTGAAATTCTACACCTAAATGAAGTCGATGAAGTAAACAATAAATTTTTATGAAGTCAATATTATTGTCTGAATCAGGAAATAAAAGTAAACAAACCTGGAGAATAAAAACATCAATTATTTTCAATCATCTCTAAATCAATATCTATCTGCTTTATATTAGACAACTCAGCACGCTCTAAATCATGTGACTCATCGTAATCATCATCACCTTCATCATCATCATCATCTTGCACATAATCATCATCCTCAATAGTATTGCTGCTGTTGTTGTTGCGAGTCATGTATTGTGCTAGCTCATCATCGCTGCTGCCATCCGTAG
This sequence comes from Enchytraeus crypticus, assembly GCA_905160935.1. Classification (NCBI taxonomy): domain Eukaryota; kingdom Metazoa; phylum Annelida; class Clitellata; order Enchytraeida; family Enchytraeidae; genus Enchytraeus; species Enchytraeus crypticus. The sequence continues at coordinate 908,252 of CAJHZI010000851.1, forward strand.
CATAGCATGGGCGGGGCAAAGAATCATCTCCACCTATCACATCATCAGCATCATCTAAATGACGCTGCACTGATAACTGACTGACAGGTATGAATGGGCTATAGGGTGGAGCCACTGTTGCACTATTAGCCTGAGTGGGAGGAGCCTGAGTTGAATGTTTGTGTTGACTGACAGGTTTGATAGGGTTGGAAGAAGTCACTAGACCAGGTCTGCTCACAGGTATAAATGGACTTGCAGGTGGAGATTCCTGGACACTGGCAGTGTTGAAATTAAAAGCAGACATATCACATCCGCTTGTGACGGTGAAATTGAAAGACGGAGAGGGTAGACTTTTATGGAGAGATGATAGATTATTCAATGGGTTAGGAGATGTCGTCTGTAAATAATGCAATAAATAATTTGCTTGATAAGGTAACAAAATAGATTTGAAATAATCTAACGTATCGTTGAGTACTCTTAAGTTAGTTAAGCCAGAAATTTAAGCATGGTCAACTTCTAAACCAGTACAGCATTAAACATAATTATTCATCCACATTTTACATATTTTCTCACAAGTTCTTAAATAAGCAAGAAGATGAAAATCAAATGGGGCACTCTCAATGTATATACGAGTTCAATACATACAAGTTCACTATATAATGTACATACAAAGTATCTATGAACATACGTACACTCAAAGTACCTAAATTATCTCGTATCTCTACGCTTAGCTGAATCATAACGTTAATGGTTTCTCAAAAGATGGAGGTGTATTCATACGAATACACCTTTAAAAATTTGATAAACTAGTACAGTTTCACGGCAAAATTATCCCATTTAAACCACTAACAGTAAATAATGGTTATGCCATGTGTGAAAACGTGAAAGCCATTTAACAAAACAATTTCAACAACAAACACCAAATGACAGCACCGAAAGACTTGTTGGCTAAAGAAGTTGGACAAGGATTCAAGTCAAGTTGGACAGATTTATGATCTTCAATGAGCCAAAGTTATGCCAGCTTTACACCTGCATTATAAACACTAAATCAAGTTATGCCAGCTTTACACCTGCATTATAAACACTAAATCAAGTTATGCCAGCTTTACACCTGCATTATAAACACTAAATTGAGTTATGCCAGCTTTACACCTGCATTATAAACACTAAATCAAGTTATGTCAGCTTTACACCTGTACTACAAACAGTAAATCACTTAGCAGATAAGTAGGCAACAAGTACCTCGAATTCAATACTTGGTGTAGAAAATTTGTATTCATTATTGTAGACCTTCAAAAAATGAATATGCAAATTACAAAATAATTTTTATATACAGTGAAGTACACTTACCAACATATCTAAACGAGCACTTGATGACGATGATGGTAGATTTCCACTTCTGCTCTTCTGTCTGGTTCTCTCAACTTCATTTTCTTTATATGCAGTCTGTACACAGACGTAAAATATAACAGTAATTCAGGAAATATCCTATGCTTATGAATAGGATATTTACAATTTAATATTTAATTAATATTTAATATAAATTAAATTAATTTATAATATTAATATTAAAATAAAAATATAATTTATTTATATAGAAATTAATATATATTATTTACAATTTAATTAATATTTGTGACAGTTAATTACGCAAATGGAAAGTAAGGTAGCATAGAAACTAAAGGCCACAACTACTGTTGCAATCCAAACGTCTGTGGATCAGACACTAGAGCAAGCAGCAATTTAAATCGCCCAATAGATATTGAACAGAAATGGAACTAACTACAACACAACACATTACCACAACTACTGTAAAATCAGTTGCCTTGTAAAAAATCAAACTAAAATAATAGGAGTTGCTTAAATGTAAAGCTTAGGCCTATAATGATCATATTTATGATGAGAATTTAAACCTCAATAGTGTTTTAAACCACAGATTAAGTCAAAGACAAATATTTACATTTACGACTGAATGTCACAGCACTGATATAAAGCATGACGATTAATATAAAAAGACAAAGGTTATGAGAGTATCTAGGAATCACTGCGACGTAAATATCACATTTAATAATATGCGATTAGAACAGGAAAGAAGCTTCAAGTATTTGGGCCACCTATCACGGATGATGGGAAGTGTGAAATGGATATAAAATGTAAAATTGCACAGGCGAAAGAGGCTTTCAGAAAGAGAAAAGAACAACTAACAAAAGACATTGGGAAAAACACAGAGATAAAGATTGTGAAAACATTGGTTTGGTCGACACTTCTGTATGGATGTGAAATGTAGACATTAAAGAAAGAAGATATCAGGGAACTAGAGTTTAGTTGGACTGACAAAATTGCAAATGAAGAAGTTCTTGAAAGAGTCGGTACAGATAGACAGTTAATAAATGTGATATGACATAGAAAGAAAAGCTGGATACAATGTAATAGAAGGAATAATGCACCCGAAATGAGTTAGAGGACGACCGAGACATGGGATGCTGGATGATCTCATAACAAATTCATATATTATAATATAGAGATGAAAAGGAAGGCTAAGGATAGAATCGGTTGGAAGATTTATACGTCATGGACCTGCCGTTAAAAGAAGAAGATTTGCAAAGCACAAGACGAGAACAAGTTTTTGAGGTGTTAAACTTCTATTGAAGTTTAATAACTTTTATTCTCTGCAGTAGAGTAAAATGTCAAAGGATATTATACATATACAAATATATATATATATATATATATATATATATATATATATATATGTGTGTGTGTGTGTGTGTGTGTGTGTAATATTATATATATATAATATTATACATATATTTATATATATATATATATATATATATATATATATATAAGCATATATATATAAATGAATAAAATATCTCAAGTCAATCACGTAACCTGCATCATCTTGCAGAAATCCAGTGTTGGCCTCTCGTCGGCTCTCTCCTCTCTGCGACGCTTCACTCCGCACTTTCTGCTTAGCAGCGTGCTCGGCTGAGACTTGCTACGAGGCGCCAGCCCGGAGGCGTGCCTTCCTCCGCCGCAACCTCCCAAACCCAGACCACTCAGAGACTTGACGGACGTAGAGTCGGGTTGAAAGAGACTCTGCTGGTCCAGCCACACGGCGCCGAGGTCTCCGTGCGACTTGCGCTGACCTATCTCGTCAAGAAGCTCGTCGACTGATGAGAGGCTGAGCTGATTGTTCTGCTGCCTCAGAACAGCAAAACCGTGTGCGGGGGATCTCCGACCCAGCTGAGTCAGCGGCTCTCCTGATTTACTCCCTGCACAAGTCAGTCATGTCATTAATACTGGATCAAATCAATATCGTACATCTCTGCAGAAGTCAATCAATTTCATCATTACATATCAAATCAGTCAGTATCGCAACTATCTGCACAAGTCAATTAATATCATTATTACAGATCAAATCAGTTAATATAGTAACTCCCTGCACAAGTCAATATCATTATTACTTTATCAAATCAATCTACATCATAAATTCATAAACCCCTGCACAGATCAATCCACGTTATTATTACAGATCAAATCAAATCAATGTCATAACGTCCTGTACAAGTCAATCAGTATCACTAGGACTGCACACATTAATTTACACTCTAACTGCCAGCAGAAATTAATCAATATCACTACTGCACAAATCATTCAAAGTTATTACTCCATATACAAATCAAGCAGATTTATAAAATGAACCTTCATGGAAACTTTAATGCAAACTAGATCATCGAAAATGAGAGTTGCATACGGAATATATTCAATGTTTGAATCAACAAATTGTCATAATAACCAATAGATCAATGTGAATATAATAGCACATGGTTGCATATATAGCAACTAGATCTCTGCATGTCTGGAATATGAGAGAAGGATTGATCTAACACACAGAAATCATTGTCATACAAATCTTTTCACTGTAAATATCTATCTCAGCCACCTCAAGAACATGTGCAGTTGTTGGAATATTAATTTTTCTTAACCTACTTGGGTAAGTATAGTAAATAGCGCTTAAGGGTATAGTTAATATTTATTTTGTATAAATTGTCATTCTTAAATTACTAAACAAATTCTATTGTTTGGAACCTTAAACAATTTTAACACTTTATTTTAGATTATAAACAGCGACACTGTGTTTGCATAAATAAATTACAATCCTCATATTAATGCCAATTATTAATAATTTAATTAAATTCTGATCAATGCAAATATAGAAATAGTTAACATCACCGACAATATATACATTTATATAGTTAGCATCTATTTTTACTGGTTTGATCAAAGAATCTATCACCTCACAATAATAGTCGAAAACAGCTTCAATATTTCAAATGGTACCGTTCCATACCTCATCAAAGTATAATATACCTTGATGAGGTATAGAAAGGTACCATTTGAAATATTGAAGTAGTTTTCAACTATTATTGTCAGGCAATAAATAGATTCTTTGATCATACCAGTAAAAATTGATGCTAACTATATACATGTATATATTATGCAGCAATATATGAATATAGATAAAAACACTCCTTTGTATTCAATAATTATTAAGAACTTAGTAATTGTGATATATTCTAAACAGCCTACATTTATTACCTGGTGGGGTTCCTACTCCAGAGATATTCAGTCGACTCATAGATTCCGAGGGGGGAACAGCCTCCTCAATCTCCCCCTGCTGACCTCCCCTTGCAATTTCAGCGACTGTCACGTTAGATGAACTATTGCTGCCGCTGAAGGCTGACCTCATGCTGGCAACGAAAATTCCTTTAACCAAGGACTTGAGTCAGGGAGCTTTCAGCAACAGGATATGATTAGAGCTCTTAAGGGCAAAAGTGGCATGTACAGGTAACAGAATGAATAGCCCTATGTCCTACAGTCGACAGAAGGGAATTGAAGTGGCATCATAAGCAAAGCAACTACCAAATCATTTCCTTTTATCTACAGTTTGAATATTTAGGAACTATTGAAAGTATTATAGGAGTTGATCAAGATTCTCAAATTAGGAGTAAGACGTAGGACAGGCTTTTGACAAATGCTGATGTAGCTCTCTCCGATGTATAGCATCCGTCCAAGCAGAACACAAACACATCTAGTGCATAGTGTCAGCTCTAGTATTAAATCCTGAAACATTAAGAAATTAATACTACATTACAATTACAGCATCTCCAATAAAGATTTAATGTCTAGGTCCTCATGTGAAATATAATACCAGAGATCTCTTCAGTAGTACATTTATGTTTTAGCAATTTGTTCTAAATCGTTAAAATGCTTTTGATATTGCATTCACCAAAGAGAATAAAATCTAAATGCGTCATCCTAAATATCAACAAAACCTTAAAACGAAAAGTGAAAAGTTGCTTTAGCTGAACACTGTTCATTATTTCTTTGAAAAGACCATTTCAATAACAGTGTCATGGCCTATGACTGGCCCTCGAGACTGCTTTGCAGGTTCCTAGCACATTTTTTTTCATAAACCTATCCGTGAAGAATCATATCTTTGTATTGATAGTGCCAATTGGCTGCAAACTCTGATGATTAACTTTTCAGGGGCCTTCTGGGATATCCGTTACTAAATAACCCAGGCTTTGAACTCAGGCAACTTACTTACAAGGAGAACACTCCATCCTTTATGCCATAACCTCTTCCCTTATTTAATCAAGTAACTAACTTGAGAGATGTCAACATCTGCAGTATCAAACGTCATCATCTTAAACTAGTTACTAGAGTAACTCTGTAGAGTATTACTATCGCGTACTACTAGGTTGTTTCTGGGCCACTACAGAAGAGACCAAGAGTATCTGTACATGACAAAAGAGCCGACTAAACAGGAATTGAGGATGGCAAAGGAGAGAACCTCACAATCAATATTTGCTTAAGTTAATAGCTATGTATATTAAGATTAGTATATAAAGATTTAGACTTTATGAAGGATCCAACTTGTTGATCAATGTAGTGCTCTTGCATAGCTTTGAGTGACAGTAGGACTCAGTCAGTGACTCAGGTGAGAATAAGATCCAGGCTCCTACCTCTGCAGAACACCATCGTGAGACAGAGAGAAAGAGGAGAGAGATACAGAGAGAGTGAGAGATAGAGACAGAGATAGAGAGACAGAGAGAGAGCGAGACAGAGAGAGACAGTGAGAGAGACAGAGAGAGAGAGAGAGAGTGATAGAGACAGAGAGACAGGGAGGGAGAGAGAGAGACAGAGGTAGAGAGAGATAGAGAGAGAGACAGAGACACAGTGAGAGAGAGAAACTCAACTGCTCTGCTGACAAAATTTTGCTACTTTTTTAATATTCATACAGTCCATCACACTCTTTTGATTAGATATAAGATTATCATCATAACAGTAGGCCAAGATATCATTTCCTAAAAATTATTAACTAACTTCCATTTAAGGTGTTAAATCCCTTTAATGGGATAGGCAAGGAGGGATCTAGATGGGAAATTAATAAAAGGATAAAATAAATATATATCTAGATTTTCTGATCAATATCTCAATATCTGATTAATATCTCAATCAGGGGTAATTTAACATATTCGAAGTGGATATTGTGCGAATACACTTGTGAACTTGTATTAGAAAACCCTTGAGCTTTAACAGGATTGTATTTTTTATACTCACCGTCACAATTAGAAAAAAAACATCATAATCAACTTTCAAACACCTCAGACTTAACTAATTTAATAATTCAAGTCTACATATCTAATTCTCTAGAATAAAAAAACATGGAAACAAACATTTACTCTCTAATGCTCTGCCAAATGGCAGGTTCAATGTATCTTCATTCACCATTATGCCCTTTAAGAGAATTGATTCTTTAACCAACACAATGAAACAATTCGGTAAGATACTCGACCACGGATCAGTATGTGCTGGGTTCAAATCCTGGGCTCGCCTATCACAGAGATCGCTTTGGAGTGAGATAACTGACATTAACCTTAGCTTTAACGGATAACTAATCAGAGTATGAATTACCTTGTGGCTCTAGCTGAAAAATAGTATGTAAGACCTGTTTGTCATTAACAAGTACAGCAGAGGTTGTGTTGTGATGCAAGTTTGATTTGTGTACGCTATACATAGATTGAAAAGATTATTAGATTATATACTAATACGATGCCCTATTATATACATACTGCGTATACCTTTAAAATACAGACAAAAATATAAGACATTCTGCATAGATGAACTGTTACAGGCCTACATAAATGTTCAAATATCATTAATGTATAATATCCTCCTACGAAATATTTTACAAATCATGACAAATATTTTTCATTCCAATTTACTATCGGCGATCACATTTTTCTGATTTTAATAAAAAAAAGTTTAATATATTAAATTAATATAATCAATCCTTATAACTCCTAAGGCATTTTAAAATGAAAGCCAGATAAAGAAATTTTACTTCATAATGAAAGAATATTTATCAAACGAGAGCTTATCTTAGAAACAAAATTAAGCAAAACTTTAGAAACTTACAACAAATAAATTACGATTTGATGGCATATATCCACATTGTATTATAATCAGCTGATCCATATAACGGTGCATAAATACTGCAAATAGCCATTCTAATGGAGAATTTTATTTCATAAATGCATTAAGGTCTATTACTGTTAAAATAAAACAATTTAAGTCCCAAACAATAAAGTGTTACAAATAATATATAGCATTTGTCTACGGTATTTCTTAAATACATTTTCTTACACATTTATAATGAAAATGTACTTCTTCGAATTTTGAAGGATTTGACAGAAGGATCATTTCTTGAAATAGTGAGGGCCGGCAATGGTTGTTTACATCAATATTATCTAAAAGGATTCCCATTTTTTATTAATTTACACTAAATTGAAGGCTATAATGGCCAAAATATTCGATTTATGTAATAAGCGATTTTTGAATTGATCAATCCATAACATTGCAACGAACAATACTTGCTAAATTGGCCGAAATAATACATATAATATAAGCAGATTTTACCTCAGTTTCATCTCTGCTTTGCTAGAACACAGAAAGCAAACAACCAATCACAGACAAGAAGGTTATTTGATAAATAATAGAATTCTCGTAGATTTGCAGACCCAGCTAGGCATCCTATAATTAATGTTTACAGAAATTTTATTTGTAGAACTTATTTTAATTTATGAAACTAGGCCTATACTATAGAGTGTATATACATTTACTATATTGATAAGCGTGACGTCATGTGTTGACAGGACTGTTTATTTACTGATTTATAATAAATAAATAGAATTTTGATGAAATTTAGCGTTTTGAGTGAATAGTTTTAGACTTGATTAAGTTCATTGGCGTACTTTTAACTTAGTTCATAGTTCTATGTTATATCACAGTTTAATACTGTGATTACAGTGCTGATGAGCAATCTTTTATTGAACGTTTAAATAATGTTGAGATAACTAAGGCTAAAGCTGTTGAGTTTAGTATATCTGTTCAATGTATTCAGGACATATGCTATGGTTTGAAAAAAGGTAGGAGTGCTGGTCCTGATGGCATCTGTAGTGAGGCTGTTCTGTACTCGTGTCGTAGTTTATTTGTGCATCTCAGCATATTATTTAATCTTTTTCTTAAATTTGGATATTTGCCTGCTTCTTTCATGCAATCGGCTATTGTCTCTTTTGTTAAAAACAAGTCAGGTGACTTACCAGATCTTAATAATTATAGGGCTATTGCAATCTCTAATGTGCTTTCTAAGATATTTGAATCTCTTTTGACCAGGTTGATTCTGGTATTGGTTGTAGAATTGGCAGTCAGATTATCAATATTCTTGCATATGCCGATGATATTGTCCCTATTACACCTTCATGGAGAGCTATGCAACTTTTAATTAACATTCTGTGCTCTAGTGCTTTGGATATTAATATGTCTTGCAATATTTCTAAAACTGTTGCTATGATTTTTGAACCTAGCGAGAGAAGATGGGCTTTAGACTGTATTTTCCCTAATTTTAAACTAGGTAACGATGACATTAATTTTGTCTCTCAATTTAAATATTTAGGTCATTTGATTGATAATCGTTTATGTGTGATGACAATGACATTAATCGTGAAATAAGTAATACCTTTGTCCGCACTAACACGCTTTTAAGACGATTTTTTAATTGCACCCGTACAGTTAAAATTATTCTGTTTAAAACGTATTGCTTATGTTTTTACGATATTGCACTCTGGTCCAAATTTGAAGTGTCTTTAAATAAATTTCGTTCATGTTATAATAGATGTGCCAAACGGTTCTTTGGTTTCAAAAGGCAGGATAGTTTATCCACCATGTTGCAGTTATGTAGCATTCCTAGTTTTGATACGATTATATATAACTCTAAATGTGTGTATAATCAGTGTGTTAGTAAGTGTGGAAGTGCACTAATTAATTGTTTTAGGTTGTGATTTTTCCATTTTAGAACTACAATATCTGATTTTACGAGTGTTTACATGATTTCATGGGTGTGTGGGTGTGTGGGTGTGCTGTGTTGTGTGTCTTGTGTGCTTTGTGTGGGCCTTGCTGCCTGATTTCTAATCATAAATAATAATATAAATAAAAAAAAATACTTTGCTGTCCTCTTGTAATGCTGTTCAACATGTGAATGTTGCTACACATATTGACCATCATACACTTGATGTTGTTATTACACCAAGTCTTTCTGCTATTGATCCTTTAAGTGTTACTATTTTATCTCAATCGCCGTCTGACCATTTTCCTGTTGTATTCACTTATAATCATGTTAAACCAGATACTACTAAAAATTCATCTACTGTTTCATTTAGGTGTGTAAATAACGTTGATCTTGATCTCTTTTGTTCTGATCTTGAAAATTTGACTTTAATCAAGTCTCCTGCTAATGATCTTGATGAATTAGTAAAACAGTATAACACTACTCTTTCATCTCTACTTGATAAGCATGCACCTCTGACTACCAAGAAGCTTAAAAAATCTAACCCTTGGTACACTTCTGATCTGAGAAAACTAAAGGCATGCTGTAGAGCTGTAGAGCTGAAAGTGGCGTCATACCCATTCAGATTTTTGGAAAACTGTTTCTAATTTGCAACACAAGATTTATCGTACTGCTATTGCTAATGCTAAGAAAGAGTACTACTCCTCTTTGGTCAGTAAGGCTGTGAATGCCAAGAGATTGTGGAAAACCGTTAATGATCTTTTACATAGATCTAATTCTCCTTTTCTTCCTTCTACTCCTGTTGGGTCACTGCCTGAACAATTTTCCAGTTACTCTACAGATAAGATAGGCAATCTTAGAGAATCTATCACTTCACCTCCTAACTCTACTCCTCATACTCCACTAGAGAATCATTCCAAGGATGAGTTTCTAATTTCACTCCAGTTACAATTGAAGAGATTACTAAATTAGTTTTAGACTCTCCAGCCAAACATTGTGACTTGGACCCTATCCCAACCTCTCCTTTAAAGAAGTGTATTCACATACTTCCTCCTGTATTAACATTGATTGTTAATCTTTCCCTCTCTACTGGCATATTTCCTTGCGCTTTTAAGCTTGCAGTTATTACTCTATTGCTTAAAAAGCCCACACTGGATAAGGAATCATTGTCGAATTACAGGCCTATATCTAATCTATCATATATATCTAAACTCACTCAAAGAATTGTTCTTCAGAGGCTTTCTACTCATCTCTCTTGCAATGATCTATTTAATAAGCATCAAGCTGCTTATACTAAGCATCGTTCAACTGAAATGGTGCTTCTATCTGTGTGCAATTCTATTGTTAATGTCATGTGCACGCAACGCTTAACTGGATTATGTAAATTGAACTCTTCCAGGATGAGAAGTCACTGGAAAGTCACAATGGAAATGGAAAGGAAGCCAGTGACGTAAAAGTCTACTAGGCAATAACATTCATTTCATTGATATTTGAAGATTTTAAAAAATTTGAAGAATCCAAAAAGAGAACCGTATAGGTCTATACCAATTCTATCCAATCATGTCGCTGACCATATTTTTGTTGAGGGAAAACCAACTTTACACTCTTTTATATTACCAGTAAAATGTCACATTTGTTATATTTGCCGGGTTACTGACTGAGGATAATACGCACCACTTGTGTGAAGCTGCTCAAGCCGTTGCCAATCACTGCGAATATGCTGAAGAGAAGAAAAGCTGTCACCAACGAGTAGTACTGGCCTGCAATTAATATCAACCACAATTAATATGATACTGGCTTCAGTGACTTAATCAGACAACCGGAAACCAAATAATACATTATATCATTGATTTAAAATCAACATTTTGAGGATACTTTACGCCTTACTCTCGCCTTTTCGTCCTTCTATTAATAATAAAAAATTGCCATTATTATTAATCGTAGAACACTATTTATTGATTAGTGCATAATTATCTATTTCTGAAATTACGAACATTTTCCAACTTTCACATGATATGTTTGGCATTTGTAGAGGGAAACATTTTTAGTCCAAAAAATTAAATATTATCGAAAATATTTATAATCAAATGCAAAGTTATTCATGTTTTAAGAAAAAATTTGAAATGTCATTTAGAAAAGATGGAACCTGGAAAGATCCTGGATAGATTAGTAGAATTGTATATATATCAATGTTAGCAATGACAGCTGGAAAACAGCTGAGTGACACCACATAGGCCAAAAAAACAGAAATATTCTGCAACCAGGTCTGCGACAAATCAATCAACGTATAAACAACAAATTAGGAATTAAGTTTTATTGTATCAATTATACATTAATATTTTTACTCAAAGTCATCCAGCTAGGTTATTAGTATTTATTCTCCTTCCAGTGCACTGCCTAACGGCAGGTCCATTGCATACAATTCTTCCAACCAATTCTATCCTCAGCCTTCCTTATATAACCAATTCAATCCTCAGCCTTCCTTATACAATTAGTATTTATTATTATTAATATTATTATTATTATTATTATTATTAACTAGCGTTATGAACTGGATATATTAAATTAAAGCATTATTTTAACAATGGAAGTGTTTTCCATGTTTCTGGTTACGTCAGGACACTAACAGCGTCCACATAGTGTTTCTGAACCACATCGCGACCGTCACCTAACACGTCAGTGATCTCATTGTCGAGGTGCAACTGTTCACCAGTAATTTGTTCATTCAACTCTTCCAATTCAGTGTCCTGCAACTCACCGGGCTCGCTTTCCGCAACGCTATAAATCCTTTCCACGATTCCATTTGCGGATTCTGCACGTTCAGACATAAGTCCCAGCGCCCTTCTCTCTGCCTCCCCTGTCGTATTCCGTGATAAACTCTGCAGGGAATGTCGAGGGGAAGCGTGACTAGGATTGGACGGGGGATGCCGCTGATTGCAGGGAGATCTGGACATATGGCTGGGTGAGGAGGGGTAGCCAGCCAGAGTACCAGAGGAGCCACCGCATTCGTCAGGCCTCTGTTCCATTGTCCTCTCGTGAGTCCCGTAGTTCTTAGCCTTCACTGTTTTAATGCGCCTCTGGTCGTTGTGATATGTAGCGACCCACGTTCGGTTCGTGAAAATTTCATTCATTCTCTTTACCACACTCTCTGACTCTTCAAGCCCTTCGACAGGCTGACTGCTTAAATTTCTCCGAGGATCGACCAATGACAGCCTCGATACCTGCCTCTTCCTACTCGAATGGAATTTATTCCTACCATCCCTGGAGGCACCCATGAGGGTCTCGGCCTTCGAGCATCTAGGGGATACGGCGTTGGTACGCCGTATCCCCTAGATGCTCGAAGGCCGAGATATTATTATTATTATTATTATTATATGCATTATTATTAATATCATTGTTTTCTGGAAGTAAGTTAGTTTTGGTGTAGGGGTATTTCAATATTTACGCCTGTGGTTTTTAATTTGTTTGACGATTGATCTTCCAATTATTTTGCATATAATTGGTCACAGCTCTTTATCTTTTGTTTAAATTTTTTTAACAAGATTAGCAAAGTTCCAGACCTTCATATACCTCAATGTACTTCATGTATCATGACTTCCCTGATTCCAGGTTGACGAAAGCGTTCACTTTGGAAACCAATGAGTTATTTGTTGTTGTTTTGTTATTCATTTCATTGGATACTCGAAATTTAATTTTTTGTCTTAAGGTAACTATTTACTTTACGATTACAGTTCGTACATTAATATCATTAACTACCTTTCTGAAGACAAGCCAGTAGACTATGAACTTTGATTTCTTGTTGTGGTCAAAGTTCTTACCAACATCAGCATTTGAAGAGTCCGCCTGGTTCACGTCAACACCTTTGGCATTTTCTAACTTCTCCTGTCATCTTCCTCAATGTGGTGGGCTTTTGCTATTTCAGAGTAACACCGGTAGAACTTCTGCAGAACACAATGAAAAGTTTGCTAATCGTTTAATTACTTGAAGAGATGAGGCATCGAATAAACGCACTAACTGGACGTTGCGGTCTTCTTTGCTATGATCATAAGGCAATAAATAACATGATTAAAACCTTTAGAAAGAGAAAACAAATCTTTGAAATTCAATGCCAAATAACATACAGCGGAAAGAAACAAACAGTACAAATGTAGAACATGTCATCATTATTATTAGTACTAGCAATGAAAATGTAAAAAGTAGCACGAAGACCCACCGATCAATCGATATAACCAATTAAATAATTATGACTTATTTAATTAATAATTATTCTGATAATTAAATTAGAGTTATTATTTCAAATTATTAGTTCTTCTAAGCGTCTTCAAAGTTAGACAGAGTCCTACTAATAATAATAACGAATGTTTAGCGTCCGTTTCACTTCCAAGAATGATATTTTCACAGCACACATCATCAAAGATAAATTCACCTAAACCTAACTGAAAAGAACATATGCTGAAGAGAAGTAAGCTCCTAAACCATGCCGGTCCGATGATCAAAAGACGTTCAGGATAGAAAGAGTATATCTACGGTGGGAAGAAATATGTCTTAAGCCAACAAGAAAAAGTTGAAAGAGAAGCTAAGCAATTGTTATTTTATCTTAGAATTGTTTATTTAGGATGATTAATGGGTACTGTTAAATTACGAAATTCGTATAAAGTATTAAAAATAGCATATCATTACTTATTGCGGAACTTTCAGTTCTAAAGTCACACATTTTTATCCATTTGTTTCTCTCGCAAATAGTCATGATATGTTTAATTTGAGTTGCAAATACTTTTAACATTTCTATCAAAGTGTAAATTATTCCATCTCTTCTTATAAAAACTATTCTCGATCTATCCTCCTTAATCATCCTTAAAGTACTTTATTCAATTTATTACAACCACTAACGTAAGGTACAAATTATGCCATACAATTAATTAATTAATTCAGCTGTAATTTAGCCACGCATGTTGCTGACTTTACTTACAAGAAGCGGAAGTGCAAAGAAGAGATCGAATGCGATGAGAAGAACTAAAACTGTAGTCAGGAAGTAGAATACAGCAGAAGTTTTCTGATCAGACGATACTGTAAACATAAAAAGCATTTAAAATAAGCCATCATAACTATCTAAGGCTTTAAGTCTCCCAATAAGCCTTTTTATCTAGATGTAGGTAAAAAGTACAGAAATTGTTAACACCCATTTCAATGTCACAATGAGTACTGTATGATATGACCAAGAATTCTAAAAGGTTGCAAGCTACCAACTCAGACAGCCAAAATTACACTTTATTACATTATATTGCATTACATTATTAGCACAACCTACAAAGACGTCATAACTACAATGATTAAATTATATGATTTACGTTAAATATCTTAATTTACTTGCAGACAAATATGAATATAGCATAAAATTATGCGCAATTAATCTGGAACTAAAGTAATGTATACTGTTGCTTGAACAATGTGATGAGTACTTACATGCGATTGAGTACAAATTAATTCAAAATGGTGTGGGGCATAGCCTAATTTTGGTGGGGCATGCGAAAAAAAAATTTCGCGCTACGCGCGACATTTATTTTTCTGCCCCACCATCTTTTGAAAGTGATTTGCGCCCATGGTGAAGTAGGCCTACTTGCAACTACAAAAAATTGCGCGCGCAAGAAAATTCTGAACAAACTGCAATGTATCAATCTCATAGCCAGGGAGATTTAAAAGCAGGGAATTGCAGTAGTCCAATTTAGATTGCACAATGGCAGCATATATATTCCATGAGTCCTCAAATCTCTCATTGGGAGCATATGAGGTTAATGTGATGCATGTAAGGTAACTGATCTATTTGTGGTAACAGATTTATGTGAGGTAAGAGATTTATGTAAGGTAACAGATCTATGTGAGGTAACAGTTCAATGTGAGGTAACAGTTCAATGTGAGGTAAGAGATTTATGTAAGGTAACAGATCTTTGTGAGGTAACAGATTTATGTGAGGTAACAGATCTATGTGAGGTATCAGATCTATGTGAGGTAACAGATCTATGTGAGATAACAGATATATGTAAGGTAACAGATCTATGTGAGGTAACAGATGTATGTGAGGTAACAGATGTATGTGAGGTAACAGATCTATGTGAGGTAACATAATTATGTGAGGTTACAGGTCTATGTGAGGTAACAGGTCTATGTGAGGTAACAGATCTATGTGAGGTAACAGATCTATGTGAGGTAACAGATCTATGTGAGATAACAGATATATGTGAGGTAACAGATCTATGTGAGGTAACAGATGTATGTGAGGTAACAGATGTATGTGAGGTAACAGATCTATGTGAGGTAACATAATTATGTGAGGTTACAGGTCTATGTGAGGTAACAGGTCTATGTGAGGTAACAGATCTATGTGAGGTAACAGATCTATGGGAGGTAACAGATCTATGTGAGGTAACAGATATATATGAGGTAACTGATCTATGAGAGGTAACAGATCTATGTGAGGTAACTTGTTAGAATAAAGTAAAAGATAAATTCGATTGTTTTTTATACGACGTCAAGTGGCGTCATTAAAAGACCATTGGACTAAAAAACTGCAGTTATTGACGCTATTTAGAGCATAGATCTACAGTATATAAGGCGATGTGAAATCCTGAGAGAATGAAGTCACTTCTCACTTGGTATCATCATAACTGTTAAGGATAGACTTCAGAGCGTTTCTACGCAGTCACTGTATGTGCATTCATACTGTGCATCTGGTAGATTTGTCTCTGGGTTTTCATCTATAGGGCGAATGATGCAATCCACTTGATTGCACCAGGCTATCAGGTGAACAAGTGACACGTCATCAAATACAATCAACTACTAATTACATACAAGTGCCTCGTCATCAAATGCAATCAATTGCTAAATACATGCAAGTGCCTAGTAATCAAATACAATCAATTACTAATTACATACAAGTGTCTAGTCATTAAATACCATGAATTACTAAATACATACAAGTGCTTCGTCATCAAATACAAACAATTAATAAATACATACAAGTGTCTAGTCATCCAATACAATCAATTACTAAATACATACAAGTGCCTCGTCATCAAATAGATTCAAGTACTAAATACATACAAGTGCCTCGTCATCAAATAGATTCAAGTACTAAATACATACAAGTGCCTCGTCATCAAATAGATTCAAGTACTAAATACATACAAGTGTTTCGTCATCAAATACATTCAATTACTAAATACATACAAGTGCCTCGTCATCAAATACAATCAATTACTAAATACATACATGTGTCGTCATCAAATACATTCAATTACTAACTACATGCAACTGCCTAGTCATCAAATACAATCAATTACTAAATACATATAGGCCTAAGTGCCTCGTCATCAAATTCAAACAATTAATAAATGCATACAAGTGTCTCGTCATCAATACATTCAATTACTAAATACATACAAGTGTCGTCATTAAATACAATCAATTACTAAATACATACAAGTGTCGTCACTAAATACAATCAGTTACTAAATACATACAAGTGACTCGTCGTCAAATACAATCAATTACTAAATTTTAATTAAACAATATAATAAAGATGTAAAACAAATAGACCCTAAATATAACCTCACACAGAGTGATGTCTATGAGCTTGCCCAGGACGGGTATAACAGATTTAATTTGATATATCTTCAGAGCCATCGATTAAAAGAAGTTACCAAATACCAGACAGACAGACTTAACGGTTCTCTGAACAGTTAAATCTCTTGTTTTAAATCATCCCGCATATATCTTGATTATTAATTAATAATTAATTGATTAATAATTAATTAATTAATAATTAATTAATTAATAATTAATTGATTAATAATTAATTAATTAATAATTAGCATCTGTCATAGAGAAAGTAAATGATAGAACAACACAGGGCTAACAACAAGAACAACTTTTCACATATTCTTCACTTGCTCCATCAGCTACTCAACACTTACACCACAAAAGTCAAAGTACTACCGTCGTTCATGACACGCACAACCCCCCTCCTGTGTTAGATAGAGGAACGGAGGGTTCGTGTTCTAGATGCTTACTTGATAGCATATCAGTGACGGGGAGTGCACTGGATTTGAACCCTTGAGTCTAGTGATCCAAGACATACAATATAAAACAGTCGTCGTAAGGAATAACTGAAATGAATCTAAAGAAATAATGATGAACTGTGTGCCTAGGCGCCGCTTCAGATCTCATAATAATAATAATATTAATAATAATAAATACTAATTGTATAAGGAAGGCTGAGGATTGAATTGGTTATATAAGGAAGGCTGAGGATAGAATTGGTTGGAAGAATTGTATGCAATGGACCTGCCGTTAGGCAGTGCACTGGAAGGAGAATAAATACTAATAACCTAGCTGGATGACTTTGAGTAAAAATATTAATGTATAATTGATACAATAAAACTTAATTCCTAATTTGTTGTTTATACGTTGATTGATTTGTCGCAGACCTGGTTGCAGAATATTTCTGTTTTTTGGCCTATGTGGTGTCACTCAGCTGTTTTCCAGCTGTCATTGCTAACATTGATATATATACAATTCTACTAATCTATCCAGGATCTTTCCAGGTTCCATCTTTTCTAAATGACATTTCAAATTTTTTCTTAAAACATGAATAACTTTGCATTTGATTATAAATATTTTCGATAATATTTAATTTTTTGGACTAAAAATGTTTCCCTCTACAAATGCCAAACATATCATGTGAAAGTTGGAAAATGTTCGTAATTTCAGAAATAGATAATTATGCACTAATCAATAAATAGTGTTCTACGATTAATAATAATGGCAATTTTTTATTATTAATAGAAGGACGAAAAGGCGAGAGTAAGGCGTAAAGTATCCTCAAAATGTTGATTTTAAATCAATGATATAATGTATTATTTGGTTTCCGGTTGTCTGATTAAGTCACTGAAGCCAGTATCATATTAATTGTGGTTGATATTAATTGCAGGCCAGTACTACTCGTTGGTGACAGCTTTTCTTCTCTTCAGCATATTCGCAGTGATTGGCAACGGCTTGAGCAGCTTCACACAAGTGGTGCGTATTATCCTCAGTCAGTAACCCGGCAAATATAACAAATGTGACATTTTACTGGTAATATAAAAGAGTGTAAAGTTGGTTTTCCCTCAACAAAAATATGGTCAGCGACATGATTGGATAGAATTGGTATAGACTTATACGGTTCTCTTTTTGGATTCTTCAAATTTTTTAAAATCTTCAAATATCAATGAAATGAATGTTATTGCCTAGTAGACTTTTACGTCACTGGCTTCCTTTCCATTTCCATTGTGACTTTCCAGTGACTTCTCATCCTGGAAGAGTTTAATTTTGAGTTCTTGGTTGAAGTGTGAAAATATCATTGAAAGTACGAATTCAGATTTTTGCTCTCTAATGAGCAAGTTACATACCGTGGCAACAAGTTCATGTCTTGGTGAAAATACTTTAATATAATGACCTCACGGTCGTTTTGGAGTGTGTCAGTAATGATAAATATAAAGTCTCATTTTACTGTTCTAGACTAAAATTCTTATTCATTATTGATTATTTTCATTATGAAAAATAAATCACCCGTGCTGTGTCCAACGGTGGAATGCAATAGTCGTAACAGAAGGTTTCAGACATTGCTACAGAATTTCCTAATCCCGATCCTAGTTAAACTTGGATTCAAGGGAAGGTGATGATAATTATAATGATGATTAAGAAACTTAAATATTTAATTTCATAGTTTTACCTCATCAAGTGTCGGTGTCAAGGAATTAGTTTGAGCTATGTCAAATATAAACATGTATGATGGTCGGGCTTTTATGTATATTTTATGATACGACTGTGACGCTACGCAGAAATTCGAGCTTATGGAATTAATAAATCTAAAACCTTATTTTATTGTATTGTATAATATTATGATTTTTCTGCTTGCATATACTATATTCTAGTTAATTTATACAAAAATATGTATCAATCAAACATTCCACATGTATAAACAAAATATATCATGAGAATTTAGTTAATCGAGCTTACTTTACAAGAATAAAAGCCTGAGAATATATATTATTTTCTTCTAATAATAAAAATTTATTTACTGTTTATATTCACAGCCTGCACCGAAGTACTCGTGGATACTTGTAGGTCTGAGGCTGCTCTTCTTACCATTCTTCATGCTGTGTAACTTTGAGCCTAGGACTCGCTGTATGCCTGTGCTCATAACCAACGACTGGCTCTACATCGTCGCTCACGCTCTCTTCTCAATGTCTGGAGGTTACCTCAGCAGTCTGGCGATGATGTTTGCACCCAAGTAAGTTCTCTCTATCTCTGTCTATTATTATTATTATTATTATTATTAATATTATTATTATTATTAATATTATTATTAATATTAATATTATTATTATTAATATTATTATTATTAATATTATTATTATTATTTTTTTTATAAATGCCCTGGGCTGTAAAGGGCCCTGGGCTAAAAAATAAGATAAAAGAGACTTTATTTAATTAAAAGTTATTAAAAAAAGCGATTAAAATAATTCCTCTGCACTCTGGGAAGCCGCTTTAGCCAAAGTGCCACTGAAGCAGACTGCATTGAATCGCTGGAGAGCAATAGACAGTCGCTGCCACAGAAAAGATTTTTCGCGCTTATCACCAGTAATGGAGCTGGTCCTCCTGCCTATTTCGTCAATAAAGTCTGATGCGAGAGAGTTGATGGGCCCCAGGGTCTCAAAGGCAATAGGCATGAAGATATAGTTGCCAGAGATTTCGGCATACTTCAGAGTTTTCCTATTAGCCGCGGCCTCTGCTGCAGCACCAGCAGCAGCGCAAAAAGGGCCGAGATTGCTAATTGAGAAAGTGTCTGTAACAGTGACGTCCCAGCTAACACACTTTCCCTCTGCCCATGGTATTTGAGAGACACCGTCTGGACGTTTACCATCAGTGCAGATCAATCCCAGGGGCTCTTTAATGGCTGGGATATTCGCTCGACTCAGGGCGCGCCAGATCAAGTCGTTTATGAACTGATGTCTGCTGATTCTGCCGGCACTACGCCTGCACGACAGGCCGTGAATGCCTAACGCATTGACTGAGACACCACAAATGCAGTTGTGTGGCTCACATAAGGTAGTGCCCAGACGAAGACCGGCCGCGACTCTGACTGCTTCGTCGTTATTATTATTATTATTAATATTATTATTATTATTAATATTATTATTATTAACAACGAAAACTTATATAGCAGTATCATGGCCGAACTCGGGCTTCTAGACTACTTTACCGAAAGAGTTTAATAATAATAGTAAGCTAAATAATAATTACCTTTAAATTAATATCTAAACTGGTAAAAAATGTCTAACAGAGACCGTCACTAATTGTGACGGTCTCTGTCTTTGTACGCATTGGCCAATGGTAGCATGATTTACAATATATGAATTGTAATAGTCTATACATGATCCTTAGCTTTACAAGAGTTACTGATATTCTGATGCCTTTTCATTGATAATATTCTGGTGCCTTTTAATTGATAATTTAATGTGCAAATGCCCACTGATCAATAGACTTCTGATTAGGCCTATTGATGGAAGTTTGTCCTCTTCCAACTGCAATTTTGTCAGTTGTATTTATAGTATTTGTTGGGCATGTCTTTTCTATTATATTTTGCATGGTTTTACTGGAATTATTTTAATTGCACTCTGATATTATATGCTAAGCCATTTGAATCTTTTAATGCGTAAGTTTCCTTTGAGCTAATTAATGTATTTTGTTGAACTTATTGCATTGGTTAAATTAGTTGCATTAGTTATACCTTTTTATACTCTTTTATATAATTGCAGAAATTTATGTTTTCTTTTTGGATCATTATCGCTACGTGTGTTTAGGTTTTACGAATAAGTAATTTTGTGCTGATACTATTGTGATCTTAGTCTTTGATGATATCTCTAATGTCTGTTTTTTATGAAAAGTATATAATCTGATCACTCCGTAGTAGCCTTCATATTGCTAAGTATTACAACTTAATTTCTCATATTTAATTTAATTTTTTTATTTTTAATCGGATTGCAATTTGCTTATGTGACTGATTGTTTTTGCTTTTCATTTGCTTTTATATTTAGTTATTCCGTTGTTGCAGTACTCGTAAAGTATTATTTGAGACTCGCTGATATTCGCTTTCATTCTTTACAAGTGTGTGGCATTTAACAAACTAAATCTACTTACATATACATGTATGTATTACATAGGTTAAATATTACATGCGAGTATTACACAGGCTTATACGTTAAACCCATATAATACGCAGTTAGATGACTGAGTTGATAGAATACTTATTTGATAAATAAAGTTATTCTGGCTGAAGTTTATAATTGAAGAGTCGACGAAACAGTTTCATATTTTACCCCTCAGGCAAAATACAATTTAATATATATCAAATTGTGTCTGGTTGTGCTGCTGATTGACTTTCATTCATAGTATTAGATCAGTATTTAAGTGTATTCAGATATCTGAACTTAGCACCGTCATGTCCTACTGATTGCTGTTTACATTAGTGTTTCCTCATAATTTCCTGCTAACTTAAGGCAGAGAGATCAGTTTATAATTGTCGAACTATCTTTTATGGTGATAAGTCAATCTCTGGAGCGCTTTGTAGAATGTAAATTATCTTCCGGATTCGTCATGGACACTCTATGTCATTGAAAGCTTCAAAAAAACCCTAAAATTCTTCTTTTCATTCGATCATTCAGTGTAAATTCTGTAAATCTTTATTTTGAACATTTCTTAAGCTTTATTAGTCATTATTATTGGCCAATTGAGTAGGCCTATATATGTTATTCTACATTCTGTAAAGTCAGGATGTAGGGCCTTCAACATATTACTTATAATACATATTGTAGTTGATTTTTGTATATTATTCTACATAAGTGTAGAGATATTTTGCCAGCATATGCATATTCCATAAACATTATGGAATAAACATTACGATGTAATATCTTTTTGTTGATATCATCATTTCAAGATCATGTTTGTCTAACGCCCGCCATGAAATTTTAAATGATCGATCAGTGAATGAAGCTCAGTGAATGTGAATTACGGCGACATAAACTCTGACATTTACAAGACCAATAAGCGCATTATTCTATGCCGTTACCTATACGTTACCTGTACACTTTTACCCTATACACACACTTATACCTACACATATAACGTTTACCTATACCGTACCCTAAACTTTTGTTATAATAATTGTAGTCTTTCTGGGCATTCGACAGAGTCTTCGGGTCTGTATAGCCAATTCTCACGTTGTTTTGTTCATAATGTGTGATTTCATTGTGATTTTCGTGAAAATAATATATCTTCAATTCAAATTAATTAGATTTACTGAACTTCCTACACTTTGCGCATGCCATATTTAATATTTTATGCATCGTCATGGATGATCATTCACTTTAGTTTTTGTTCAATCTCATATAGGCTGCCCTGCTTCAACTTCGTTATTTTCAATACCCACATGTTTTTTGAATAAACATTTTCTGTGATTTATTGTGTAATTTTGCTTTGTGATTTTTACCCTCTCTTTGACTGTATTTATATTCGTTGTCGTATATATCTGCTTACTTTGCGAATTTAATTACTATAATCTCTCAACATTTGTGATGTGATATTTGCTGTATGAACGGGTATTCGTTCCTAAGCCGCTCATTTGTTAAATCTCTCTATTGATTGCAGCAGACCCTTCTCACTCGCTCTCCTGTTTGTTAGTTAAAAGTACCCAAGCTCTATGATGTGACTCTTGTTTGGATTCTAGAATACAAAAGAGTTACATTTAACTTCCAATGTCTGCAATGTGATAAATAGATTTGTATTCTAACTATGCCTGCTGTATATTATCATAAAAATTTCGAATTATGTAATAATTAGGCCTATGTTTTCTTTTAATGATAGTAGTTTTATTTTTCCATGTAACTATTATATATTTCTTTTATGGAATTATTTCATGTATATTTATGGAACATGGTGATTAAATTGCTATTTTTTGGACTGTACACAGTATATAAAAGTATGCCTCATATGTTTTTAGTGATTTTATTTATATTATCTGCTACACTGTCCCTTAGTACTGTGAAGTTATTGTGTTTTCTTTGTGTGTAAAATTGTATTGACTCGAATTACGTTCCTCGCATTCTTGAACACATTATTGTACCCCCAATGAAGTCGCGTTGAATAGTATTTGCTTGGATCATATCAAGTTGCATCGACACTAGCTGTATTTTATTTTCTTGACATATTATTAACGCTTTGTCGCTTAGTGACATTTGAATAGTGCCAACAATCTGATCTGCGCCATAACCTTTGTGAACTAGAACATCAAGTGATCGCTACAATTGCTAACACTTTTTAGAGAGAATATTAGCTGAGCTGCTTTGCTCTTCACTGTTTACAGCGCTTCTGAGTCTTAGTTTAGAGTAATAAGTTTAGCTGTGCTGAAAGTTTTGATAGTTGTTGATTACTAAGAGTGATCTTTGAACACGTATTCTTTTTTATCACCGGACCGGCTTTCGTTTATGACCTTACTTCTCCTTGCACATTTCTTTTGCAGATTGGTTTGGATGAATTGATCTGTAGTGATATGTGCTGCGGGGACGTCCCTGACATAATCCTTGGATGAGGAAACGGATGTTAAACCTTTATTAATTTTATTATTATTTTAAGAATTATCTTCATTTACTTATATTATTTATATGCTTACTTTGTTGTATCCAGACCACCGCGGAATAGACAAACCGTAAGCTACATGTGTCTAAACTTAAGTACATGGGACTACAGACTTATAATACGTAGGAACTGAAAAGACGATGTTAAAGCATCTTAAAGCTTGAGCCGTATTTTAATTATTAGAGGTCTTAGGCATCTTGAACACGTTATTTCGGTTGTGAAATATGTTCCACTGAAAATTTGATTCATTCGCATGTCGAGACTATGAAGTATGTAGCGACCAATGATAGCAACGCTAATAAAGTTGAAACTTTATTGATTCTGTTCAATTCATGCAACTAATAAATTACTTGGATATTGAATGTCTCAATAGCTCAGTGGGTACAGCGACAATTAATATATTGAACATTTAAACGACTCTTCCTTAGCTTGTGGGATCAGTTTGTGACAAATATTTGGGCCCATGGGGTGATGGGGGGCGCTCTGTCACCTGTTGTAAGGACTAATCTGTAAGATTTGTGCGTCTAAGGTTTCTGTGAAGTATTTATATATATATTTTTATGCTTATCTTTGTTGATTGTTGTTTGTCATATAGCCAAGGAATATTGCATAACACTTCGTATGTATAGTTATATATCTATTCAAGAATAGTATTTTACATTGCTCAATGTTGTCCTGTATTAAAAACCAAATTGGTTAATAAATGAATGCAAATACATGGAAGTCTCAAATAGGGGATTAGCTGGTGGTGTGGTTTAGGACAGAGAGGATTTGAGACAGTCTATTTGTATCCCGACCTTGGTTAAACTGGGATTCAAAGGAGGATCATGATGATGATGATGATGATGGTGATGATGATGATGATGATGATGATGATGAAATGAATGCAAATACAATATTTTTAACGTACGTAACCGTTTTGTTTTGTATATCCGTTATATCATTTACTCGGAGAATCACATCAATTGAACGATTTGAATCCCTCCTGTAAATTTAAACTTTATGTTAGTACCACACCCTTAGAAACACAAGGTCCACTCTCGCCCTCAGTGAGCATTGGCCACAGTACAGTCTTAATCACGTCTGACCCCGCGTCGGAGGCATGGAAGCGACTATGAAGGTCAGGGTCGAAGACCTTGCTCTCGTAGTCTATGACTAGAGGAGGGTTCTGCACGCTGAGGGCCCAGGAGAGCCTGACGCAGTCACTGATGTAGCGCAGCAACCCAGGGCACTGGCGCAGTGACGGGTAGTCGAACAGGGTGGCCCACACCCTCTCACACACCTCCTACAACACAAAAATACGTAGAGATAAGTGGAACAGGGTGGCCCAAACCCTCTCACACACTTCCTACAACACAAACATACGTAGAGATAAGTGGAATAGGGTGGCCATAACGCTCTCATGCAGCTCCTAGTATAACAAAAAATAAATAATATATGTGGGAATATATGAATATATGTAGGGATAAGCTGGACAGTGTGACTAAATTTATGTCTCTTCCTGCAACATAACTACTAAACATAAAGTATTTTATAAGGCAGGTCGTTACTGATCCACAGCCCCTAAATTAATTCCTACGGCTCAAAATAGTCTACCTGTTGAGAGAAAGTCGTATAAACGGCTCAGCGCCCCATTAACAGTTACTATACCCTAGTAACATTATTCTCATTGGATATGAGTAGCGCATTCTGGTCCAAAACTCTTGGCATACCCATGAGGACTGGACCAGAATTTCTTTCTAATTTCATATCTTTACATAAACATCTGCTACTAGAGAACATTGTACAAACAACTCTCATCCTCTCTGCAATATGCTTCCACAACATACAGGAAGCTAACGACTAGTGTTCAACCATTTCGTATGACATCTACAGCTACATCATCGTCACCATCATCATCATCATCCTCCCTTGAATCCCAGTTTAACCAGGGTCGGGATACAAATAGACTGTCTCAGATCCTCTCTGTCCTACACCACACCACCAGCAAATCCCCTATTTGAGACTTTTCCATTCAATTAAATACAATTCAGCCACAGCTACATCAACAACAACAAAACCATAATTAGAGTCCTACTATTGTCCATGACAACATTAAGCACCATGGAACCACTCCAACCAATGAGCAGAGTGTGGAGTCTATAAACGGTGCGAACCTTGTTGTGCTGTAATGCTATAGTGGGGCGGATTATTCCTTATTTGCATTAGCTGTTTAGAGTTTACGAACCTCATAACTGTCAGTAAAGTCGCATTTGTCCACTGTTTTGCGGATATAGACTGAGGCAGAGTCTTCCAGTTCTCTGGCAGCCTGTCTGTGCTGAGATGGAGTGTGCTCCAGTGAAGATGGAATGTACATAAGATCCCTGAACTTGTTTCTCAGCTCTTGAAGTTTTCTCTGAGACGTTCGAAACGCCAACTGTTCATAGTAAACGATCACAAGAATGTTTAGATCATCCACCAAAACACTACAATACGGGTAGAAGGCCTATCACGGGAATAAAGCTTATCCTGGATGGTAAAGCTTACCATGAGTGTTAAAGCTTATAATGGATGTTAAGCTTATCATGCGAGCTTATCATGGGTGTTAAATCTTATCATGGGTGTTACGCATATTATGGGTGTTAAAGTTTATCATGGATTTTAAAGCTTATCATGGGTGTTAAAGCTTATCATGTGTGTTAAGCGTATCATGTATGTTAAGATTATCATGTATGTTAAGCGTATCATGTATGTTAAGATTATCATGTATGTTAAGCGTATCATGTATGTTAAGATTATCATGTATGTTAAGATTATCATGTATGTTAAGCGTATCATGTATGTTAAGATTATCATGTATGTTAAGATTATCATGTATGTTAAGATTATCATGTATGTTAAGCTTATCATGTATGTTAAGATTATCATGTATGTTAAGCTTATCATGTATGTTAAGATTATCATGGGTGTTAAGATTATCATGGGTGTTAAGATTATCATGTATGTTAAGATTATCATGGGTGTTAAGATTATCATGGGTGTTAAGATTATCATGGGTGTTAAGATTATCATGGGTGTTAAGATTATCATGTATGTTAAGATTATCATGGGTGTTAAGATTATCATGGGTGTTAAGATTATCATGGGTGTTAAGCTTATCATAGATCATGTTAAGCTTTTAAGATTATCATGGGTGTTAAGATTATCATGGGTGTTAAGCTTATCATAGATGTTAAGCTTTGGGTGTTAACGCAGCTCAGTGTGCATATATGCTCAGTGTATATATTTAAATACTTGCTATGACTATTTCGTTTATTGCTATTTATTAGTTTAATTTGATCGTAATAGCTCATTAATCACATGTACAATACATGTGCTCACAGTGCAGCAGTAGCAATTTAAATAGCAAATAAGAAAAGAAGATTAACCGAACAATATGTTTTATATATAAACGAATAATATGTGGGTTAGAATCCTAGGCGCGCTAATCTGAGATTAAAATCTCGGACATTCAAAGGTAGGTTATACGGAAAATGGTCTAAATTGCCTAACGGTTTAAAAATGTGGTATTATATCAACGTAGTTGATCATTTCACTATTGTGGGTGTTTACTTTACTTCTTTTAAATCTTGAAATGCCTAAAGTAGAAACAAAAATTACAGTACACAGGCCTCAGTTTGTCACTGCTGTTATATGTGAATCTAAACTAAGTATGAAAAAATATGCAATATATCTCTTATTTCGTCAACGTTACTATAATACACTCTGATGGTGTCGACCTGTAGCAAATACATATTCGGATTGAAACTCCTCTGACAACACCGTCGGGTTAGGAACCGGACGTTAAATCTTCAAAGAATTGTTCGTCGCTCACCACTACGACTGAGAGAAGAAGCTTGACCTTGAGATCATCACAATCCATCAGTTCCTCAAGGTCATCCAGAGCATCTATGGCCTCCAGTCTAGACTCTGAGTAGAGGTTACCATATCTCTTGATCAGTTGCGTGGGTCTGTTGTCACCTAAACAAATGTCCTCAAACCTCGTTGTGCCTTTCTCTAGCTGCCGCTGAGCCTGCTCTGAGAGTCTGCAATATATACACAGCAATAAAAAACTAATTAGTAATAAATAACATTAATTAAAAAAATAATTAGTAATAAATAATTAAAATAATTAGTAATAAATGATAATAGAGGTTACCGTATCTCTTGATCAGCTGAGTGTTCACAGTGTTGTGTCCGTTGTATCCCCGTGTAATTCTTCAAATAACCCGGACACACCGGGTTATTTGAAGAATTGACCAACCGGTGACTGCACGTATTGTAGAAGGTGACTAAAGCACTAAGATCCATACCAACGTCAGAAAGGTCATTCGGTTGGTGAGCGCTTAGGCTCCAGAAATTGCTACACAAATTTAAACGAATGGAAAAGTCTCAAATAGGGGATTGGCTGGTGGTGTGGTGTAGGACAGAGAGGATTTGAGACAGTCTATTTGTATCCCGACCCTGATTAAACTGGGATTCAAGGGATGACGATAGTGAATACATAATATAGTAACATAATATTCATGCACTGTTCAGGATTTGTAAAACAAATATAGTCATGAGTCTAATTGGTAGAGCCATGTAATTCATGCATGTTATGAATTTTTATAGACTTCAATTATACGTTCAACTGGACCTGATGGACCCATGCAATTAATTTATTATATAGATGTTTATAAGTAACTCATAATAAAACGAGTACCAAATTAAAGACGATAGTATTTTAATATTTTTAACATGATCTTTTTACGTTCATTTAGTCCTCGAAAGTGCAACAGAAAACCGTGTCACATAAGAAACGAGTCAAGGAGTAGTTATTTAATGCAATGAGAGATCACTTTACTAGTTAAAAGTATGCAACGTTAAAAGTTAGAGTTGGCTAAGGCAGTATTGCTTTGTTATGGGATTTTGTCCATGGCGTTATCTTTAGCGAGTATAATATAGGATTATATGAAGAGATAATTATCTTGAGCCTGAAATTTGGAAATTTACCAGAAATACAGAAAAACAAAGAATGAGAGAGACAGAATGAGAGAGACAGAATGAAAGAGAGGTAGAGAGAGGGAGAGAGAGAGGGGGGAGGGGGAGAATGATAAACCCATTAGTGTGCTTAATTATTTGAGCAAGTTATCACAAAGATTAATATAATTCAATGGAGTGCATTTGGTTGAAAATTTACAGAGACATAATATCAAAATTTGGATGTTGTACCACGTTCTAAATTAGCATCAATTCGTCATGCTTAGTACTCAACAATCGGGTATAGTACAAGTCAAAGCATTCTATAATTATCAGACATGTAATTAGAACAATTAATGCGAACATGCCAGTGCACGCGATTAGAATGACTTCAACCTGCCCGAGCTAAACTCTGCTAATAAAGATCTCATGTACTAAGTAAACAGGTGTATCGCATTTCAGACTCTGCGCACGAATGTCACAAGCACGTTTTAACTAGTAGATGAATAGACAGACTAAGTGGTCACTGCATTCATGAACGTATTGCAGTGGCTGGATTCTGGTATAATGAACCGTTCGGGAAATATACATGTATGTTAAAGCCTACAGATTACTAGAATGAAATTAAACACTTCGTGAATTTCAGGTTTCACATGCATGGCTCTCATTAATTATATTGCTAAAATCTCATTTTAAATTTTTATTTCTAAAATATAGAAACTATTAAAAAAAGAGTCGTATAATTTGAACCATTATGTTTCAATGTTTTACCCTTACTTTATCATGTAAAAGCCCAAAGCTAGAGCCAAATTTAACATTAGTTTCCTACCTCGAAAGCCTGTGAATGACGAGGCGATCACTGGATTTTAACCCTGCACCCACTGATCAACAGTCGGATAACTGACCGAAATGCTACCGACTCAGACCATTAGTAGCAGACAGTATTAAACTTTCATTAACACGAAGCACTAAATAGGTCTACTATTCATGAAAGTCATAAGTCAATTAACTAATCTGTCAATCAATAAATCAATCAATCACTAAATGTGTGATACTAGTTGTACATACCTGTCACGTAAGCGCTTTTCCCGCTCATGTAACCTAGCAACTGTTGCTCTGCTCACACTCAGCTCTGATTTCAGCTCCTCAACCTGCCTACAGAGCGACTCCACCACGCTGTCCATAGGCACCTCATCAGCAACCGGCCCAGTCCTCTTCCTGGCACTATCTACGTCAACATACTTTGGACTACTAGATGATTTAGTGTTTTTAGTGGAATACTGTGTTGCTCTACCAGATGTAGGAGCGTTTGTTATTGAATTTTGCTGACAGCTTCTATTAAAGCCATTGCTAGGAGACGAATTGTTGCTAAGAGACGAATTGTTGCTAAGAGACGAATTGGTGTTATTGTTGGTCGCACTGTAGATGCTATAATTGTTGCTCGAGGAACCGTTTTGACTGGCAGTCCATAGTCTGTCTGACAATGATCTCGGTGAATACTGGGGTTGACTCTGCACGTTCTTCATCAGTAAATCTGTAGCGTATGAACACATTTTATGTCAAAAGCAAATTGCTGCCTACATGTAGCTCCTTGAAGCGATATATTTTTGATCAACCAATCCTGCCTTTCACATTGGTATCAAATATATATAGGCCTATTTTCATTGGCTGCGGAGCCTACTGCGCAGGGCAGGCAGCTGCCCGTTCACTTTTTGGCACTTATGGGCAAGCCATATCTCTTGCCCTACCAGTGTTTTGGTCTGCAATAAATTTGAAAACAATTTCTGGTGCTCGCACACAAAAACCACGCACCATAATTTTCAAAATCGAAGACGCATCGTACATGTGACATGAGCATCTAAATGCATTCAATCTTTAGTGACCGACCATATGACAGAAGTAACATCAAAATTACGTCAGTCCAAATTGCCTTATAACTGCATGGATCATTTACAGGTCCATGCAAGGCAATATAGAAAGTGCGCTGGCAATGCCAATGCTATTTCTCGCCCACTTTCAAGAAACTTTCGCCGCTTATGCCTGTTGTGCATTTCTTTCTTATAATTTTTAACTCTACCAATGTATACTTAGCCAATGTGGAATCTTAACTTTCATATGAAGGTGTAATTTCCGTACTATTAACATGGTTAACTAGATAATTATATAGACAATTCGGCAGTAAAGCGGTAAGATATTCGATCGCAGATCAGTATGTGTGGGGGAAATCAAGGGGCTCGACCGTCACTGATATCGCTTTCGAGTGAGAAAATTGACATGAGGCCTAATATTAGCTTTATCAGCTTTTAAACAGCAAAGATTAAGTCAAGCATTAAGAATTTAAAATCACTGCATAGTATCCTGCATTAACTTAAGAGCGGAAATGCCCCCCCCCCATGAGCACAGCAGTTGGAACAGGTGATGAAGAGTGAAACAACAACGCTTCACTGTCTTCCTATTAGCTTCATTTTGCTGGATTCAAAATAATGAAAGAGAACCACCAGATGGTTCTGTGGATCACGTGACATGTTTATAAACAATATTCGCTACTTCAAAGACACTTATATAAATCTATCCATTTGAGGTGCATGCATGCCTAAGTAACCTACCCATGCAGAATGTCTTTCATTCAAAATGTACACTGAAAACTATACAGACAAGTTCCTGCAAGATAAATTTAATGATGGACACTTATAGTGTATCTATCGGCCTTCGTAATATGTAAGAAAATAAATTAACTTCATGTTGCTGCCTCATTCTCAGTATTTAATTTTAGTTTTAGAATGTTTATATTCATATTACGTAAGCGTATGTGTGATTGTGTGATTGCGTGTGTGCTAGGCCTTATCAATTTAAACTTTATTTTTAGAAGTGCACGATTTACCTGTGGATGCCACGGCAACATTTGTCATGTCTACTGATTCGAATGATTCCGCTGGAACTAGAGTTATGACGTCATCGTTGATAGTAGAAATGTCTGAATATGACGAAATCATAGACAAGTCACCAGCACCAACTACAACATAAGGAATGAAAACTGTGTAAATTTAATTGCTAATTATAGTACAATTATTTGTTAAATCTCCTTATTCGATATAGCTGATTTGAGTTATCAATTAAATGCTATTTATACGAGCATATTAAAATAGCAGAAATGTGAGCTTCCAATCTTTAAAACTATAACTTCAGACAGAGTGGAAATTTGGAAATATAGGTTTCTATTGGAGGAATAACAAAATAAGTACATTGCTGGCATTTTAGCTATGAGCCGCATCAAATGGCAGGCAGCACAACATTTGACTTACTGACCGAGCACAGAATTCTAAATCAAATCTCCGCATAAAATGAAAGCTAAAAATGCACCTTAATCCAAACCATTGATACGAATTATTAACGCTGAAAAACTAAATAATTAGGAAATACGAGATACGAAAGTCTAGGAAATAGTCAACAATTTGTTAAAATACTTTTGTCCATAAGTTATCTCACTTATAAAGGTTTATACGTGAGATAACTCAGTTATCTCACTTATAAAGATGTAAACACTGCCTTTAGTTACTAACATTTTAGGGCTTACAGCTTCTGACAAGTACAACGAATTTAATGCATTAAACAGTAAACACTGCGCATCTACATTCCCATGAGACTGAAAACCAAGGTCACTGGAGATATTATATACATGCACTATACATATAGAGAGAATAAAGAGGAAATAGAGAAATTAAATAAATAGAAATAGAGAGAGGACAGTAGAGAAAGCAGATACAAAAAGTAATTCTTTCAGAAAAATTGATATTTATCATCTTACAAATGATAGATTGAGTCGTTCTTAAAGTGCTGCATTTACCGGCTTATACATGTAGATAGAAATCTTGGCCCAATCAAAAAATATAATCAATAATCATATTTAAAATATATAATTAAAATCGTTCAACATAATCAATACGTATTTTGAAAAAATTCCTCTTTTTGCAGAATTCAACAATATAACTCAAACGTATCTATCAGTACACTAGTGTGCTAGTCAAGCGGTACACTGGTGTGCCAGTCAAGTGGTACACTGGTGTGCTAATCCAGCGGTACACTGGTGTGCTAGTCAAGCGGTACACTGGTGTGCCAGTCAAGCGGTACACTGGTGTGCTAGTCAAGCGGTACACTGGTGTGCCAGTCAAGCGGTACACTTGGGTGCTAATCAAGCGGTACACTGGTGTGCTTGTCAAGCGGTACACTGGTGAGAGGCTCAATCGAGGTGATAGCGGATAATCTGGAATTTGAGCCACCTAGTGGTCTACATTATATGTAACAGCTGACCTGTAATTTGAGATATCTAGCGGTCTACGTAATAGCTGATCTGAAATTTAAGCGACCCAGAGGTCTACATTATATTTAATAGCTGACCTGTAATTTGAGCGACCCAGTGGTCTACATTATATGTAATAGCTGATCTGTAATTTGAATGACCTAGTGGTCTACATTACAGAAACCATGGCTACGTGGATTCGTATCATTCCACCTTCTTATCGATCATTTATGATAATCTACCATGTTTTCCTTGTCCTTCTTGATATCTTGATTAACAAACACGATCAGTTTCCTTTACATCCACTTTCAATTTTCCGTATTATGTGAAGAGAAGGCATGTACATGCACCTTGTATACACAGTTACTTCCTTGTCATAGAGAAAACTAGGTTAATGGAAAAAGTATCTGAGGAATGGTGGATAGTTTAGCTTATCAGTTATAAAAACAAACTTCAAGAGATGTCAAGCTGAGAGAAGAATGGAGGCTTGGGGTCAGATAAATGTGAATTTCTCGCTGTAGATGTAGACCTACCTATAATTCATCCAGCAGGTTGCTCAGAGATAATAACAGAATACATGTAGATCAAGTTCTTTTAAAATCTAAGATATGAGACTAATCTCACATGCAGATGTAGTTACACAAAGTCAATCACTACCGATACATGTACTTTACCAACTTCATGCTACTAGCAAAAGCTTCAATAGGGATAAACAGATAGGTAAATAAAATATAGAAAAACCCCACTACTTTATTCGTCAACATTTGATAGGAAGAAAAAGATAAGAAAACAACCAAACAGTACAAAGATAACAAGAAAAATTAAATTAGCAATCATAGAATATCGAAATGGATCATTACCAATTCGGATCAGAATACTATCTTCAACTATAAGCGGTGAACCAATAAAAGTCCATAACTAAAATAACATGTCTACTTGTCATGTGTACTTCTAGTACTGCAAACGTTTACAGATTGCAGTTTACACGATAATTAACTACATCAGCTAATTTATTAATATACCATACTACTAATAATAGGCACCCTAATTGTATAATCCCCAATGTTGAATTTATAATTGATTAAAGTTAATATAAAAATGTATTGTTTCCATTCATGGAAACTATGATAAAATTTTTCTAAATATGCACTATTAAGTATGGACATAAAAACACATAGCAGTAAAATAATCATCCATGATGAAAAGTATCACTCCTTCTAGGACACGTTTGAACACTTAGACGATGCATGGTTGATTAACAATTCGCTACTCATGAGGCTGTTCGAGATTTTAGCCTCTAATCTGCTGCATCCAGTGTCGAATCCATGACATTTAAATTCAAATTAAGTTTATATATTTTACTAATAGATGGGGTAAGCAGATATAGCAGAAAAGTAATATTTGTCTCACCGTCTAACTTTGTTGCAATAATACA
Source organism: Enchytraeus crypticus (assembly GCA_905160935.1). Taxonomy (NCBI): domain Eukaryota; kingdom Metazoa; phylum Annelida; class Clitellata; order Enchytraeida; family Enchytraeidae; genus Enchytraeus; species Enchytraeus crypticus. The sequence goes on from CAJHZI010000851.1 coordinate 943,091, forward strand.
TCTACTCAATACGCTATTTCAAGCTAGCATGAAAAGGGGCGGAGATTTATCGGACTTGGTTTAAGTGCGCGTCAGTGAACGATGTTAAGCTACGTCGAGAGCGGTTAGTGCATGAATGGGTGGCCACCTTCAAAGATTGAGAGTTGACAGCTATGAATGAAAAAATCCAGCGTGTTAGAAGATTATTCTTAAATCAGTGCAGGTTGCCATTAGTGCACTATCAAAGGCAACGATTACAAATAGCCACGGAGAGAAAGACAGAAAATAACAAAAACAATAAAAACATTGGTCTTAAACACAAACATCTGTGCTTTCCGACCCAATGTGTTGCTAAAAAAATACATATAGCAACATAATGAGCAAACTCCATGAGCACAAAAGACCATTTAAATAGTGCGAATCCTACATCAGGAAACAAGTGAAAGGTGCCACAGGCCTGAAGATATAAAATTATTAGCATTCGGCTGAAGCAAGAATTTAGAAATCTCCTGAATATATTAAAATAGTTTAGATATTGATAGACAAGTAAAGATAGATACATGCTATCCAACTAAGTGCGAATGTTTATAGTTGCTAGCTCAAGGCTAGCCGTGTCTGTTCAGCATTGCTTATAAATTAGAGTCCGTAGTCAGAAGCTACTATATCATTGTTTAGAAATACAGTAACTCAGGAAACGAAAGTGCATCCACGCTGCTAACGATTCGAACAGTTGATTGATATTCGCGCTAAGTTTGAATTTAAAATTGATACCAAAACAAAACTGAGTCGAAAGATTCCGAACAGAAATTTGTAAAGTTTGTATTGCAATTTTGGAGGAAGTTATGAGTAAAATTTTTTATTTTTTGTGACAGAATTTTAGTTAAATAAATGAAATTGGTAAAATGACAATAATGTGGCAGTTGATTTTGAGATCTGATAAATCTCATATTTTAAACAAATATTACTGATTATATGCTTGACGTGTCTGAAATCGTCTTCAGGTGAGGAACTAGACGTTAAGTCGTTATTGCGTTATATTGTAAGGAACTGTTGAATGAAGTCAGGGCAGTTTATGTAGAATAAAGTAAATCAATAGCTAATACACGATCTAAATAACCTATTCACTCGCATTTGTTTAAAACCTATTTAGCTAAATTTCGTTCTTTCACTATATTGTCAATAAAATGCTAAATTAAGTTAAAAATCTTTCTTAGTACACTGTTTAAAGACAGGTCCATGGCATACAATTCTTCCAATCAATTCTCTTCTCAACCTTTCTTTTCATCTACAGTGTATATGTTCGAATTTCTTATCAAAACTTCCAATATCCTGTCTTTGTCTGCCTCTAACGCTTTTCCGTTGAAAACTTCCTTCTGTTAGATCTTTTAGCAACTCATCCGTCTTACATTATGTCATATCCAGCTTTTCTTTTTATTTATTATAACATTTATTAACTGTCTATCTCTTACGACTCTTTCAAAACCTTCTTCATATGTAATTTTGTGAGTATAACCACATTTTCAATGCTTCTAGTTTCCTGATGTTCTCCTTCTTTAAAGTCCATGTTTCACATCTGCACAGGAGTGTCGTCAACAGCAATCAATCAATAAGAATTTAACGTCCGGTTCAGACATGAGTTAAATCAATCTAATTTTGGTTTCATTATTAGATAATCTATACGATCTTTACGATTCCCCAACTAGATTTCTAGGCTAGCTGTCATTCTGGTAACATTCTCATCAGAGCATGTAGACCAATTAGAAAATTCCTATTAAGGAAACTTTCAGAACTTATAATTTCGGTATTGACGAGCAATGGCTCACAAATGGTTCCATTTTGACACTATCTAGGAGAACATGCATCACATCCGCTTTCGCCTTTTTTTTGATTTTATCCTCTTCTTTAGGGGTAATTGTTCACTTTTATCACGGTAAATAAACTGCTCTCTCTAAATTTCATTGATGACTTTATTAATTTTTGCATTCATCAGTGTTATAATAAATAGACAAAAATAGACATTCTATAGGCCCTACTGCATACTCTCTTAAAATTCTCTCAAGTTTTTCCAGTTATTATTATACCGTGCCCTGGGTGATTTTACGGTCCACAATGGGATAATATGCCTAATATGACACCCCCGAACATTATAATAAATTAGACTAGCTCAAATTTTAAATTGTAAGCTCAATCATTCATAAACGTTTAGTTGTAACAACTCTCAGAACAATCCAAAGCTTGCTACAGCGGGTGACTCATGTGGAAACTAGAAATGAAAAGTTTTGTTTCCTTTAGAATAAGAAAAATAATTGAAACACAAAATCCCTTATAAAATCTTACTGTATCGAAATATTGTATTGGCCTAGGGCCTAGTGTAGGCAAACAAGTAGATTGAAAAACTAGGTTGAAGAGGTAGATGAGAACTGAGCCTATACGGGTAACTTCATGTAGAGGCGATTAATGCAGATACGCAAATGAGGAGTCTTGTGACAAATAGGTAATAACTTCTTTGTCGTAGATTTAGTGATCGTTCATATTTCAGACTAACAGAGGTCTGGCGGTTAAATTGGTTGTGGCCTTTTGTCAGTAGGCTATTTAAGTTATTTGACTCTTTATTGTCCACTTAGCAGTATTGTGGTTTTGTCCATAGAAAGTCGCCTTATAATTTAACTTCTACATTAATTGATTAATATATTTATTGCATAGGTATTCTTATCTGCGAAGCTTAGAGAAACAGTATCAGAATCTTACCGTAGAGGCAATGCCAATCTTAATCTTCGGGTGGTTCAGGATTCAAATTCACTGAGAGAAATACATAAATATATAACGACTTATCCAGCGATAGAGCAACTATACCAGCTATTTTCTATTATCTACTTGCTAATAGAGACGTTTCCTTAGATCGACAGTGGACTTATGTAAAATTACTAAATGTATCTTTCTATACTCTTGTGGTAGGCACTAAAACTCTACAACTAGTGTAGATATACTACTACTCGTGAGTGGAGTAGAAGTGTTGTGAAATGCGAGCACTTTATTCCCGTTACACTAGAGAACGTGTGCTAGTGGTTGTTCCTGCCTGAGAGCAGCTGGGCTATCCCGCTAATCTCGTAGGCCTAGTTATCAGTGTTTCATAGGCTACTAGCTGCATGGATAGGCTGCTAGCCTATATCATTCTGCTGTAGGTAATAGATGCTGTAACGTAACAACTTAACTTTATTTGACTGGTTGAGAAGTCATGAAGACTTGTAGCGCCTGTCTATTTAATACTCATCATACAAAAAAAAAAAAAAAAAAATTCAGATGAAAAGTCAGTTGCAATTTTAAAGATTAATAATTTTACATTGCCATATTTTAATTTAATTTCTATACCTTACTTTTATAACATTTCTTTAGAATTTTATTGTAATTTTCAGTTGCTAAATTAAATAAAATCAAATATATATATATATATATATATATATATATATGTATATATATATATATATATATGTATAGTATATAGATATATATATATATATATATATATATACGATATATATATATATATATATATATATATATATGAATCTCGTTCAATTTATTTGCATCGAATTGCTTTTGTTCTGACTCGAGGTTCTGACTCGAGTCTGAGGTGTCAGACTTTATAAACCTTTAAAAGTAATCTTTGCAAAAAAAGCCAAGATTTCATAACTTCGAAATTAAAATGTCAAAGAAAATATTGATTCGTTTAATTATAGGCCTATGCTCGCAGATGGTTGGACGAAAGCAAAAATGGGCATGATTTGTAATAATTACTAGAACGTGGATGTCAAACGAATTAGATGATGATAACTATAGGAAAACAAAAATTACGGGATTGGGTTTCAAATCAACTCTAAGTTCAGAATAGCACGAAAGTAGAAGTCGGCTAGTTTCAGTTGGCCTCTTTGGTAAGGTTTAACAATCCTAATGAGCTAATATCATGAACACTCCCAATATGCATATCTTACCATATACACTGATTTCAAATTCTGGGCTCTCCCGTCACTGATGTCGCTTTCGAGAGGTGACGCTGACGTTAACATCGACTTTTACTTTTTCTTTAATTTCCCAACATTTGTAGTATATGCATTTTAACTTTCCCCTGCCAGAACAATTCCTTAAAATAATTAACAGGAATTTCTGCTGATTCTTTCGAAAATATCAATTCTCTCTATTTTGTAAATCTCTGTGTTTTGTCCGTAGTAATGTACTATAGAATATATAAAAGGTAAGCTGCACTAATCGTTAAAGGCGACTTATCAGGAAACTGATTAAAGTAAGCTAGGCAAATACAAAAACTACTTGGTTTCTTTGATAAATGCTACATTTTGGTTCGATAACGGTTATGAGTTTGTGATTTGATCAATTTCTTCGTCCATGAAGTGCTCTTAATGAGTTTGAAGGCAGACTGTGTATTAGATTATGCACCCTGGACCCGCCACTTGGCAGAACACATGAAAGAAATTTTTGTTGACTTGTATGAGTAACCGCTGTCTATCCGATGAAGTTCTTAGCACTCAGTGTTATCCTTGATAGGCCTAAGCAGCCATTCTAGATAAGCGGGTATCTAAAACTTATAGAACTAAAGCAAATGAGTCACGTATATGTTCAAGAAATAAATAATTTTAACCTCTTATTTTTAAGAGCAGAAAACTCGTGAAAATTTTATGTACTTGTTCAATTTACACGGTTCATCATATTTACTATATTTAAATATCTTTACACTGAGAAGTTGAAGTTGTTAAATTTCATTATGCCGGATGACTACAATCGACAGTAACCAACGTCATCAAGAGTTCAGCATATAGCATGCATCATTATGAGTTCAGTATGTAACATGCATCATTAAGAATAGTTTACATAGTTTTACATAGTTACAGCTCACTTATAATAAAACAATTAATATTGAGTAGCTTTGAAAAGCATTGATTGGCAGAAAGTAGCACTGAGTAGCTTTGGGAAGCATTGATTAGCAGAAAGTGGCACTGAGTAGCTTTGAAAAGCATTGATTGGCATGTAGGCCTAGTAACATTGAGTAGCATATAGTAGCATTGAGTAGTATATAGTAGCTTTGAGTAGTATAGAGTAGCTTTGAGTAGTATATAGCAGCTTTGAGTAGTATAGAGTAGCATTGAGTAGTATATAATAGCTTTGAGTAGTATAGAGTAGCATTGAGTAGTATAGAGTAGCATTGAGTAGTACAGAGTAGCTTTGAGTAGTATAGAGCAGCATTGACTAGTATAGAGTAGCATTGAGTAGTATAGAGTAGCATTGAGTGGCGTAGAATAGCACTGAGAAACAGTGTGTATCATTGAGTAGCACAGAGTAGCACTGAGAAACATTGAGAAACATTGAGTATCATGGGGTAGCATAAAGTAGCACAGGGTAGCATGGAGTAGCATTGAGTAGTATTTAGTAGCATTGAAACTTCAAGTAGAATTGTGTAGCGATGTGTAGCATTGAGCATTATTGAGTGGCATTGAGAAGCATTGATTAACATCGGCATTTAGTGGCTTTGAGTATCATTTAGTAGCATTTCTTAGCCTAGAGTAGCATTGTGTAGCATTATGTAGCTTTGAGTATCATTGAGTAGCACTGAGAAGCATAGCATAGCACTGTGTAGCATTGAGTAGCATAGATTAGCTTTGAGAGGCATTGATTAGTATAGAATAGCATTGAGTAGCATTGAGTAGCATTGATTAGCTTAGAGTAGCATTGTGTAACATTTTGTAGCATTAAATAACAATGAATAGCACTAAGTAGCATTAATTAGCATTTAGTGGCATTTTAGTAACATTCAGTAGCATTCAGTAGCACTTGGTAGTACTGTAAATTCATTTTAAATTTAACCTCGAATCAAAGGGCGGACGATGAAATCTCAGGCCTGTTTCATTTTCGTTGCTAATGCACTATCAAATTGATGATACACTCGATTCAGATCTTTCTTAACATTAGAGTCGCATCTCTCTCTCCATTTCTATCTCTCTCTCTCTCTCTCTCTTTATATATATATATATATATATACAGTCTATATCAGTGCACTGGCTATTGGTAGGTCCATGGCATATAACGCCTCCACTGTTTATTGTTATCCGTTTTCCTCTTCAGGTTCACATACGAGTGGCTCTTTAAAACATAATCTCACATTCTTATCATCGGTCTGCCGAGATTCGCATATAAGTAAAATATAGGATCAATTAATAATACTGCAATAAATAAATAAATAAATAGGTCTATGCCTACGGTACCTCTTGGAAGGGTTTGACTCCTCGCAGCAGCTGTTGTTGGAGCCGCTGATGCAGCTGCTCTGCTCTCTGCTCTAGCAGCTGCAGCTGCTGCTGCCGCTGCTGCCTTCTTCATCATCGAAGATCGAAGAGATGACCTTAATCTCCTTGACCTTCGAAACTTTGATCTCTTGAAGAAGTTCATCATTTTGTGCATTTATTTAACACCGTTTATGTATGCTGTTTTTGCCGTTTTCCAGTATTATCTTTATTATTCGGTTAGCGAAATTTGAAATCATTCAAACCTATAGAACTTTACGTATGTTATAAGATCCTATTTACATTCAATATATTTGTATATGTTGAAGACGCTAGAAACAATGGTAAAATGCAACAATTTTTTTCCAAGATAAAATTCTGCACAAGTTTTCCTTAATGCGCGGCTAGACTTTGCAAAGAAGTGCTAACAGCTTATAGATCTAATTAGATGACATTTCCCTATATCCCACTCTCTCCCCCCCCCTCTCTCTCTCTCTCTCTCTCTAGTGTTTTGATACATGCCAGGTCCAAACCTCAAGGTTCAGCGTACAAGTAATATAAAAAATCATATCAAGGAAAATTCCTACTATGCTATTATGCTCATGCTACTAGTACAGAGTGCTTCATAATCAACAACTAGTTAATCATATATTAATCGTTCAGATTTGCCTGTTTTAGTTTCTTCATATGAAACGCATACAATTTCCTATTGGTGTTTTCAAAGTTTTAGCATGCAATACGAGGCAATTCCCTAAACTTTGGCGAAAAAATGGCATATAAACAGATAAAATAGGTATAGATGAATTGCAGAGCTACCAAATAAATTCTCAGCTATTTGAGTTTCTATGGTATACTAATTACTAATTTAATCTGACATTTATTTTACGTGCAGTAGCTAATCTCCCAAAGATGTGATTTTATACATGAACTTAGAGCATCTTCGCCCTATTTCTCTATAAATATACTGTACCATCGTTTGCACTGTCCACAATGGTGATGACTAAAAGTGGCAACAGGCATGCGAGATTTATATCCTTATTTACACTTAATAAACATTCATTGAAGAAGTCCAACAATAAAGCTAGAGTATTAGTAGTACTTACTAAAATTAGATTAAAACTTTTAAATATTAGATTTTCCATTATGTAGTAAATATCCAGCTGATATTGTCTAATATTGCATGCATCCGAAGCTACTTAATGACAAAGTTAAAATCCACTTCAATCCATAATAGTTATAGTTGATATCCCAACGAATCTGTCTCATCTCAGATCTATCATTAGTGTCATTACTTAGGTAAAATCCAATTAAGGCATTCAATGCGATGTGCCATGTATCTACAACACTAGGCGCAGTCCATTAATGAAAACATTGTAGGCTACCGAGTCGAGCCTCAACTGATGCTATCGTGTAATCCACACCAACCACACCCTCAGTTTGTCTGTGCGCTAATAACTTTTATAAAATTGTTTTTCCTCCATACGTCTGGCTTACTATGTTCCTCTATTACTCTTTGAACTCTCAGATTTGTCTTTTCCCACTCTCTCGCTCGAGCCAAGTTTATTTACATTACTCGACAGACGTGGAAGAGAGAGGTTTACTGAGCCCTAAAATTTATACTCTGCGCTTAGCTCATACTTCTGGCAGCCCACCGGCTATAGACGATATAAAGTGCAATGCTTTTATCATCTCATGCAAGATTGCAATGAGTAAGAATAGTAATTATAATAATAGTAATAATAATAATAATAATTATTATTATTATTAGTATTATATTAATAATAATAACAATATTACTCTTATTTTTATTATTTTAACGCCTCAAGCAATATGTGCTGAATCGCCGCTCGGCTACTCGAGGTCATTTAGCGGCTTAAAATAATAATAATAATAATTAATATTATTATTATTATTGTTATTATTTTTTTGCCCCACGCGTAAAGAAATCGAGACTTGATAAAAACGATCCAAGTAATATGTCATTATTATTATTATTATTATTATTATTATTATTATTATTTTATTATTATTATTTTTTAAATGCCCTGGGCTGTATAAGGCCCTGGGCTAAAATATAAGATAAAAAAGACTTTATTTAAATAAAAGAAAGATGAAAAATATTTAAAATAGTACCTCTACGCTCTGGGAGGCCGCATTCGCCAATGTGCCACGAACGCATACAGCATTAAAACGCTGGAGTGCAAAATATTATTATTATTATTATTATTATTATTATTATTATCATAGTAGCAATGTAGTAAAAGTCTCTTTCCTCATCCAGTAAGGATGTAGGACACCGAACTTGATTGATGGTAATTGCTGTCCTTGCATGGCTGATAAAATGAGGATTTGTCAGGCTAGGTGTTCTTTCGTATTATTTAAACTATATACATGTACATACTTGCCCTTCTAAGTGAAAGGCTATTGAAAGAAGTAGAAGGGTCTTTGCAAGGGATTTTGTTGTTTACAGCAGACGTTATCAATAGTTCTAGTCGTCTGTTATCAAATTATAAAATTTCATTGCTGAATTTTAAATCGTCTGTCAATCAGTTCCTATCTGAAATAAATCTCAAGTGGAGCTCTCAGCGCCTGAAGCACAAGTAGCTAACGTGGGATAGAGGTCAGTTTAGCGTGTTTATTGATTTGAGACTGCTGGTACATGGCGGTTTGTTAGGGTAGAGATCTCATAACAGGACTAAAACTCAGCACGCTATTCAAAAACACAGCACATATAGAGTTACCAAACCGACAGAAGGTTAACATCTGAACATTGTAAACAATCCAAAGTTTTGTTAAACGGCGTTTTCACTTGCCTAATGCTTTAGACATATCAGCTTTGGGTCATAGGTGTTCTAGTCAGCTATAAAGCTGACTTAACTGTTAGCTGTTTAACTGTAATTTTCATGTACCATTGCTATTACAAAGGGGCATAATATGCATGTGAATCCATAGATATCATTTCAACCTATGAGAACTCATTTCTTCCTCTGCCCTATTTTAAGAAATTATTTATTCTTATTTCGGTTATCATGCACCACGAGTAGATTTTTAGGTTTGACTGCATTAAACTCTTTTCTACATTGATGACTTACAAACCCCGCGCAGATCGGAAACCAATATTTACGGATAGGTTCTGCAACTTTAACTAAATGCGAATTTTATTATAAGATCCCTGAAGAAGTTCAAGAAGAAGAAGAATATGAGATTTGCTTACACTGTAGAAGTGGGTAGAAGCCACTAACGTCTATGTTTCAAATGGAGATAATAATCTGAGAAAGTTATATATATATATATATATATATATATATATATATATATATATATATATATATAGATATACTGTATATATATAAGTACAAATTACTGGGCAAAATCTAAATCATATCCTTCATTGGGCTAAAAAATGGCAATTGGAGCTTGCTTGCAACAAATGCCAAGTTATATCTTTCTGTAATAGTCGAGGTCCTTTAATTGAGTATAACTGCGAACTAGGGTCATCCTCCTTGCTAAGAGTAAATGAGGTTACTGACTTAGGAATGCTATTTTCACAGGATCTTTCCTTTTCATCACATATCCAGTGCCTGTGTAATAAGGCACACAGAAAGGCGGCAATTATACTAAATTCATTCAAGTCAAAAGATAAAACCTTGCTGTTTAAAGCTTTCACTCCATTTGTCCGCCCAATATTAGAGTACTGTTCGAATCTTTGGTCACCCTATCCAAAGCTAGATATTGACCTAATCAGATCAGTGCAAAAAAGATTTACCAAACGACTTTTTGGACTAAAAACATCCTTACCCCATTGATTAAAATTACTAGATGCCTAACTACTAGAACTTCGTCAAATTAAATTAGATCTAATCTCCTATTATAAAATAATGAACTATTTGATTGATTTACCTATACAGGATTATTTTCTTTTAAAAGTGGAATCACAAGAAACAATGGCGCCACTCTTTATGCTAAACCCTTTAGATGTAACGCTGAGCGTTACCACTTTAAAAATAGATGTATAAGCATATGGAACCAACTACCGTCTAGCACAGTAAATGTTCCCTCTGTAAATTCGTTTAAGAAAAGGCTTAACGAAACTGATCTTAGTAAATTGATGAGAAACTGCTACGCGCTTTGACATTATAGTTTAATCTCTTATTGTTCTCGTTCAATTTTTAGCTAAGTACGCTTTTCTGTTGTTTTTATATTACTCTAAATCATCTAAGTAAATTCAAGTGATATTTGATAGTGGTATTAAAGGACCTTTGATTGTGTAACTTCAAATATAATTCACTGTAATTTTTAACTTTTATTTGTCTCTCAACTGTTTTTATGAGACTCATTGGAATAAGCGTAAATTGCTGAAATTGATCTGTTATATGTTTTAATGCGTAACTATATAACTTGGTTCCTACGATTTATCCTCTCGGAATATGTAAGTGCCTCACCAAGGCCTTTATTTCCGTTCCTACGCTTTTTTTATTGTTGAACATTTGTCATGTAGCTCATGTGGAATGCGTGTGATAAATGAATGAATAAAATTACTGAGGGTGCTTATCGCGCTTACTATTAGGTGCAATCGTATTACTGGGAGGAAGAGATAAGTCTACCTCTTAGCTACAAGATGGCGCTATTGAATGCGTCTCACTGAGGATCTTGTCAGATGTAGAACCGTCAATTCTGCTGCATTTGAGGAACTGAAGCTGTATATCAGATACGTAGCCTCAGAAATGGAGATCAATCGGATTAAGGACCCATATATGCAGTTGTCATCAAAGTGTTGATGCTTTAGAGCCGATGACACTTCAGTTAATTTAAAATTAAACAAGTCAGTGATGATGCTCCATTGAAAGAAATTGGTTTGACTAATAATACAATTATGTGAAAACTGTAATTTCATACCTTATCTATTTAGAGTTTTTAATTGTTGTATTGAAATATTCAGTGATTATTTGCAATATCAAGTTCAGTAATGAAAATTAAATTTTTGATTAAACATAAGTAAATCGTATTGTTATAAGTAAATATTGATATTGTTATAAGTAAATATTGATATTGTTATAAGTAAATCGGATCTATCACGTGATCACATTTTTATTAAAATTGATTGATATTATAACTTTTATACCGAACCTTGGTCAGGTAGATAGAATGAAGACGGCTTAAGGTACCGAGTAACAAAGACTTGAAACATGTATCAGATTGTAAATTAAAGCTTTAAATATTATCACAATTAAAATTTATTCCCAGCTGATTGGTAGTGAACTTGAACCAGTGGCTTAATTTTGCTCTTTAAGGTAAAACTATATAATAAATCAATAATGCTGGATAGGGAAATTTCTTAAACAAATGAATAAACAAACATATCTAGGGAAGCTAACCATAAAATAATACGAGGATTCCGTAAGTATAATTCCTGAACGACGAACAAAGAAAGAAGAAAATTCCATGACCAAAAGATGTTTCTGACATATCTTTCTTATGAGGTAATGGATCATAGAACCGAGTGATTGATATTTGGTCGAAAAGTACCACCTGACCAACAATAATAATTACTCGCTGTCAAATTGGCAAAATTGGATTCGGTATCGGAATCTACGTGGAGTATAGTCCGGCATTCTAAGTTTTTGCTGGCTATAGATAAAGTGCGGCTATTTAAAAAAAAGCCTAGGCCTAATGGTCCAAAACACACATTACAACAATTTCATTTACGGGCTCTAACTACGGAATTTAATTTTAGCAACCAAAATTAAATTTTAATTAGTGTAATTAGTGGGTTGGTAAAAGTAACTGAATTAATTAAGCAAACGAAAATGTGTTATCGGACACGATGGGTTCGAACCTTACATTCTATTTTATAATTGACATTCCAGTGAGTTGAAATTTTGAGGTTTTACTCAAGCCACTTCTGCCTACTTAGTTACTAAGGAACTGGGTTGTACTGTAATTTTTTTCATTTGCAGAAGCTGCAAAACTTCCCGTTCAGTAGTTAATAATTTATTATTACTCGGAGATGCAGGTTTGCTTTATTAAATTTTATTTTTAATTTCAGGGCATAACTAAATCACTTATGAAAAATACACAGTATTATATGAGCAGATATATTTCCAAAACACATTTTTGACGTTTGAGTTAAGCTTTAAATGAACTACGAACAATTGACACTACAATACTGAACTACAGTAAATGTTTTATTGTAAATTTCACTTATATCTACAACGATTTTTACCGAAAAGGACATTACATAATGAAAAGTCATGACCTATTGAATTACTTTTATTGAGGCAAAGTGTTTTAACTTTTAAATGATATATACAAATCGATATTGGAGATATGCGTTACTCTCAATCATCTAGAAATTTAATAATATAGTTCTCTCAAAACAAAAAATTTACACTATAAAACCAGTACAAAAATCACTACAAAATTTGATTCCTAATATCAAACAAGCATATAGATTATCAAATTAGTTATTCTTTGAATTGTCTTTCGATCGAAGTTATCCGTCCCTCGGATTATTCCCCGGGAGTGGCTGCTATGACCTCAGTCTAGGAGACGACGGTCCACGCAGGTGTTGGTATCGTCGTCGTACTTTTGACCCGCAATGGTGCACTGGCAGGAGTTACCGTAGGTTCCGGAGACGAGAACGCTGTTAGCAGGACAGGGAGCGCAGGACACAGTGTCATCGTTGAAGACATCAGTGGGGTTGGGGCACTGGCAGACCTCGATGGTGTAAGTACGTCTGCGCTCAACCCTGGTCTTCGTCACCCAGGTTCCTGGGCAGGGCTGACACGCGAAGGCGTCTTCGTTCCAAAATTCTTTCGCAACGATGCACCTGCAGTCATCTCCAGACCTGACAGCGCCTTGAGGGCACGACTGACAGGCATTGGCAGCCCTGTTCAGAACAGTGGCACCGCCGCAGTAGCATCTGTCAGCGGTTTGGATAGATCCGGTGGGGCACGGGCCGCAGGTTCCGGTTTTGAAATTTGAAGTCGTTCCGTAGTCGCAGACGCAGTGAGTCCTGTAAGCGTCGACGTGGGTGCCGGCAGGGCAGGCCTGACAGGTCCTTGTGGCGTAGTCGAAGAGCTCGTTGCTGGCGCAGGACTGGCTGGAGCAGACTGTGTTAATGCACTGGATGTACTGGGTTCTGCCCGGGCCGCAAGGAATGTTCAGTGTTCCAACTTTACCGACGCAATGGTTTCTGCACACGCAGCCTGGAGCAACAATAATTTATCAACGATATTTAAAATCAGCGTAATCTCAGAAATCTGTTTTCAAAGTTAAAGGCGTATTAAAGCAGGCGGCTAAGCCACTGTGGTGGGATTAACCTTGTGGTCGACTTGTTCTGACCGAGGCTGAAAGATGAATTTGGGCAGGAATATGGATATCGGGTATCTCACCTGGCAGAAAGCTAGAGAGAGAGAGACAGTGAGAGAGAGAGAGAGAGTTATTAATAGAAAATGAGAATTATGACATTTTCATGCCATAGAGTGTGACGCTTGTTTTGTATTAAATCCTACAGTTACAGTAATAATTGACTGCTGAAGTCCAAAGACAACCTAGATATGTGTCGTTCTCAACTACACGGATTATGTTCTAGAAAAATATGTATCGTAAAGTAAAATAAAATGTTGTATGGTAATCACTTTAGCCGACTGAATATTATTCTAGAAAACTCTGTAAAACACTTTAAAACAGATTCATGATGAACTAGTCAAAGGTTTGAGGAGAACAGCTGTTAGTTTACTGACGAAGCCTTAAATCGTTCAGAAACTGGACAATGTCAATTTTTAGTTACGATTGATTATTTGTTTAAGCATTTTTATCTGAACTATTGAGCACATGATTGAGCACGTGAGTATGTAATATCTTGATTGGTTAGTTGATTGAATGACGGACTGAATAATTTCTAAATTAATTAAGCGATTGATTGCTAATTAATTTACTGATTGCAACATTCACTACTCACTGGAGCCACCGTAACCATAACTCTCACGACTGTCATCACGACTGTCATCACGGCTGTTATCATGACTGTTATCAAGGCTGCTATCATGACTATCAGCACTTCTCTTATGACGACTGTTGTCATGGCTGTTGTCATGGCTGTTGTCATGGCTGTTATCAAGGCTGCTATCATGACTATCAGCACTTCTCTTATGACGACTGTTGTCATGGCTGTTGTCATGGCTGTTGTCATGGCTGTTATCAAGGCTGCTATCATGACTATCAGCACTTCTCTTATGACGACTGTTGTCATGGCTGTTGTCATGGCTGTTGTCATGGCTGTTATCAAGGCTGCTATCATGACTATCAGCACTTCTCTTATGACGACTGTTGTCATGGCTGTTGTCATGACTGTTGTCATGGCTGTTATCAAGGCTGCTATCATGACTATCAGCACTTCTCTTATGACGACTGTTGTCATGGCTGTTGTCATGGCTGTTGTCATGGCTGTTGTCATGGCTGTTGTCATGGCTGTTATCAAGGCTGTCGGCGCTGCTGTCACCTCCATGCACTGCCACTATGACTGCCATCAGTCCCAACAATGTCAACAGCATCATCGCCCTCATTCTTGCGTTACTTGTTTGAATTGGCTGCATAATAAAAAAAACATTAATAAATCGTAAGGAGTATTTGCAATTCAATAGTAATCACCAATAAAATAATAATTAAAATAGTTGAATTAACTGATTAATTAAATGAGGCTGGGTTTCGTTTTTACAACGAGAAAGGACCAAATTCATGACCTAAACGTAGCTGGGAATAATGCATTTACATGGCGATCAATCTTCCACTGTAAAAAATAGGAATCGGTTAAGCCAATCATGGCAGGTTTCGTTAAACTACATTTTAGTCATATTAGAGGAATGTTATAAATCAATTTTATAAGAAAAAAATTCATGATAACTGGTAATGCTGCCATAGGACGCATCACAGTAAGATATATAATCGCACACTTTGAAAAACTTCGCAATTCTTACCACATCATCGTCAGTTCCTTGAGTTCTGTACACAACATAGGGCGGCAACATTCCTCCATTCGTTTCTATCATCAGCAATCTTCACAGCGTCTTCCCATGAAATGTTTAATGCTCTCAAATCCTTGTTGATCGTTTTTAGCCAAGTACTGTTAGGTTTTCCTCGTTTCCTTTTCCTTGAGTTGGCTTCCAGTTAAGTGCAGTCCTTGCGGATCTATCCTCAGACATTCTCAGCAAATAACCTAAAAACCCCAATCTTTCCTCAGAAACTATTTCATCTAATTTTCTTTGTCCACTCCTTTCGAGTACTGTTTCATTTTTGACGTGGTCCCAATAGTGGATATTTAAAATTTTTCTGAGGCATCTTTGTTGAAAACAGTTTAATTTGTGCTTTATTTTATTAGTATTTTCCCAGGTTTCACATGCAATACCATGCATACATTAAAACTGGCTGAATAATTGTTGCATAAATTTTTATCTTTAATAAAAGATAATAATAAATTCAATCGTAAAGTACTAATAAAATAAAGCACAAATTAAACTGTTTTCAACAAAGATGCCTCAGAAAAATTTTAAATATCCACTATTGGGACCACGTCAAAAATGAAACAGTACTCGAAAGGAGTGGACAAAGAAAATTAGATGAAATAGTTTCTGAGGAAAGATTGGGGTTTTTAGGTTATTTACTGAGAATGTCTGAGGATAGATCCACAAGGACTGCACTTAACTGGAAGCCAACTCAAGGAAAAGGAAACGAGGAAAACCTAACAGTACTTGGCTAAAAACGATCAACAAGGATTTGAGAGCATTAAACATTTCATGGGAAGACGCTGTGAAGATTGCTGATGATAGAAACGAATGGAGGAATGTTGCCGCCCTATGTTCTGTACAGAACGTAAGGAACTGATGATGATGACATACTTGTATATATAGTATATACATTTATATATACATACATATATATATATATATATATATATATATATATATATATATATAGTTATACACGTATATATATACTGTATATATGCATGTATATTTGTACACTCATATATACATGGATACATATATACATATATTCACATATATACATATATACATGTACACACACTCACAAACTATTGAGGCCTATATATTGGTTTAAAATATAAATCTACACTACTTAAATTCTTATATTTACTACATAAATTAATTTTGTATTATTCTCTTTATGGTATTGAATGATATATTAAGTTAAATCCCAGAACAATGAATTTACAGTTTATAATGCAAAACATTTAGACGTCTAACGTTTAATTAAATGTTAATTATTTTAATTTATTTCAGTGCAGAAGATCTACTCACGTTACTGTAGGGTTGAAGTTCTTCTGCAAAGTATCTATCGCTGTAAAGATTTCCTCTCAGTTTGTCGTATGCAGGTTATGTATCGATACAGCGTCAACCGCTGTTTATATATAAGAAAACTTACAAAGCTCTGACTCATCGTAAAGCAGCCGTGACAAAATCGTGCAACCATTCAAAAACAGATATATACGATCCTCACGTGCGTTAGTGAAAAACACAGACAACATCATAAAACAATAAATTAAGCACTTCTAAGAGCAAAATGAGATATTGAGTAACTTTTAACAAGATGATGGCAGTTGCTTAAAGGAAATTTTAAAAAGATTTCATAAGTGCCATGTCGAAAAACATGACGAAGATCATTGACTGGCAGATTTTATAAATTTAATTCCGCGTCAGTTTGATGCCATCGCACATTTAAAGAGTTGCGATTAATAAATGTTAACTATTTAAATTTTAACACAAAATTAAGCGATTATATAGTGTACATTATGAATAATGGAAATATGACCTTTGGACAATGTACAACTTAAGAGCTAGTGTTTTAGTATACAAATATATTTATTTGCATGGAGTTTATACTTAAATAGCGTGAGAGAGAGAGAGAAAGTGGCAAAGGAATTATGTTTTGAATTCATATTTACTATGACAAATTATGAACCCTATGTAGGCCTATAGGCCTAGTCGCAAACGCCCTATAAGAGACATAATTTAAAAACAAATTTTTACAGTGAGTTCTTAGTACTCTTCTGAACTTCTCAAAAGCAACATATCTTAATGTATTTTAATGGCCCTCTGAATGACATTTCAAGTTTATGAGTATCTTGATTATCAAGAGGTGATAGTAGCTTAATACAGTATGACAATCACGCTAATGTGGTAAGTATCATTCATTTATCATTTTATTAAAAGTCAAGCTTAACGTAAGTTTCCTACAGTATCTCGAAAATATGTCAGTGACGGGGCGAGCACTACTGTAGAATGGGATCACATCTTCACAGTGATACAAGCTTCACACACAGCTTCTGATAATAATAAATTGTTAAATATTTATATGTTCCCCGTGTTGTGTCCGGGTTGTTTGAAGAATTGACCAACCGGTGACTGCACATGTCGTATAAGGCGACTAAAGCACTAAGATCCATACCAACGTCAGAAAGGGCATTGGGTTGGTGAGCGCCTTGGCTCCAGAATTTACTACAAAAATTTAAACGAATGGAAAAGTCTCAAATAGGGGATTGGCCGGTGGTGTGGTGTGGGACAGAGAGGATTTGAGACAGTCTATTCGTGTCCCGACCCTGGTTAAACTGGGATTCAAGGCAGGATGATGATGATGTTTAATATTTATATTGTTAAACTATATTTTATCAATTAGTTTGTGATTATTTTAAGCGTCGCTCAAGTAAAGAATCAACTCGCCCTTTGCAGAAGTTTTTTTTTATAATGGGAAGCATTTCACCGGAAAAGATTGTATTTTATTCATGAGACCAATTAATTGATTGATCTTACAACGTCTAATAACTGAATGATTTTTCTGACATTTAGAAGCAAATCTTTGGCCTGCCTATTAACATAGAACTTAATGCTTGGAAATATCAGCATTATATCAAAAGTAACGTTAAATAATATTTAGTCTCATTCCTCTGATTAGTTACTGGCAAGTTACTCATATATCCTGTATTTGTCATATACATGTATGCTGACACAAAATGTTTTCTTTAAGTAATTTGCAGCATGATTTTAAGTTTACAGACAAGGCGTTACTATTGTCATCTTGCGAAGGTCAATTTTTATTAATGTTTTCAAGAGCGATAAGTAATAAAATCCCTTTGTCATTTTTATACAAATCTTTCAACAAAGTATAATTTTGCTGTCAATTAATTTTGTTTTAGCGATATTGTTCTTCGATTTCTATTTTGGAAATAATACTTTTGATTTTTTTCCATTTTGCAGCAAAATAACCCCTGCTAAATTGTTAAAATTTTGGTCTGCTGCTTATTTCGCCGCTAGACGAAGTAACTGACGTCAAATGATCACTACTAATTTAAAAAACACGCCTACTAGAAGTCACGAGCAATTTCTAAATTTTTAATTTAAAGTAGTTAGTTGAGAACGTAGTTAATAGGTCCCGTGTTTGTCCGGGATTCTCTTGTTGTGTCTGGGACGCTAAAGAATAGACCAACCTAAACTGCATGTGTGGTATGAGGCGACTAAGCAAGAAATGATGAAGGCAACAGTAAGCCACCTCAGAATCAATATTTTTCCCACGTTACAAGCCACATTAAAATGTGGATAAGGCGTATCCTTTTGTGAAGGATTAACTTGTTGATCGATGAAGCGCTCTTTCTACAGCGTGAAAATCAGCGTATGGGTAGGAATTTGTACCTTGGACCTATCACTTGGCAGAACACCGGAGAGAATGTGTTGAGAACAAGACGTCGTCTGAATACTTGCCCGAAGGCACTTTCAAATCCATGAATGCTTATGTGAGTAATCTGTACATTAATATTAGTGAATAATACTAATTAATGCACTCACCTACCAGCCACAGTTTTTCTTTTACAAATAAATCTGAAGCACTATTTTCAAGACAATTAAATTGTAATTTAAATGACACATCATCGTGGCGGTTGGATTCCATTGAACCAGCAGTAACTATAATTCCAGTATTAATTCAATGCTATAATACGCAATAATCTGATTAGTGTTTAAAAGTTATAATTGAGTTTGTTCATTTTCTGCTAAGCTGGCAAATGTTTACTTATCCAAAAATACTACTACTAATAATATTAATAATAATTCATGCCTTAGTCATCGTTCTTCGCTGCTTGCTGATTAAAGACATGCCACTGCAAATTATCTAGATCAGCATAGTCCGACAGTCATCGAGTCATTGGGATTGATGAACCAAGTTGTCGCAAGTTGTCAACGGGATTGAGAGATCTTTCCAAACGCTGATTGATGTGGAGTTCTCGTATTTCGGCACAAAATTTAGATCTTGTTTCAGCGCTGGGGTCATACGTTTAGCGCCTATAAAATCAGAGTTTAATGTAGCAATTTGGGTCTTTCATTAAAAATACGAACTCAGCAGAGAGAGTGCGACTTATGCATGTCAGAGAATAGGTGATTTTTCTTTCCGATTATTGTTTACTGCCAGTTATACACGCGTTAATTTCTATCACGTAAAATAATTAAAATATGATTTAAATCATTCATTGACCTCTGTGTCTCGGAAAAAACTTTAAGTGATTTACTAATTGTTTGTAATTACTTTTAGTTTATGATCAGTTAACAGTTATTAAGCATAATGGTACAATAACTAAGCAAATTTACAAAAATATTACTCGAAAGAGTATTAGGTCTAACACGTTACTTTTGTACATCATTAATTTGTTAGTGGTAGTTTGAACTATTTGAAACAAAAGATTTTGTTGGAATCTCGAAAACCGGCCGAATTTGTAATTTATTAGCATCGCAAAAGTGAGCCATCATTAAATAATAAGTCACAATATACAACTGCATCAAATCAAATCAAGTTTATTTCACCCAACCGCATTACCATACACACGTAACACATGTAGATTGTGGAAGCCGTGAAGTGAAAAGGGATGCAAAGGCCCGTAGGCACTAACATGTGCCCTAAACATATAAGTTACAAGTTTTATCATTTAAAAATTTATATAAATATCTAGATAAACTATACGGGTCCCATCTACACTATATAGCATGCCACAAGCATTTTATTTCTCTTTAGTGTAGTGCCAATTAACTGATCCATGGTTCTACTGAATATTCCTAAGTGAGCATACAAAAGATGAAATTGTAACTATGAAAACCTTAAGTTTCTTATGTAATATTTAATTGTTAAGATGATTTTCGTTGTGATTCTTATCCTAAATTTATTTTAACGTCAGTTTCTCGTCTCTAGAGCTTGTCAGCGACGTTATCAGTCCAATATAATACTCTGGTTATCTTGCTTTCTTAACAGTGGTCGTGTTGGTGGACTGCTAAGAAACAAGTGTGGTTATCGATCAGACTAATTTCATGGTTTCTTTGGTAAATTAGTGTTTTAAAGTAGAGTTTTGTTTTGGGAGAGGTTGCGTAATTGTTAAATATAAATATTATTCATAGATTTATTGTTTTTAATATTTTCTAAACGAATTGCTAGAGAAACTCTCGAAATAAACAGTAAGTTACGCGAAATTTAGTCTACAATTACTATCCAAGTTGAATTTAAGCTTTATCCCTAATTTCATTTATCCAATGATTTTAAATGTTTGCCTAATCGTAACAAATTCAATAATTTATCAGTCCACATCAACAACTTGCTTTTGTCATTTCCCAAATAGTGAACCGTTCCAAAAACTTCTGAAATTCCAGAGACTTGTGCTTCATAATTTGATCAGAACCTTCGCAATTGACACAATAAATATTCATCGTTTAAATTTGATTATAGAAATTTAAATTTAAAAATTTAAAATTTAAAATTGTAAATGTATACTATGTGATAACTAGAGTGTAACGTATCGTGTATGGCCACTGTAATTAGAGTGTTTACCATTCCTGTATGCCAGTACAATCTCTTACAGCTGATATTTTAATGCTCCAAATACAGTTCTATCCTACCGCAGAGTCTACTATCGCCAGTCATGGAATAGCTTTTGAAATTTATAAGTCTCATATTTCATGACCTGCTTAAAACATTCATCATTATTAGCAAGATTCAGCAATTAATTTGAAGTCAATTTGACGTCAAAGTCACGCAGTCACTTCATTCAATTCACGATTCTAGATATTATACTAGCACGACGTCATAATAAAAGTCTCACGACTGAGAAAATTCAAATATCTACGGATATCTATGGTTATTGTGGTCTCGTGATCTATTGTTATTGCCTCAACTTATATAGTACTTCAAAGTCTAAAAATAGAGTGTCATTTACGCCGAAGGTCTAATTCATTTAGATTTCTTAACATCCAAGTCTGTGAAGGTTACTTAGAAAATTAAATTTAAAAATCTTTTAAATAGATTAAATAGCACAAGTTTACTGTCAAAAGTTTCACACAATATACAACTTTTCACTGCTAATTCAAAACAAATTGTCACTGCTAATTTAAAAATTAATTTTAAAAACACAGAACGACACTAGAGCAGTGGAATGAGTGTTAGTATTTATTGAAGTATTACGAGGGACGTGAGGGAGTCAGATCAATGTTTGAGTTTTATGCAGCGAGGATTTCAAATGAAAGAAATACAAAGAAATCTGGTGTGTGAACATCTTAGTTATACATTAAACGCCTAAATTGTCAGAGACTCCTAATTTATCTGAAACGGCTTTCGTTTTTATGGCGACTTGAATTTGAGCTCAAGGCGTCCAATTCAAAATATTCAATAAATTTGAAACAAAAATTGAAAATTAGGAACCATTACACTTTGGCCTTGCAGTAAAGGACTTAGTTAATTGTTGATTAAAGCTACTTCAAAGATAACAGATAATATGAATCAGACGACAGTTGTTTGTCACCATCAACACCAGCATCATCATCGTCACCATCATCATCATCATCGTCATCATCATCATTATCATCATCATCATCACAAAATTCATCATCATCATCATCATCATCACCATTGTCATCATCACCATCATCATTATCATCATCGTTATCACCATCATCATCATATTCATGGGCCAGAATAAACTAAATAATTTTTGTTAGTCTGACCGCACAAACTCGATTCCAGATATTTAGTAAGCCTGAGAGTCTTTTGCAGTCACCAAAGTCGCATAATATAACAAAACGAACTGAGTTAAGTTTCATGTTTTACTCTAAACAGAACTTTTAGCGCTCTGGATATCCTTAATTCGAGACAGACAGGAGCTGTAAAAATCACTTGGCTTCAGCTATTCATAAAGGTACATAATATGTTACATTAAACGTGCCATGGTGCATAATTAAATGCTTCGTATTCAGTGAGTCGCATTAAATGGTCCTCAATGGGTGTTGCCAATTTGAATGAGACACGAATCTTGTCGCCATTAAGTTAAAAATGATGAATACAGTCAGTAGCATACATGTATAACATTGTTGGCACTCAGTGGCTAGATTGGAAATTGAGAGCTAGGGGAAGGGTCTGAATTTTTCGGGCCCACTGTTATCTATTTACAGATCTCCTAGTATATAATACGGGTCCCTAGCAGGGGAACGCACATCAGAAAAATGAAAGCTAGGGGAACTGAGTTCCCCTGCGTTCCCCTTACCATAGCCACTGTGGCAATTAAAGTACTCCTATGATTTATTATTATTCTCTTCTAAGTTTAAGGTACGGTCTCAATCTGATTTAGATAAAACTCATATGCAATTTTAATCTACAAATGTTGGGGGTGCATTGAGATTGGGCGGGTTCAAGTTCAGCTACGTTAATCAGATAGAAAAATCGCTTAGTTACATTCTGAAGATGGGTAAATGGTTAGTTGACTTAACTGAATAACTGTCTAAACATTTGCTAACTATATTCTTAGATTATTATTTCACTCTAATGTACTGTATGTTTACACTAAAGCCTTACTGCAGCCTGGTTTATTACTAAAATAATTATTTTTATACTTATTTGACAAGACGAGAAACTGTAATCATAAACTAACCGGTGTTGAATCCGATTTTATGCGGATCATATATCGCATTTGTTGTGAAAGGAGGCGACAAAGCAATAAATGAGGACGGCAATGGGAAACAACATTAAAAAGTTGTATTTATTTCAGTTGAGGGGTGCATTATGGCATTGCTGTTGAATCAATCAGTAGTAAATGGAAAGCTCTTGAAGACAGTAAAAACAATTAAAAACAATGAGGAGTAGATATCTTGAACCTGCAGTTCGATAAATCAAGAGAATAAGAACTTAATTGAAGGTTACGAAGATATCAATAAATTCGATTAAAATGGCACAAACAAGTAGTTATCTACTCTCCAACGCAGTATAGACAGATTAAGATGAAAAAGTTAATATATTCTTTATTCACCATTATATGGCAGACACAAATATACAAACAAACAAAACGAAACTAAAAATAAACGAAAAAAGACAGAAATTAGCCGATATGCATAAATTTAGTCTAACAGATTTGATAACATTGACCGTCTAGGTCTTTTGTCTCGTTTGATCATATTGCAGGTAAATTTACGCTACGGAGAGTTTTACGGGTCCATAACGTACAGGGCTGTAAGATTTTTCTTGACAGTGTCTTGATTTTAGCAATAAAGTTGGCTGTAAATGTAATGTGACTCTCTATCTCACCTATTTTTTGCAGCAAGCCATATATCATTCACTCGAGTGTTCTTAAAATTTAACACGCCTAATGAAGATCTCACTACATGTATATTCGATGTTATTGGAAAAATTAAATAATATGCCGATCTGGGCCAGATGATATCTTATATATTCATTGCCTGGAGACGATTGCGTGATAAACCAATAAGTTACACCACCCACGTTGTGGCTGATGAATAAAAAGTTGTTATTTCATAGTTGAATTAGTGAATAGTCTAACTATAGTCAGTGAATAGTTTTTTTTAGCCTACTGGTCATACTATTTCCATTACACATTATTACGTAGGAGATGTCACTCCCCCATTAATCTGTGATCAGTATAATCTTAATTAGGAGCACAATTAGACTTTTAAATGCTCCAAAATATTACATGCAAATATGGAGAAATCTTTCTTAAAAAAATAAACACGCGTTATTGTGAAATGATCAACTATGTCGATATCTATAAATTTTAATACCACTTGTTTAAACCGTTAGGCAATTTAGAACATTTTCTGTATAACCAGTCCATTCTAAATGTCCGAGATTTTACTCTCAGATCAGTGCGGCTGAGATTCGAACCTGCGAGAGTTCAATTTACCTCAGGATCTGTCAATTAAAACTTCATGACGCTACCCCTACGCCATTGAGACATTCTAGAAAGAAACCTCTTACAACATAACATACATAACACAACTCTACTGGGACAGAAAGCACACTTGCTTTTTAAAAAAACCACAAAAGCTTTTTAGCTAACACAACTAAATTTGAAGTCAGCTTTTTATTGATATAATTAGACGATGTCTTATCAGTGGCTGGTAGAAGATTAGTACTTGATATCATCGTGAGTAGGTTTGCTGTACTAAATTTGAATTAATTTATCACCATATCATCACCTACCAACTTTAGCATAAGCATATCATGTCAAAATAAAGCAGAACTAGGCAGGGGCGGATCCAGGAATTTTTTAAGGGTGGCCCGAAATTTTTTTGAGCGTGTACACATTTTTTGCGTACGCCTCGCCTTCTTCGGGACACATGACGCAACCAGACAAAATGTTGTGGGGGGGGATCCCGTATCTTACCCCCCCAAATCATACCCTTACTAAAGTCAGGAAAAATCTAAATTGCCTAAAATCCTACATTTGTTTAGAAAAGCTAGGTTAATATTTTTACCTTAAGAAACTCTGTGGATCTGGACGAATTGCAAAAGTGACCTAATTTGGCGGTGGGGGGCTTAAGCCCCTCCCAGCCAAGGCAGTTTTCACCACTGCTCCGAGACAGAGTTCGCATTTTTTTACTTGCACCCTTTTCCCCCTGTTATTATGCAGTGGTTAAAGTGAAAATTGAGAGCTAGCGAAACGGTCAACATTTTTCGGGCCCCCTTCCAATAGACAGGTCTTCTAGTATATCCTAGCAAAAAATCGAGCTATTGAAACTGAGTTCCCTCTCGTACCCCTCCCCCCCCCCCAACCCCGCTCCCCATTAACTAATGACCTTACCTTACTGACATATTTACACATCGAAATTGCCATAGAAACAATGAAAATATAGTTTTTCTCTGGGTAGCTTAGTCAGTAGGCCTATTCTACTTAAGCTGGATGCACATTCTGGGATGCACGTTTAATTATAATAATATCATAATAATAATAACACACATTATAGTGAAATGATCAACTACGTTGATATCTAGCACTTTTAATACCACATGTTAAATCCGATAGGCAATTTTTTCCATTTTCCGTGTAACCAGACCAGTGAATGCCCGAGATTTTACTCTCAGATCAGCGCGGCTGGGATTCGAACCCAAGAGGGTTCTATTCACCTCAGGATCTGTCATTTAAAACTTCATGACGTTTTCTACACCTTTAACCATTGCGCTATTGAGACATTCTGGGTAGTTTCTGCTATAGCTATTGAGAGACTAGTGTACAAACATACCTCAATGAAAATTAAAGTAAGACACATAAAGTTTAGACTTTAGATAACACTACTACGTATATAATTTATAAGTCTTAGTCAAATGGCAAGTTCATATTGCAAATTCCTACTATCAATCCGCTATACGTGACTAATTACTTTCAAGTCGACTGCGAAACGCCATTCATCTGCGTAAGATGATGAGAAATGACCTTAAACTCGCATTTTGCTTCAACTGAAGGTTCCATTGAGGAATGATAATTGCTTAGTCTTTCTAATGAATCAAGTTATTGAGCGATATTGTACTAGAGATAGAGACATTGAGAGTACGTAGCCTAGCGAGGAAGAATAGTAATGTTGAATCTGCCATTTACTTTAACACTTGGCAAAAAAATGATTGGGAACACATGATTCCTTTGGGTAATTTCCTGTAGCTTTCTCTTGCATGCTTAGCTCCTGAAATACACTCACTACACCTTTTTGTATTCTTAAGCTGTCTGCAGTTTCTGGACTACATGTTCCATATTGAACAATGAGCTGTGACGTAGGCCTACATAAAAATGGCGATTATGAATAATTCTTTTGTATGAATAAGAAAACAAAGTACAGAATAATTTAGTTTTATAAAAAAATATGAGATTAGCCATGCTTGACTAAACGAAGCAACGTATAAGGCATTAAAATTTATCATAATTATACAAAGTGACTATTGATTTTGTTGAATAATTCACAAGATTTAACAAATAGACGAAAACGAATAACAACCCGTAACAAATCATAAAAACCCACGCTGACAGTAATAAATCAAAGTCTCATGTCCGTATGCGTCAAGTGCTAAGATATAATTGTTAAGAACTAAATAAGGATCATAATCATATTTATTTCACTCAAGATGTCCTAAAGCCATATACGAAATACCTGTAGAGAAAGAAAGTGAAATGAGACACAAAGTTTAATATGCCCTTCGGGGCATATGAGAATTAGAATACAGTATTAAAGTTCTAAATAAAATAGGAAAATGTCAACTAACTGAAGTCTCGATTATTTTTATTTGTATATCCTTTCCCAGATTGGATTCTACTATATTGAATATTTTGTTTTTCTATATCGGTTTCTACATGTATTTGCATGCTTCGATTTTGCCTAGTTGTGACATCATCGTCGCTATGATTTCTCTATTTATTTTATTCTCGCATAATGAAAAATACTGAAAAATGATACTTCTTTGCTTCGCAATAAATGCCATGACGACACATGTATACCGGTTTTCAATTTCCAAAAGCAACGTATTTAGAAGCAGCTACTAAAATATACAGTTAAAAATATCTAATACAAACATAATAATTAAAAATGTAACAGCCGATAAGAACATATAGCATTAACAAGTATTTGCTATGTGTGAATATATCAAGGTTATTGGCTAGATGTAAGAAATTTACTGATATCAGAGTTGCATAAATCTTTCTTAAAGTATTTAAATAGGAAGCTATGGCCATGCTAGACGGCAGGCAGTTTCAAGATTTTATGCATCTAGTTCTAAAGTAATTAAGCCCATCACAATACCCAAAGAAATTTGTACTTGAAATAGCACAATTGTTACTGTGGTTTTTTAAGTGTGAGTTTAACGTCAAGGTTCAGAAGCTTGAAGGGCTTCTCTTCAAGACGTCAGGTGTACCGGAGTAATCTGCTAAGTGAATGTCAACTATTTTCTCTCTGATCATCTCTTCCGGTAATTGATCCCATGACGTTTCCCCTAAGGAAAGGGTGAACTATGTTAATGTTATTACACTCTCAACACTTTCATAACACAGACACAATACTGTCAAAGAGGCTACAAGCAATCTATCTATTTGACCACCCATCATATAGCAACAAATAAACAGACAAAAAATGAATACGATTTTTAAAAAAGCATGTGAATGACTGAGAGAGCACGGGATTTGAACTCTGCACCTACTGATACGCAGGCGGATTTACAGACACGCTGTCGGCTTAGCTCTTACATGTATTTATTGGACTCTATTCGTTTAAATTCTCGAGCCAGATAATTTATTCATCAGTATAAAATCTCGGATATATAAGTCTTCCTATGATTTATTTATGTCTGGTAGGTGGATTCTGGACTTGATAAGAGACTTGTAACGCTTTATCACTTGCAACAGAGCATTTCCGCTAGCTCCACCTGGTGAATGAGAAGGGAAAGTTAATGATAGCCGCTAAAATTAAGCATTATGAAGGCATTTGTATAAATTATCGCACTATGCAGTATAATAATGGTTAATATTAATGAGTTGATTTTAGAATTAAAATAGATATCAAGTAAATTTATGTTGAGAAAACTAGCAGGAACTGTTTGCTTTTCTGTCATTTACTTATCCTTATTTTAAGTGTTCTTTAATTTTCTATTGAGATCTAGGTTCCGTTTAACGAAATATTTATACTCGCAGTATTCCTCCAGGCCCCAGAAAACCAGAAAAAGCAAAACTTTATCGGTTGGTAAACCACTTGATTCCTTCCAATGTCTATGCCATATCATCTGATATCTGATCACATGTCATATCATCTGATATCTGATCACATGTCATATCATCTGATATATTATCTATATATTTGGAGCCGGTGTCCATGTCGGTAAGATACTCAACCGCGGATCAGTATGTGTGGGGTTCTAATTCTGGGCCCTCCCGTCACTGACATCGTTTTGAGTGAGGAAACTGACCATAACGTTAGCATTACCAGCTTTTTATCCAAAGCCTAATGCAGCCTTTAGTTTTGGAATATACAAGTCTGATATAGTTTCTTATTTGCCTCAGCTCTTGCGTAACCGCTTCATACGATACGTGCATTTTAAGGTTTGTGTATTTTTAAGTGGTCATAACATGAATATGAAACATCAAATCAATATAACTAATACATATAAATATATATATATATATATTAATATATATTACATGCTTTAGGTAGCGGTAAGTTACTTCGACGAGTTACTGTACAACCCACAAGTTAAACTAAAGTAGTGCCGTGTACGACGTTCTGAAAACACTGAAAGTTTATTTTTTACATAAAATTGGACTCCCTAAGCTATTTTTTGTCAAAGGTAATAAAACTTAATGGGTCATATGGTTCAGAGCAACAGAAGCAGAGGTGAGAGGACGTCCAATTAAAGTGTAGGTCTATCTGTCTACAATATTTTACCCATTATTTTTTGCTTCCTTTCTTTTACATGCTTACTTGAAAATAAACTATTTCTGTATTATAACAAGAGTATAGTAATTCAACGTTTTTTACTAGGTAGGGTACTGTACATCAAATGATCAAGTGATTTTTTTATTTTGAACGCAAATATTGCTATAACTGGGAAAATTCTGACAATTGTTTTATTAATATTCCGTATAGTTACGCACATATCATACGCATGTGCTATAGAGTTTCCTTTATTATTGTTGGCCGCCAAAACAATAAATAAGAAATTTGTAGAAAAGCTTTAAAATTAAAATTTTACTAGACTCTCATGTTGACGCAAGCCTTGCAGGTTGGCATGGTTATTTTCAAATCTATCATTGCATCTTATTACCTTTGTGCTAAGGTGTTTTCTTGCCAGACTCGCAGTGATTTCTGTGTTGGCTCAGTTGATTACTAGAGAACAGCTTCTCTATGTATCATAGGTAAAAGAAGGACCTGAATACTTATGGTATTTTGATCTACTGTGTATTTTATTTATTGTGTTTGATATATACGCGGCATTTAAGAGTTTATTCAATGCTGGATTTTAAAATTTCGTCTAAATTAACTAATTAAAATCAGCTATTTAAATATTTGCATTGTTAAGTATTAGTTCGTCGTTCGCTTAACTCAACTGCAAATACATGTACGGGACTAATTTTATTTATTTTTTAATGTAAACCCTTTTTTATCTTTCGCATAGCTTATAAATAGATAAAACATAATATACTCTCGAGCAAGCCTGTATTCTCGTCTAAGCGTACTTGTAGATACGTTGCTTAGGAACATACGTGTAATTTGCAATGGTGACGATATAGTACTATTAAATATCACCGACAAGCTCCTACATAAGTATTGTTTGCTCCTACATATCTAAGTATTGTCTGCGTGCCTGCAGACGCTGGGATACTCTATATTTCACGAGCTAGCACTAAGTTGAGCACTAGAGGACTTGTCGCCTCTGGACCAACTGTTTGCAACAGTTTACTGGCTAATCTTAGAAAAGTTAAACAATCAGATTGATATCTTTTGGGAAGAAGACACTTAAGACATTTTCGACGAATGCTTATAAATAACTATATTATAGCTACTCTGACTTACTGCATAGAGCGAAGCTCATACAAATTCAATTTTTATTCTTATTACTATTTTGAAAAGGCATCAAATTGACCGATGTTGGTTCAGCTTATGAAGTGCTTGTACAGGGTGGTCGAGAATAAATAAAACTATTTTTAAGGCTAATAACTTTGCTAATTTCTATTCAAATGTCCTACTTTATACATTAAATGAAAGCAGTTCTCTTTTCCATTAACCTGCTAAATAACTAAGAGACACTATTACAAATGTTTGAGAAATTATCATTAGTCGCCGATATGTCATTTTCAATGTAATAGCGTGAAAACTCAAAATCTAATATTCAAGAATTCAAGATTATGCATTAAACCGTAACTATTTCAAAAAAGCGCATTGCAGTTTCTATCAGTGTCCTAAATGAATTAATTGAAAAATGTTCAATGTGTCCACCATGTGCATTCACCCGCTGGGACCACTGATCAATTGCCGAGTGTCAGACTGATCTCAGCCCTACGGAGAACAATGACTCGTTTCAAATGTTCAACGTCGTGAATTGGTTCATGACAGACAAATTTCTGAAGGCAATAGTAAACGATCGAATATTAAATCGGGTTCAAATCGGGGGGGGGGGGGGGGCTGTTAGATGTCCAGTTCTACGGTTCAATAAACCCTGGCAGGTTTACTTTCATACAGGCGATCATATGACATGAAAATTACAGTTCGGCGACTAATGATGATTTCTTAAATATATGTAATATTATCTCTTAGATATTAGGCAAATTTATAGAAAAGAGAATTGTCTTTAATTCAGTGCAAAAGTATGACGTTCGGATAAAAATTGTCAATGTTATTAGCCTTCAAAGTGGTTTCATTTATTCTGAACCACCCTGTATATCCATGTAGGCATTAGTTTAACTAAATTTCTAAGCTGGTCAGATCTCATTCATCATGAAGTATTTTATTCAAATTTAAGCGAATCCATATTGTTACTCAGTAAACTGTGCATGAGTAACCAGTGGCGATAAAGATATAATATTGTTTTGAATGGTTAATTCGCGTTAAGTGGAATATAAAAATATCTTCCATCTATTAAAGTTTGATATACAAATTTCTTCTATCTGTGAAGTTCACACTCAGACCCAAATCAGATAAACAGATCGAAATCAGGAAGATAATGCTATATTTTTACTATACACAGACTACTGGCGAAAATCTAAACGCTAGACAGACAGATTAATGTAGATTATCAATCAATCAAAAATATAAACTTTTAGGACATTTCGTCTTGCAGTAAAAATTGACTCTAACGAAGCCGTAAAGGCTTGAACACTTGCGTGATGTTAAGTCCAAATGGCTGAAAAGGTTTCGGCATATGGCCCTGATATTTGGAGTTTCTCGTCTCTATCTAAGCCAAAAGTGATCCTCTTAACCATTCCTTAGTAATTGTTGTCGCCGTGGTCGCCGTCATCCCTGTGATCATTGTCGCCTCCATCATCGGTATGACTCTCTTGGTTCTCAGAGCTGCTGGTGATCTCCTGATTTTGAAATCCTGTAGGGTTCTCTGTGCTCCCATCACTATTTTGTTCTTCTGAGCTTTCATCATCAGTTTGACCCAGCTGGTTGCCATTACTTGTCTGCTCCGGATTATTCCCAAAATAAGTAATCCCTCCATGGTTTCCATTGTCGGTGTGGCCCTCTGGGGGTCCACCAGTTGTCTGATCCCCTGGGTTTCCGGTATCCGTTATTCCAGCTTGGGTTACGTCATCGGTGTGATCTCCATTGTTCCAGTGATCGGTGAAACCTGGGGGCATGGCGCTGACGATGACCACTGTCAGCCCAATAGTGGCAAGTGCAACAAAGACATTCATATTAAAACCTGTAAATATAACATGAAAAAGCTTAGAAGTCAATGATCTCTCTTTCAGTGCATTGCCATGTAGCAGGTTCAAGGTACATATTCATACTTAAAGTTTGCTTTCTCGCTCCAGTAGAGCACTGCTTAGATCAACAATTTAATCCCTTCACAAAGTCTATGCCTTATCCATATCCTATGTAGCCTATAGCTTGGGAAAAGTATGGCTTCTGAGGTGGTTTCCCGTTGCCTTCCTCAGTTATTACAATTAAATAATAAAATTAATAAGTTATTTGATTATATTCAGTGGTATGCAATCTCCTGTCATTATCTCAGTGGGTACGTCATGAATCATGAAGATACAATCATGTAGCTTCATGGGTACCCATGGATGCAAACATGGATTCAATAGGGTAACAAAATACGGGAATTAAAACGGCGAGCGCGTGTTTACTCAGCAGAATATTAATACACATACATGCCTAAATATACTTGTATGTCTGACAATAATTTGTATAACAATTTAATATGATATAATTGCAATAATGGTTACTGTAATTATTTTATATATTAAAACATCCAGTCTCGACCTCTCCGTGTCGACCCCGAATAGGGATTAACGGTACGGAAAAAGGAAGGTTTTTATTTACACTGTGAGTTATAAAAAACATGTGCGCAGTATTTCGTCCACAATTTTGACATTTGTGAACCGATTTTGAAAATTGTTTCGGAATTATAAAGAAGAAGAAAAGTATCAATCTCAATATAGTTTTTGTGACAATTCCGGTATATTTTAAACAATAACAGACGATTTTACAAACATAGTCTGTCTTTGTTGAAATTTTAAAATGGTGTTTACTAAAGCAGATTAAGAGCTCACAAAAACTTGTACCTCTTAAAGGGTTGTGGCTCACATTGGTTGATTGCCGAATTTCCAACAAAAAAATGGATGCTGGGAGGGCTAGATTGCTTATTAAAGAAATTACGCCGAAAAGAAGAAAATAAATAACGTGGACGAGTTGAAGCAACGCCTGGTGGACGTTTGGCAAGACATGAAGCAATCTGTCATTGATAAAGCAATATATATGAGTGGCGCAAGCGTCTCCGAGCTTGTATTCGAGCTAAAGGAGGACAATTTGAGCATAATTAAGCTTTGACAGTTGATAGTAGCAGTATAATACTGCTTGTTTCGTTTTTTGTTAAGCCACGGATTTGTAAACATTCTGTAGCGATTGATTTACTTAAACTTAATCTTCAGTTGCGCATATTTTTAAGCACTGCTTATGCGCAAAAATAATAATTAACAGAGTCACCTAACGTTATTTTATAGCAAATGTGTTCCTGATTATACCTATGCAAGAATTTAACAAATCGGTTCACTAATACCAAAGTTATGGGCGAGAGACTGGGCACATGTTTTTTTTACTCACAGTGTATATATAATATAAGTGCAATAATGATAATCATAATAATTTTGTGTGATATAATTGCAATCATGATTGAAGCAGAATCTTTTAAATAATGTATTTTTAACTTCCTTATTTTTATAATTGAATATTGGGCCCGACCGCATAGACTTAAGAGAATAAGTCCAAGATCCACAGCAAAAGGGTCAAAATTTAGAGCTAAAGCGAAAAAAGAGGTTTTAGCTTGCTCATGAAAACGGTAATACAAATACAAGATCGGAAATCTTCTGGTAAAATGTCCATATTGCTGGAGCAAAACACACGATACAATATGTCTTTCTTAAAGTTCCGTAAATCATCTTTAACGTTTTATATGGTCAAATTTCTGTGGTCTGCTTAATGGAAGGTTTATGACAACAAATGACTAGGTCAACTGTCAATCATATATCTCAATCTTCTCCAGCTTCATAATCGGCTCACAATCGATCAATCTATAGAGCACTCATCTCCGATGGCCTTTAACAAGCATATAGTGGATATACTTTGTAGAAAATAATATTCGGTGGCTCTGAGATAGTTTTCCAATGTCTTTTCAATGTCTCTATTCATCGAGCTTCAAAAAATAATCAACGTTTTGATTCAGATGTTTTCTTAATTATTAACTTAAGGCTAATACTATTAGAATTATATAATTCTGCATCAGTGTAAATGTATATATTATTCTTTTAGCAAAAAATTGTATTATTTAAAATTAAATTTTATTAATTTTTTTATTATGACTTACCTCCACTCAACGGCTCTCGTTATAATGATATTCTTGATACTCGTTCTGCTGTTACTGATTTGCTTCAATCGCTTGTTGATTACATTTAATTGTTTTAATTGGTCGCCATCGTTTGCTTTTATACGTAAAATCTTTCAAATCAGTGACTCAGCGCCATTTGAATGTCACATATCCATGAATAACATTAGTCACATCGATAAATAGGCTTAAACTTTGGTATAGAACTTCAGATGATTCCGGAATATCTGATAGCATAGCCAATGACAAATAGAGAATGACATTTTCAAGCTTAATGAGAAATTTAATTACTCGTGTTGTTCAAACTACTCCACAGAGTAGTCGTCTTCGAATCGCCGTTTGATGAGGAAACGAACATAAACGTCTGATATTATTAGAATTCTCCTTGTAGTGTCCGAGCTCCTACAGGATGGACTACACGAACAATGCAGGTATCGTAAGAGTAAACTAAGCAAGAATTTGGATGGATATCACGCTGTACAAAACGAAGCATTAAATAAATAAATAGATATGGGAAACCACTTAATTTTCCTAGTCTTTATCATGTGATACATTTGTTGGTCAGCGGAATTCTATATTGATATTGGAAACAGATTTTGGGTAAGAATGTGCACCTTAGACCTGTCACTTGGCTAAAATTTAAGGAGCGACTGATGCCTATAATTAATCTATTCTTGAAGGAGCCCATAATCGACAAAATGAACAATGAGATTTTAACTGGCTCCTATGGAGAACTGTATTTGAACTTACTGAGCGAGAAAGCAGGCTTTGAGTAAAAATATTTGCATTTGACCTGCCATTTAGCAGAAAAATAAATGAGATAGAGAGAGTTTATTTTATTCTCTGTCTTCAAGTAGAAGTATATCATTGACACGAATTTAATTATATATGGGCCTATATATATATATATATATATATATATATATATATATATATATGTATATATATATATATATATATATGCATATATATGCATATATATGTATATATATATATATTTATATGGAAAACTGAATATAGGGTAATTTTCAGGGCTGAGTGAATCATCTTCCTCGAAAATATGCTTGGTTATTCTTGAGCTCAGTAACAACAAACCTCAAGTAACAAATTTGGCATGCATATTGATTTATTATCAGCGATTTATCATAAAGTATAGCGTTATAAATTGGCAACAGCTACGCCTATGCACTGCTGTAACCCAATTGCCGTAGACTGTGACTGAACGTAACGCAGCCGAACAATGTATAAATTATCAAAAAAACAGAGAATTGAAATGAACGATCAAATGAACGAGAACTAAAATCTTATGGGAGTGTTATGAGTTATGACCAGTGTGGTATTTGCCAGAGGGGGCGGGTCGAACGCACCCTGCCAATGTTGATGACCCCCCACCATCCAATTAGGCAAGACCCCTTGGGGTTGGTTTTGACCCAACCTAACAATATGTAGCGCACTTTTAACACTGTAACTAGAGTATTGCTCCGTATGATATCAAATGCCGTAATTTTGAAGACATCATTTTTCAAAAGTGCTTCAGCTTATGGGGGACTGGATCCGGCTTTGTATGTCTGAAATTTTCTGCTTTTGTGTGTGTATGTGTGTCGGAACGCTTGTATGTGTGGGTATGTCTACGTAAATATTTCAAACCCCCCTGCCATATTTTGCCAAATACAACACTGATTAGGACGTAATTATTTTTCTTATAGTCTGATAATTTCTTATGTCACGGTTGAGTTTGTTATTCTAAAACGTGGCAGGGTCTTACAAAACAACTGAATTAAATGTGTGTAGTATTTCTCAGATAGGTGACCGAGTGTGTCTGGCCTGCGATGAACAAACAGCTTTTGCATAATAGTAGGCCTATTTCTTCCTCATTCTTCAATGACTAACGTAAGCACCAGTGCTGCGTGTTTGGCAGATTCCGTTAGTGGAAAAATACTGCACAAATCTGCTTATCATAAGCGTTGGTTAAACAGGTAGTAGTATTTGTACTAACGTTAACAAATAACGACCAAACTTAGTCCGAATTTACTATTGGACCAATGCCCTTAAACAAATTCTCCGTTTGTTCTTTTTGACATCAATAGTGTTCAGTCAAATACCAGGTCCTATGTAAATAATTTAATTCATAATCTTCTTTGAAATTCATCTAAGAGAGATCCATCGAGTTGTGAGTTCTAATCTCAGAGGCAGTTCCATGAATCTAACAAACGTTAGAGCCGTTTTCTTTCAAAATAAATCTACTGAGGTATTCTCAATGGCGCTTAGTCGACCCTTATTACACGCACATAATACTTTGACATATTAAGCTGTGATCCGGAAGCAAAACGAAACATATAGGGATACAGGTCCAGAATCAATTAAAGATTCTCAATAGTCAATATATTTTTATTGAGACTATCCTTCTATCTCTTTCTCTCTCTCTCTCTCTCCCTCCTTCACTACGTCACTACGTCACTCTCTGCCTACTGCCATTGAGTAATTCCGATACATTCTTCATAATTGACTTCTTCAACGGGTTACTGGTATTACGCTACACTATAGCATTATAATGTTGCTGCAAATATGAAGTAAACTTCGAAAGCTTCTAAATTGAGCTACTGATAAAAAATTGTCATTAATAATGGCAATTTCCGCTTGCCTGCCAAGTACCTCATTCGTTTAGAATTTCTTCGGTTTTCCGTAGACTAATTTTCTGCTATTTAAAACTTTGTCTGAATTTTGAATCTTTAAATTGTGCTCAATTCGGTTTTGATCTAGCTTCATAGTCTCTCTTCAGTGCACTGTAAAATGACAGGTTCAAGGTACATATTCATACTCAAAGTCTGCTTTCTTGCTCCATAAGAGCACTCCTTAGATCAACAAGTTAACCACAAAGTGTATATCTTTACCATACCTTATGTAGCCTATTGCTTGGGAAAGGTATGGCTTCTGAGGTGGTTTCCCGTTGCCTTACTCAGAAGCTTCATAGTGTGTCGTCAAAATGACAACAATCTGTAGCGCTCAGTAGCACTCTAGTTTATTCCTCTATGTCTTAAAACAATTTGCCGGCAGAATCGGAGTTATACTAATAACCAGGATTCACTGAGGGCAGTAAGAGAAAAGGCGGGCTATTATTTCTACGCCCGTATATGTCTTGGACGTATCAGACATGGATTTCAGACACTGCTTCATGGATTTTGTTATTTCTTTATTATAAGTTTCCAGACTTATTCATGTATTCAAATGCATTGGACGCTTATGTGCCTCATGGATAAGCAGATGCAGAATTCAAAATTTTTGTGCTCATCGCTTTCTAGTCAAGGAATCGACGATATCGTATATCAGAAAAGAAACATATCAGATATATTCAACAATTTACGCTTATACCAATGAGTCCCATAAAGCAATTGAGAGCTTAGTAAAACTTTAAAATTACAATTATATGCGAAGTAACAATCAGAGATCCTTAAATACTTCTATCAAATATCACTCGAATTTACTTTAGATGATTTAGAATAGTATAAGAAAATCAGAATAACTCACTTTGCTAAAATTGAACGAGAACAATAAGAGGTTAAGATATGTATAATATCAAAGCGCGTAGCAGTTTCTCAGAAATTTGCTAAGATCAGTTTCAGTAGCCTTTTATAAACGAATTTACAGAATGAGCTCTTACTGTGCTAGACGATAGTTGGTTCCATCGGCTTATACATCTATTTTTTAAGTAGTGACATTCAGCGTTAAATCTAAAGGGTTTAGCGTATAGAGTGGCACCATTGTTTCTTGTGAATACTCTTTTAAAGGAACAAAATTCCTCAACAGGTCAAAAATTCAAATGGTTAATTATTTTACAATATGTAATCAGGTCAAATTTAATTCGACGAAGCTTAAATGGTTCGGCATTGAGTATTTTAATCATTGGTGGTAACGATGTACTTTTAGTCCGAAAGGTCTTTTTGTAAATATTGTTTGCACTGATTCAATTAGGTCAATATATAGCTTTCGATTGTGTGACCAAAGATTTAAACAGTATTCTATTGGGCGGACAAAAACGTCTGAAAATATAAAATTATATATAGCAATATAGCATAATAGCAATGCGAAAACATAACAGTATATTTTCGGACAAAAATATAATGCTAAGATTAATATGTACAAGTCTGTCTATGTGCGACTTCGACAAGCTGACAGCTCACTTCCATACCAATGCTCTTCATTTTAAAAATAACTACAGAGATATAATAAATCTCAACTTTCAACAGTTTTGAAAGAAAAAATTGGCATATCATGCCAATAATATTGTTGTGGAAATTTGTCAAATGTAACCTATGCGGTTTCAATATTGATGATATTGATGTGCTTATTGCATACTTCTCGAAGTGCATGCAGTCTATTGTTTACTTTATGTTGTAGTTTCTTTGTTTGTTGCACATTTGCGTTTTTTCTGTTTCTGTTCTGTGTGTGTTTTGGTTGCCCAAGTGGCGAATAAAGATAGATACAAAAACTGTGAAGGCTTTAAACAGCAAGGTTTTATCTTTTGATTTGAAAGAATTAAGTATAAGTGCAGCCTTTCTGCGTGCCTTATTACACAAGGACTGGATATGTGATGAAAAGGAAAGATCCTGTGAAAATAGGACTCCTAAATCAGTAACCTCATTTACTCTTACCAAGGAGACTGACCCTAGTTTGTAGTTATACTCTATTGAAGGACCTCCACTATTGCAGAAAGATATAACTTGGCATTTGCTGCATGCAAGATCTAATTGCCATTCTTCAGCCCAATGAGGATATTATTGATATTTTGTTAGAGGGAACCAATTGAAAAACTACATTTATTCCTCTTTAGTCACAGATAAAAACTTAAATATCAGCAGTCCGCTATTATTGGTTATCCTCTAGTACTATCAAAAATATATTACAGTGCCAGAAAGGCTGTCTGAAAATGTAAAAGGTTATTGTAAAAGTTTTGAACTTAATATATCAAACGAATTATCAACAATTCCACATGATTCATCTTTCTCCATCAGTTTGATGTTAATTACCATTTTCTAATTTATTTCGCTCTTTGTACGGAATACGCGACAGAAATGCAAGTTTATGTCTAAATGGTTCTTTATTTAAGTACTTTTCTTAAATACAGCATTCTTAGTACTACTCCATACCTATCAATATTAAATATCAGTTAGTTGCAAGTTTTCAAAGCGAAGTATATGCTGTGCTGTATATCGAAGTTAATGCCACATTGTTCGGGTAAATACGATGATTGTTTTTTCATGGAACGCTGTCCCTGCCCAATAAATGTTAGTCGAAGCTGAGGAAGGCATCGGAGGCCTACCTCGTCATAAGCAGAATCCCCTAAGAATAATGGTATATCAAGGGAATTTTATAGATGATTAAAGACCCACAAATATTGGGAAATGAAGAGGAAAACGGAAGACAGATATGAGTGGATGAGTTATATAACATAACGGCACACTGGGTCAGGAAGCACAGATGCTTGTTTAAGACCCATTTCCTCCTTCCTCTCCATGGTTATTAGTAATCGTTGCCTTTTGATGGCGCATCAATTGCAGCCGGCGCGGATTTAAGAATAACCTTCCATCGCCCTGTGATTTTTCCTTCCTAAGCTTTTACCAACACTCGGTCTTCCAAGGTGGTCACCCACAAAGTACTAACCGAGGTCGATGCAGCTTAACTTCGATAATTGACGCGCAACTAAACCTAGTACGCTAATCCCGCCGTCTATATACTATGGACCTGCCAGTGAGCAGTGCACTAAAAGAGAGAATGTCACACTGACAATTATCGAAACTGATCAAAGCTATAATTTGCAAGCTAAAATATCTACAAAATCGCTTAACGTAAATATTCAATACTTAAAATGCAACTGCACTTCTTTAGAAGACATGTTAATCATGCTGATTGTGGTCACTATTCCGCACAAATGCTCATCCAATTTGTGACGTCACTGCGTGATTACTAGACGTAGCCTCGCAGGAAGAGAGTGGGCAAGTCTTCACAGGTGTTGGCTTCCTGGCAGTACAACTGACCTAGCACGGTGCACTTGCAAGAATTTCCAAACTCGGTGAAGACGCTTGTGCTGTTGGCTGGACAGGGGGCGCAAGATACAGATTCCTTCACGAACACTTGGTTATTTGGGCACTGACATATCGCTTCGTTAGCCGAGCTGTCGTTTCCACTCTGCGTGCCATTGATCAAAGTACCGGGGCAGGGTTGGCACGCGAAAGCTTCTTGGTTAAAAAATTCCTTTTCATCGTCGCAAACACACCCTTCATAGGTTGCGTTTGTGCCGGCAGGGCAAGGTTGGCAGGCATTGACGCCCTTGTTTAGAGCCGTGCCGTTATCACAGCAGCATCGATCAGCAGTGATGGTGGAGTTGTTAGGACATGGAATGCAGGTGTCGTTTTTGAAATCAAAGGTTGTTCCGTTGTCACAAACGCAACGTGACTTTGTGGCATCTAGGTGAAGGCCTACTCCGCAGGCCTGACAGAGTCCTGTGAAGAAGTTAAAGAACTGATCGTCTGGGCATGTCTGGTTGCTGCACCGTTTGCCCGCACACTGAAGATACTCAATCCGGCTTGTCAAGCAAGATATGTTCTTCATTCCATGATTACCTTCACATTGGTCTTCGCATACACATTCTAAAAAAGGAAAACACACAAATTGTCTTTTCATTAATTTAAGTTTTAAATTAGGCACAAAGTTATAAAATAAATTTAAAACTCTTCAAGCTTACTTGGTATATTTGATTAATTAATTTACTCGCTTATTTATTTATTAATTCCACGATTTATTCAATGGTAATCAATCATGCAATCAGGCATTCATTAAAAATTCTTTTATAATAGAATCAATCATTTACTGCTATTTACATGTTATTCTTTTTTCAATTATTTAGTTTCATCTACTAATTAGAATCGTAAAATTACATTTCATGCACTGAACACCATAACCTAGAAATTGTGTAGTGACATCGCAAATGCATTATTATATATATTATGTAGTAGTCATTTTTGCAGGCATTTAATAATATTCTTCGATACCAATTACAAAGTGCTTAAGCGTCAGTTTAGAGAGATCGAAATAACAATAATTGCCTCCCCCAATTAAGCAATTTAGGAAAAATATTGTTATTATCTAACTTGGAAAACTCGTCGAAGTACGCTGGAAATTACAGTTACTGTATTACTTGTCTCCATAAGTAATTTCAAGCAATTGCAGGAGAAATCTTAATTCTATTACTTAATTATTGTATATCATAACTACATTTAGTTAGGTTTTTAAAAGTTTAAAGATATACGGGGTGTGGATTTTTCAGAGTATACATGTAGTATGTCTTCTTATGTTGATGACTTTTTATTTGTCTTGTTGTTTATGGCAGAATTTTGTGTTAATAAAGTTTACTTACAGAAGTTGCGGTTTGTTTCATTTGATATTATTGATTTTTAAAAATATTTCAAACTTTTTAAACGGCTGGAAGCCAGGGGCGATGTCGGTAAGATATTCGACCACGGATCAGTGATTGAAATTCTGGGCTCGACCCTCACTGATATCGCTTTCGAGTGAGGAAACTGACGCTAACATTAGCTTTTTTTCAGCTTTCATTTATTTAGGTTATTATTACGCAATCGTTGCCTATGCCGTAAACTAACACTTCTTCGTGACCTGATTAACACATTTAATTTGTGAAACTTCACAAACAACACTTGTTATTCTATTTTATTTTGTCTTTACATTCTACTATATTGCCATATATATATATATATATATATATATATATATATATATATATATACATGTATATTGCCATACGTATATCATATAAAGACCGCGTTAAACAAGAAGATGTTTTACAAAGAATGTCAACTTGTCGTGACCTTTGAACCGAATACGACGACAACAGATGAAATTTTTCGGACACATTATGCGGAACAAAATAGTTGAAAATACCGTAGTGACAGGAATAATAGAAGGAAAAAGATTCAAGGGTCGACAACGAATGACGTTTATTAAGAGTCTTACAGTGGCCAGGCACGATCAGTTTTGCCATCAAACTCATCTTTTCAGATATCTGAACAGA
The DNA here is from genome assembly GCA_905160935.1 of Enchytraeus crypticus. NCBI lineage: Eukaryota > Metazoa > Annelida > Clitellata > Enchytraeida > Enchytraeidae > Enchytraeus > Enchytraeus crypticus. The sequence goes on from CAJHZI010000851.1 coordinate 985,340, forward strand.
TAAATTTGATCGTGTGTGGCCGCGTCAGATTTGAAAACTGACGACCTAGTTTCTCCACACACGATCAAATTTAACTGATGAAGCTTATCTGAACAGATATCTGTTCAGATATCTGAACAGATAAATGTGATCGTTTATGGGCAAAAACCGATATGAAAACTGACGAGTGTCAGTTTTCAAAACTGATGGGAAAACCATCAAACTCATCTGAACAGATATCTGTTCAGATAAATTTGATCGTGTGTGGCCGCGTCAGTTTTCAGATCTGAAGACTTGTCCCGCCCACAAAGACTTTTGGCGCACTTGTCGGCCTAAACTTATTTTAATTTGAGCATTCTAAATAGAAATTAATTTCTTAATTGAGTAATTAAAATAAAAGTATTATAAATCACAAAGATGCTTTTGACATACAGAGATAAGCGTTACCGAATTAAATATCATTATTAAATTTCAATATTGATTTTAATATAAATTGAATGACTAGTGGTGCAGTGATAAAGAGCTCGCCTCTAGAACGAGAGGTCGCGAGTTCGGGACTGCGTTGCGACGTGAAAAATAAAAACATAGTCGTGCAAATGTGTTGGTGTCAAATCGATATATATATCGATTATAAATATATATATATATATATATATATATATATATATATATATATATATATATATATATATATATATACGCGACCTTAATGTTCCATTTCCTATCTAGACCCTTTCGTTTCGACCCCGAGTAGGGATATACGGGATGCTAAACGGCTTTTTTAATTTCAATATTAAACACCTTCGCTAAACAAATTAAAATTTTATAAACAAAGTAGAATAATTTTGTTTATAGTCAATCTCTATTGTATTTCTCAGCAATAAAAATGCCATGCGCAATTTACACAGTGTTTCACAATCTCCCGCGATAATGACACTTCGTAAAGAGGTCGTTGGCGGGATTTAGCGCACTTGGTTTAGTTGCGCGTCAATTATCGAAGTTAAGCTACACCGACCTCAGTTAATACTTTGTGAGTGACCACATTGGAAGACCGAGTGTTGACAGCTTAGGAAGGAAAAAGTCCCAGGGTAATTGAAGGTTAATCTTAAATCCGCGCCGGCTGCAATTAATGCGCCACCAAAAGGAAACGATTACTAATAACAATGGAGAAGAAGGAGGAAATGCGCATTAAACAAACATCTGTGCTTCCTGACTCAGTGTGCCTTTATGTTATGCTATGTTATATATAGGCCTACATGTAATAAACTTTGCCTATACGGGTAAGTAGAAATGTAAACTAAATAGTGACGATGATGCAGAATACTTAATGATGCAGAATACCTACCATGTGAGAGTATAGACTATAACTAGTATTATATTATACTGTTGTATTGATAGTGAAGTATTGGGTGGATATGGCGTAATGGTTAGAGTGTTCGCCTCTCATGCAATTGGCATAGATTCAAACGCGCAATCCACTGGAAAAACACAGAATAAATGTGATCTACATGAATGGTGAACGTAAATAAAACTAATGATAATAGTTGAACTTGTGCATAAAAGAGGCAGGGGTATAACTTTGAATTGAGATTAAAAAATAAAATAATAAAAATGAACCTATTAAATCATTAAATGATACTTTCGTCATTTGGACAGCCACCATCAATCAGGGGATGGGTAGCTCTCAAATTAGTAGTTTAAACAGCTCAAAAATATATTGATTGACTGTAGTAATAACAACGCCAGTCACGCGCGCTGCAGTCTGGAAATGATTGACAGCTAATTAGCATAACTGATCAGATATCTGAACAGTTAAATTTGACCGTGTGTGGGCGATCATCAGTTTTATCTGCAGATAAATTTGACCGTGTGTGGCCAAAATATCTGTTCAGATCTCAGATCTGAACAGATAAATTTAACCGTGTGTGGACGAATAAAATTTATCTGAACAGATATCTGATCAGATATCTGTTCAGATATCTGTCAGTTAAATTTAACCGTGTGTGGGCTCCGTCAAATTTATCTGAACAGATATCTGTTCAGATAAATTTGATCGTGTTTGGCCACTTTTAGCAAATGAATGCAGTTAACTGAAACAGAGATGCTCAGAGCAGCAATGAACAGAGACATATGGAGGGATATGACCATGACCGCCCAGGCTTGGAACAGGCACGGCGCATAGAGAAGAAGAAGAAGATATTGCCACATATTTATACTCTACTTTATTACTCTACATTTATGCCTTTATATTCTACTATATGAATAATAATAATAAAGGTTTAACGTCCGTTTCCTCATACAAGGATGATGCCAGGGACGTCGTCTTTACCACGATATCCTTGTCTATTACTATATACTTTTGATTTTATTTTATTCTGTCTTTATAGTCTACCCAACTGAAGTGTCATAACTGAGGGTCTACTATACAACGTGCAGAGAGATAAAAGGTTTTCTTTGAAGTATACATGCATGTTACACCATTGTTTTGGAAATTGATCTATACTGCGATATTCTAAGTACAACAGTCAAGAAAATCAACCTAAATTTAATATAAAAAGGCAAATTATATTTTGCTTAAGCTAGGAGACTCAAACTGGAGATATGTGAAGGTTCACTTGAGAAGATCTAATCTAGAGATTAGAACTTCCTTAGAAAATTAGAAAATTCCTTCAATAACATTTAAATGAAGTATTTATCAATTTAACTATTTCTAACATTATATAAATATACAATAGAAAACAGTTGCTACTAACTTTTAGTGAAGTCTGGTATTCTTTTGTCATCGTTGCTCTCAACACCGTGGGGTCCTTGGCTTAAAAGCATTGCAGCCATCACCACGGCAAGCACCACCAGAATATTCATTGCTACTTTCTCGTACTCTATGATATAAATCAGGTGAAACACTGACTACAAATTAAGAATGTTTTCCAACAGAGCCTAATGCTTAAGTCGTTTGAGTAACATACTTATAGTAATATATTTAGCATGAAGATGATAGATTGGGTTGGGCAGGCTGTCATTGATAGTACTAATGTTGTGTTTTGCTGTACAGAAGTAGGCCTAACATAACACAACATTTGCTTTCTATTAGCAGGCCTATACACTGAGAAAATATCAAAGTTACCAAGGTGAAAATTCATAGAATCTGGCAAAGGTTCTTTAATGATGAATAGGGCTACTCTTTAGCAAAAACAGAAATCTTGGCTTAAGTAATTATTTTAATGTTCGCTGCAACTTTGGCGGTTGTCGACAAAAACACTGCAGTTTTCGACTGGTCCATTATGCAGTTTTATTAGAAACTAGTATCGAAAACGTTCTTCAATTTTAACAGTGTTGTGGGTAATTATTTTAAAATTTGGCTGAGAGTGAAATTTTAAATTGCATCTGGAAATATAATTAATTATCCAATGTTTTTGTGCAATTTTAAATTACATCTGAAAATATAATAACATTAAAGTATTCACGCGACATTGAGCAAAAGTAGCGTTATTATCAAAAATAAGCTAAATTTGCATTTTAGTCTAAGAAAATATTCACATACCAAAACGTTTCAAAACACTTTCTAATCCTGTGTCAAGTTGTAGAGTTTTCAGTTATCTATCTATATGTCTTCTGAAGATGTATGTGGACTACTCTTGCTCAATCCATGTTTTATATACAAGGTTAAAGATCCTGGACGGAAAATTCCCTAATCCGTGAACAGCGGTTACGCATGGATAGCTTTAAATCAATGCGAGCTGCAATAAGATGTATTAAAGGTTCATCGTCATATGAGCTGAACATAAACTAAGATGTCGCCCCACAAGTGATTCATTTGGTGTAAACTCATGAATTAAACTAAGAGAAAATGATAATAATCATTATTGTTATTATTATTATTATTCTAAAGATTAATTAATTAATATTAATAATTATAATATAATTATATATAATTATTATGTTACTCGCATTAATATTAATTAATTAATCTTTATAATATAATACTGCTACTACTACTACTACTACTAACAATAATAAAAAAAAATAGTAGTAATAATAATAATATGATTATTAGTGTTATTATTATTATTATTATGTGATTAAAGTTTCATGTAGTTGAGGGGTTAATAGTCGGATATTGTTGAGACCTAAAGAACGTTGAGATAGCGGCTCTTGGTTTTTTAACAGGTGTAGAGGATTGATAAGTATGAGGGGAGGATGTTTTCCTCAGCCCCCAGCTGACCCCATATTGTTATAGATAAAGTCACGAAGCGAACAATAATATTATGACTCTGGGAGAGAATTCATCCAATTGTCATATGATTAAGTAAATGAAATGTTATTTAAGTTATTGGAGGCCTCAGTACTTTCTGTACCATATATTTTACTTAATGCGTAATGTGATGTACAATTATATTTGTTCTTTGGCTATGCTTTTGCCCCGCTGTTATGCCGGATCTACTAAACTTCGTTTTGTACTCTGTGGGTCATTTAATGAGCATTCGCTCAGAATGATGCAGAAATCTTTCGCTTCCCGTGTGAATGATATCTGTAGAAAATCATTCGTAAAATGATCTTTTGAAAGATGAGAAGATTCAAAAGCTCCACTGAAGTACTACGAGTAGCCGCTGAGCACGAGAATACCTGATGTACATGTATTTAAAGAATTTGGACAATGTCTACTATAGAATAGGCTAGGCGAAATTGTAGACCAGAATATAAGACGAAGGTCCTGACGAGAGAGAGAGAGAGAGAGAGAGAGAGAGAGAGAGAATCATTATCATTTAATTGTTACTGAATCAAATTATACACTATGCGTATTCAACGTGACAGAACACAAATAAAACGGCCGTCAGAAAGAGAACAATTGAGCTCTATCTAGCTGACTGCCGGAAACATTAAAATATAGTTACAAATAAAACCGTAACAGTTACTAAGGTCTTGACTTATTGCTCATGGCGGAGCGACAGCCGTGATGCTTCACATAATAACAAAAAGTTTTTTCTATTATTAATGATTGTGAGCTAGTTGATCCAACATTTAACTAGGAACTATATTATTGCTCTTGGTTGAACGTTGGACCAATTTGAACAAAATAGTTAGGAAGAAAGCATTACCTCTAACAAAATGCTCATTCATTGTTTAATCTATCATGAAATCTTTGAATAGTCGAAGGTTAATTTCCAATTTAAACCCAGCCAAATGGTTGTTAACATTATTAGGATAATAGTAATGTAAATAACTATTATTTTGGCCTACTAACAAAACCTTGGGTTCAGTTAGTATTCCTAAATGAATGGGTGACCACCTTGGAAGACTGATTGTTGACCGCTTTGAATGATAAAATCCCCAGGGTGTTGGAAGGGTATTCTTTATTCTGCACCGGCTGCATTCAGTGTGCTATGAAAGACATGGATTACTAATAGTCATAGAGAGATAGGATGAAAATACGAAAAACTGCAAAAAGAGTAACTCAGTTGGGAAACTCAATAGGACAAGCTGTTGTTATGTGTTAAATTATACATGCAAAATAGTAATATTACGTATTATGATTATAATTATTTGCATAGCTAAAACTATTATTTAAAATTGCATAATAAAAGTTAGTTATGACTCGTTTATTCGTATACGGCAAAGCAGTATTGTGCAGGTTCTAGATATAAATTTATTATAATTGGTCTGTCCACATCAATAGATATAATTAACTAGCATTATTAATTTGAATCAAAATGTCTTTCAGGATATTCACAATGAGCTGACTAGCGGGTTTAACCTGATGCATACAGAACTAGAAACATTTGACAGTAAGTAAACAAGCAAACGATAGTGGGTAACCCATAATTAGGCTATAGAGTGTAGACCTTACTTAGTTCACGGAATAAATTATCTGTTGACAATGACTAACAGAATTAGTGTCACTAAAAACATTTTAAGGAGTTTAAACATCAAGGGTTAAGCTGGAATGTTCTGCACGTATCTATGTCTAATACTCTACTAAATGGCAGATCAAAGTACACTGTATATGTTTATACTAAGAGTCTGCTTTCAGTTGCTATGAAGAGCACTCCATAGATCAACAGTTAGTCCATTCACAAAAGGCTATGCCATATACATTCCTTATGTAGCCTATAGCTTGGAAAAATATGGCTTCTGATGTGATTTTCCGTTGTCTTTCTCAGTTTTTGCTTATCGCCTTTTACGGCACGTGCAGTTAATGGTTGGTCTATTCTTCAGTGCTCTGGGCACAAAACGGGCAACGTGGATACAAGTCTATACATCAATAGGTTATACAAGTTCTAATGACAAATAGCAGTGAAGCAGTTTAGTAACTTTTCTTGTAGTAGGCCTATATCCGTGCTATGGTGTACAATAAAAGTTCAACATAAACTTCTGTGATTAGCGAATGATTAAAATGGTAGGCTTACGTTATTTTGATACTATAGAATGACTACAATGGTAAGCTATATTAACACTATGGAATGGGTATCTATGGTTTCTGTTTTCACAGTTTTCAGGTTTAAGGGTCTTTGTATCTATAGTTGCGGTCCAAAGAACCTTTGCCTAGGTACCTCATAAGTATATAATGTGCCGTAGTACTATAGCCTATGTGCCGTTGTCGTTGCTGAGCTATTATAAATACGGCACTAAAGCTTTTGATGCAGTGATTCCCTACTGTACATTACTTCGTGAACATCTTTTTTTATTAAAGCCAAAGAAAGCTATCATAGATCAAGCACGCAGACATGATATTGTATTTGTGTTAACTTGTATCAACTAGTTACTGCCTATTAGGAATTTTAGTTACAATTTCGCTACTTCTATTTATTCTTAATATATTTATTAATTAATTAAAGAAAATAAACCCAGATAAGTACGAATACTTCTGCTCGTTATGAGTCAGGGTCATGCAAATTAGACGAAATGCTAACTGCCCTAATTGAGAGAGAGCCTAAGAGGCAGATAAGTAGAACGTGATTAGTGACGTCACTGATATCATCCCTGGATGAGGAAACGGACGTTAAACCTTTATTATTATTACTATTGTTAGGTCAAATAAAGACCGTTTCTGAAGTGATTAGAAACTATACGACATAGCTTGTTTAGGATCAAGTTGCAGGTCGATGGAGTGCTCTGTAGGGAGCGAGAATGAATACCTCTGTCTCAAAATGTACCTCGAACCTGACATTAGGCAGAACACGAGAGATTCAGAGTTATAGACCCAAAGCAATATTATAAGATGCGAAGAAGGAATTACGGATACTCTAAAAGATACACGAAAGTTCAAGGTAACGTTTTTGTAAATATAGAATCATTAAACTTGGCTTAAGCATTTTAACTTTTCCTGGAATTAACACAATACAATGTAAGCAAAATACTTAAATGAGTGTATTAGTTAAATGTTTATTTAAGACAAGTAATAGAGGGCCTACACTGTATATGAAACTACTGGGTATATTTGACATTTGTGTCACAAGTTTGTTCGTGTTTGCACTGTTTTCTATTAATTTTTGGTTCTATTGATTTTTGGTTCTATTGATTTTTGGTTCTATTGATTGCTGTTTTAGTTTGAAATTAGATATGATTACCATTCGATTGGTGAAATTTAACTTAACAATAATAAAAATGCGTTGTGTGGCAAAGACTAGACGTTGTAATTATGTATCCAGCGAACGTAACAATTTTAAACAGTATAATATAAAAATAATGCAATATAATGTTGTTTATAAATTTTACTTAAAGTAGGCCTATATATGCACAATATAGAGTATATATTATTTTTTGTATAAAATATCAAGATATAAGCCTATGTTTAACAAAATTTTTATATATGTAGGCCTAGTTATTTAATACAAAATGATCGTACGCTTACATTTACAATACTTAAATGTATACAACATAATATCTGCAATATATGTGCAAGCTTGTTAAAAGCGGAATTAAAATTATGGTCCTAAAACTTTTGTGTCAGGTCTGGAATCGATGGATTCGGATGATTTCGTGGATTGTACAAACTGATCCCAGAGTCCGGCTAGCAGCTCAGCCGCTATGAAATCCGAGGAATTCTTGGAGACCATCCTCACAATAAAGCACCCGTCTCTCCGCAGATAACTCCTGACAAACTTAGCCACCCGTGACCTCTGAGCTCTGTGAACTCTTTCACAGGCGACCAACCTCGATAAAACATAGTCTACCTGCAGTGATAAAATATACAAGAGTGATACGATATGACGCGATATGATACGATATAGTTATGGAAACGTACCTGAGGGTCTGTTTGCAGGTGGTTGTTGTTTGTATGCATGACCTTTGGAGTTTTCGTTGTTACTGGTATATCTGGTTAAGTAGGATAAACTTTGAAACAGGTTCCCTTAGAACAATTACCTTTTAGTATCGTGTGAATGTCTCTGTCTTAGTGTGTATGCTTGTATGTTTGAAATCGAATGTATATGTGCCTTTCGGATATATAAGCTTAGTTCTCTCAGCAGTCCGGGCTCTGGCTCTCTAGTTGACTCTGTTTGGCTCTTTGCTCTCTTCAGTCCCTTTTGCTGCTTTACTCTTTTATTTTCTTTGCTCCTTTACGTCTTCAGTTGTGTTTCTTACTTTGCTCTTTTCTTTTCCTTCTTGACGGTAACAGGGTAACAGAGTAACAAGGTATCGAACATTATATATTAAAGTTTATGAAGATAATTTTTGTGTATTATTAAAATATGATACGCAATAGATAATATAAGTGTGCATGTATTTATGACAGTTTTATGCTTGTTCGTCTTTCAATAGTCTTCTGAAACGGTCACCAACATAACCTCACATCTCGTAGGTAGGACCCATGGCAGTAAGCTTACCCTTCGCGTTGTGGAATTGAACCCCAGTATCCGGAACAGAAGGGTCATTCCAGGACACGTAGATTAGCGTACGTGCTTCCACCACAATATGACAGAATATAATATCAATCAATAAATCAATAAGATTTTAACGTTCGGTTCCTCGCCATAAGGCAATGTCAGGGACGTCTCTTGCAGACTCAGCACTAATAGGCGCCGAAACACCACACAAATAAGTATCAGCTAGCTAATTAACATAACAAAGCTAATTAGCATAGTGTATCTAATTGGTATAGTATAGCTACTTTAGCCCAATTAGCATAGTGTAGCTAATTTAGCCTAATTAGCATAGTGTATACAATTTGCGTACTATAGCTAATTTGCATAGTATAGCTAATTTGCACAACACAGCAAAATAGCATAGTAGTAGAAGGCTACAACTGATTTAACAGCAAAACATCTTAAAAATTAGAATTTAAGCCACCAATTAAACTGCAACACGTGAAATTCATGCATCAATAGTAAACTTTTCTCTACCATATCTGCTTCAATTTCCCTTTAAGAACACGTGCGGTTCTCAGAATACTTTTACAGAAACTATCATAATAATATGCTTAAGCAGACTAATTTGTTTTTATATATGCTTTTGACAGGCTATTCCGCCATTCCAAGTTTGTACATCAGTTTCACCTTGTTTTGCCTTTCTCTAGAGCTTATACGTAGTTATTGAGATAATTTTTCCTTTGTTTTCATTTGAAAAGTCTTGAATCTGAAAATCTTGCATCTTAGGCGAAAAATCTTAAGCGGAATCTCCCATACCTTTTTGATTAAAGAAATACGCTCAAAGAAACCTGAAGTGGCTGATGAAGAGATACCACGAGCCAAATGATGAATGAACAAACGGCAGCCGTGGCTACGAATAGGAACCAGAACCACATAAAGATGAAGATAATTTCGTAGAACAAGTTCATCGGCAGAGAACACTGGATGGTTCTCCGATGAATATTGCCCAGAGTTCTTACGTTGAAGTCGCAGATAGTCACTCTCGGGAACCTGTTCGATGTTGACCAGTTTTCACCCGTAGCCATTCTTCTCATCACATCAAATCCGTACAAGTGGTAGTCCGTTCCAAGGAACTCGTTCAGCAGAAAGAGCTGACCTATCACATTAGCAATGTAAAGCATCTTAATGGCGATGTAAACCATAACCAAATAGTTTCCGTAAACCCGAACCCAAGCCGAGTTCAACCTGTTAGTCGACGATCGCTTCTGTTGAGCAAATTCTGAGAGAAATCGCCCCATCTGGCGAATCATGTATCTCATGATTTTATCTGCTTTTTCAGAGTCTGACTTGTGGCGACATTCGATACCAGCGTCCGTGATGTCGCTGACTCGAATCCCGGACTTCCTGCTTAGAGTCCTCCAGATGGGTCGTGGAAGATAGAAGAGTAGAGCCTGAAAACCGAGGAAAAGAGGAATCCACTGGTAGTAGCTGATGTACTGTTTCTGCTCAGCAGGTTGAGGAAGATCTTGCTGGTTGTATGGAATGTAGTGGGTGTTATGTGTCCAGCATACCTGTATCATAAAGATATTAGAAATCTATGAATACTTCGTTTTGGCTTAATATTAAACTGAAATCAATTAGATCATTCAGGCAGTTGGTTAACCAATAAATAAAATTAGTATACAAGCTTAAATTTATAAAGTGCATTGCTAAAATAGATGGGCCTACATAGGCCTATATATAAGCTAATATGGCAATAAATCAGTGGCTAAATGAGTCAATATATCAATCAATCAGCCATCCATCAAGATCACATCCTTAACAATGCTCAAAGCTTCAGATAAGATGTGGCAGATGGAGGAAAGAGATTAAAATCTAGCCAAGTTATGATAATAAACGATGCACTTGGTAAGTTAATACCAACAGGCAGCTGTTCCTGCCTGTATCAAACAGGGCGCATATTGTATTTCCAACAAACTGTACAATTTCCCTTATCTTTGAACTGATTTTTTGGATTTCTGAATTTGCACCGTTTTGGACCTTGTTTTTGCTTACTGGCTTGGATATGTCTCAATACTGCTCAATGTTGACATGGACGACAGTAGCACTCTAATTGTTGTTATGTTATGTACAGGCCTAATCATGTACATATATATATATATATATATATATATACACACACAATATATGACAGAGAAGTATGGTGGCGTTAAAAACCAAGGACTTGCCAGTAGGCAGTGCACTAAGAGAGTTACAGTACAAGTATATGCGGTGTGTATAGAGTGCATATGTACTATGGAATATATTATATACTGTATGAATTATATAACAAATATATAAAATATATACATGTATGCAGGTATGTATAATAGATATCATACACATGCTTCGTATAAGGAGTTATGCACATATTCATGGAAAGGCTTATTGTATTTAATTTCAATATTTTATCATGCAATGTTATGCTTCTATGTAGAATATTAAATAATTATGAACGCATACTATACAGCTATAAGGTTAATATACCTGTAATAAAATTGAGAAATTTAAAGCAGAAATCTAATCAGACTCAGTCTCATACGTGATTCCTGACAATAAAATAGTAACATAAGAAAAAGAAATCTAAGAGTTATGTGAAAACGTCCAGTTCATGCAATTTTATTGACTATCTCTATTGCTAGATCGGCTTAGCAATGGGGCGAGGGTCCCCATGCCCTTCCTATATAGCAGAAAAAAGCTGGTAAAGCTAAGGTTAACGTCAGTTTCCTCACTCGAAAGCGATGTCAGTGACGGGTGAGTCCAGGATTTGAACCCCGCACCTAATGATCCGTGGTCGAGTATCTTGCCGACTTCACTGGCTCCAGCCATATTTGATTTAAACTTACACTTTACCACATTCTCTAATGAAATATATAGACTTTATTTCACCAATACATGGTAGTTTCGAACAAAAATATAGCAAAAAAGGAAAAGTAAACGAAAAGAAATAACACTTCGCATACAAATACAGTTAAGCAATACAAGCCTAGTAGGTTACAAGTGACAAATAGAATCATATCAACTCGATTATTCATTAGTATATTCAATATGTAGCATTTTGTCAGCAAGTAATTTATTGATTTATTGATAAATAATTTGATCAAAATTATAATCGTATTTTAGCAAGAGAATCAGCAGATGAAATACTATATTTCCATTGTAAACTTTCAAATTCTAAATAATCTGGATGATCTAATTCAATAAATATATAAACTGGGAGTCAGACCTTTTTAGTGAAGTCGACCTGACTGCTGGTGAATTCGGAGGGGCAGTAGCAGCTGATGGGCTCGTCGACGAACACTCTGGTGGTGGCTAGGACCGCCACGAGGGCCAGTATGCAAACCGTGTACTTACAGCTCAGCTGATCAGAGAAACTGTCCCCTCCACCTAACTTAGCGTGCTCGATGTCTCCGAATAGTTTAAATAGTCTATCCATGCTAATCGACGGATAGTTCTAACGCTATTCTAGTAATAGATGTAATGCTTACCTATTGCTAGATTGAAAGCTAATCTCTTGATGGATCTAACCCTAATCTCCTGAGACATGTAGATGTAATGCTTATCTATTGATGGATCGAACCCTAATCCATTGATAAACCTAACCCTAATCTCTATCTAGATCGAAGTCTAATATACTGATACATCTAACGCTAATCTATTAATAAATCTATTTTTTTTTTGCTGAATCAGTAGCAGGTAAATGGTTAAACTCGTACCTAACATCAGTTAAAGTCGAAGGCGTTTATTACTGAAGCTTCTTAAATAGCGGGTTAACCTAAGACATCATTCAATTAATCAATCAGTTAATAAATCAACCAAGCAATCGATCACATGTTCATTCTGTCATTCAATTTATAAATACAATATTTAACCCTTCAATTAGGATTCACATTCTATTTCTCAATTGAAGAAAAAGATTTGAGGAAAGCATTTATTTAATATACAGTTTCAGATATGCAAAAAGCTGTAAATTCAATGTTAGCGTCACTTTTATCTCTCCAAAGCGATATCAGTGACGGGAGAGCCTAGGATTTGAACCCACACAAACTGATCCGCGGTCGGATATCTTACCTTCATCGCCACTACCTCCAGCCGGAATATTATACAGTTTATAACACATAATCATGTGTTGATGCTGATGCTGATGTTGTACATGTTGATGCTGAAATAAACACACACACACACACACATATATATATATATATATATACGTATATATATATCTCTTTCTTTCTCTCTCTCTCTCTCTCTCTCTCTCTCTCTCTCTCAATCAGAACGCAATGGTTTCTAAAATGCCTAAAAGAAAAAGAGTTCGAAAAGTTCACACGTCCTGCTCGTTTATTTATATAAAAGCTTATAATTATCAGTATATAATGACGTACACAAGAGCACTCCGTGAAACACAGTGAATTTTGGGATTAAGTAGATTTTTTCCCAGTCATTGTTTGTAGCTACAGTTTATTGCTATTTATGTCACTGTATTGATTATATTAAACTTACTTTAAATTATAAATATATAATATATATATATATATATATATATATATATATATATATATATATATATATATATATATATATATTACACTCTATATTTATGTATATAGTATAATTAATATACTTACATAGAACATTTTAGCAGATGTTACTTCAATATAATATAGTTACATAGAACATTTTAGCAGATTTTATCTTTGAAGTAACTCTTTGATTTGGAGTTATGTTAGCAGATGTGCATGTATAAATCTAGAATAAGAATCCTAATTTCATGCTTCTATGAATATTATTAAGAATTAAATCAGTGTTTTAAATATTTACAGATTAGTTTGCTTATTTTAAGTGTAATTAGAATTAAGTAGCACAAAACATTACGCCAAAGCTTAAAATATTGTCATAAATAGGCTACGATATTCTATTTTTCTGTACTATAAGTGAAATGGAAAATCTTTCCGATATTTAAAAATCTGTTTAAATGGCTCAGTTGATAACACACTTGCCCGATGTGAAAACACCAACGGTTCAACTAAAAGCCAACCCATGTCAGCATGTATTCTATGACAGTGTTTTAGTTACAGAAACAAGTAAGCATATTAATGATGCCTACGTGTATGCGGGGCAGTCATATGACAGAAGTAATACCAAACGTCTGTAGGAAACTTTTATCACATATGATAGCGAGTTTTTTTAGCTACAATCAGCAGTTAGAGTGTTTAACGTCAGAATGACAGTAATTAGTAGGTACATAATTTATGACAACTAATTGCATAACATTACCGAACTATAAACTTCCACCGTTGATGAAATGTTGACAAAGTCAATGAAGAGAATACGATATTAAGCATCAACATATTCTTATAGCAGCGCCATTCAAGCGGTGTGTTCAAAGCTCTCACGCAGTGGCACAGCGGAAAACAATCCAATATCATCCATGCCGACTTTAGACTATTAGCTGTTTGCATAAACTGAATTTGGAAACTTACAGAAAATTCTCCCATGGACTAAACTGATCCAGGCCAACATGGCACTGCCCTGTCAAACTAATTTAAACTTTGCAGACTCATCGAAGGTTTCCATCCTTTTCTCTCTAAATAGCGAGAATGTCTAAATAGCGTAGGGGTAACGTCATGAAGTTTTAAATGACAAATCCTAAGGTGATTTCAATTCTCGTGGGTTTGAATACCGGTCGCGCTGATCTGAGAGTAAAATCTCGGACATTCACTGGACTGGTTATACGGAAAATGGTCTAAATTGCCTAACGGTTTAAACATGTCGTATTAAAAGTGATAAATATTAGCATAGTTGATCATTTCACTATAATGCGTGTTTACTTTTTTTAGTTTCTTCTCTCCATCGTTCTATCAATCAAATATCGTTCTATTTATCAAATATCGTTGTATCTATCTAAAAACAAATTTCTCGAATTTCTCGCTTATCGCTTTATACAATGTTTGTCCCTCCATCCACCTCTTCTTTAATTTAAAACATCAAAACATGACATACGCACTTATGTACACCGAATAATTCGAAAAGTAATACAATTCTTGAAATGTTCATTTATTCTGTTAGGCCATATTTAATCTTCCACAAACTCCGTCCCTGCAGTTGTACCACTTTTTCAGTTTTTGCTGTTTTTGCGTTGGTATTCTGTCGCACTCACTATTTCTCTCACTGTTTTCATCTATATATATATGTTTTAAAAATTTTATTTCTCTCACTTTTTTCAACTCTGTATATGTTTTAAAATTCTTCTTTATGTTATATGTTCGGTTTCACCCATCGCCTTATTGCCAGTGGTTTCCTCACAACAAATCAGAAAAGATTCTTATTTATAAGCCTACACATATTTAAATGAACCTAGGCTTACTTGACTACATATCACAGCACACAGCATATATAGACACATACAAGTACGCATAAACGACTACTAGGTACACGCTTATAAAATGTCACATCTGACAGAGAATAGTTGAGCCGTTATATACTATGGACCAGCCAGTAGGCAGTGCACTAAATGAGAAAGAGTGAGAGAGAGAGGGAGAGAGAGGTACATGTAGATTTGCACAAGCATACACTAGGCATCAAAGGGGTATATGGCATCTTATCTAATTGACCATAAAGTTATAAGTCACCATAGAGATTTGACACAAAATCACAGGCACAACACACTCTTCAAATTTATTAAAATAATCAGATTCTATTGCTTTTTATTCGTTTTCATGTTTATTAACCCAGTGACTTTTAATGACGTAATTCATTTGTTACCAGTTGTTTAATTAGGGTGGTTTTTATTTTAAATATAAATTATGCAACAAAGCAAATGTTGCCAATTGAATGTGGAATTTTCTTCCATATGATTTATAAAATGTCTCATTTGATTTTATATAAAGATAGTTGAATCCAAGCAGTGTAGTAGAATAATAACTGTTATTCTTATGGTTGAGATCAAACACAGTAGCCATTTTTCTGAGGACTTAGCTAAGTTGCTGTATAGACATTTATGAATTACTTGGCCGTACAAAATGTATGCAATAAACGTATTGATAGAGTTTCATGTAACATACAGATCTTAACATTACTATAACGATGCCTCCCCGTAGTGCTCTTAGAATTCTTGCAAGCTCTGTGTAGCGGTTGTAGAATGCTCCTTGTGGAGTATCCACAAACCTCAATGCAATGTTTTACTCCAGGATATATCATAGAAAACAAGCAAATTTCTGCGAAACAACATTGAAATAAAAATTTTTCAACAAAACAGTAAACATCGCTTTGACTTTTATAATAGTATCAACAGGTTTCTAAAGATCAATTATTCATCAATCGCTACACCAATAAATTTAAAGTAGTTTACTTTTCAATTGGATTTGCTCTAAAACTACCCTAGATTTTTTTCATTTATATGAGCGTCGTCATCCGTAGTGGGAAAGAAAGCAAATTTTTCAGATGCCGCAGTGTTTATCGTGAAACGATTAATTATTTGAGAACCATTAGACCCTACATAATTTTATTGGTAGAATTTTCCACATGTAAGTAACTTCAAAAATTAAATTATGATTTGCTTTTCGAAAGCCTGTATCTCTGCGGCAGTTGAAAGTTTGTTAAATATACACACGTATTATGTAAGTCCTGGTATTTTTTTAAAGAATTCAATATACAGTATATAAAGTCCACTTATTGATAAACAAACTATAATTCTTAAGCAGATTCTGATTTTAGCCTAAATTTTCTACTCCACAACTCAAACAGCGAGTTGACAACACAACAACTTCCACAGAGCTTGTCTCTGAATCAAGTAGCATGTGAAATATGGCACTGTGCCATTATAAACATCGTATCAAGCCTGTAACATAATATGTGCACTCTATCAGTCAGTCAGTTAGTTAGTCAGTCAGTTGCATAATGACAATAATTGAGCGAAATGAGCATTTTACTAGACCTCTCTATTTATCGGAAAATTTGAAAAGATGCAAATTCATTGCAGTTCACCATAAATTTGTTATGGTGAACTGCAATGAATTCGCATAACTTTTGCAATAAAGCTAGATAACCAATCGAGAGTCGCATTACAATTTTAATTACATGTAATAACTCTCTCACTCTCTCCATTAGTGCACTGCCTACTGGCAGGTCCATGGTAAATAGCGCCTTCACTCATCATTATCTTATGTTTTCCTCTTCATGTCCACATACGAGTGGATCTTTTTATCATCAATAGCATTCCTCTTGGTATACTATTTTTCTTGGGGATTCTGTTTATGACGAGGTGGGCCCCCTATGCCTTCCTCAGCCTCGACTAACATTTACTGGGCAGGGCATCATTCCCTGAGAAAACAATCCTGATTACCATGTAATAACAAATAACAATAAGTTACTGAAAAATCACATCTACCCACATTTAATATTGTTTATATGTAACAACTAAGCTTAACTTATGCCTGAAGTTAAGCTTAAGATGCTCCTCAGTGCTTAAGAGAGGAGCAAGCCCCTACAATGCACCTAGTAGACAAGACAAAGTTATTAGGAAATCAGTCTCACTACAGATTCAGTGACTGCTAAGCAATCTAACACTCATCTTCCCACTGTTAGCAACTTAACTACATGATATCAGCATATACTATGCAACATGTATATAGAAAGCGCAGTTTTGTTTAGTTTTCGATACAGTGCTGAGAAGAAAACATAACACCAATCGACGTACTGTATTAACTATGCGTAGCTTCATTTCTTAGCTGCAGCTGACTGAATCCCATAACCTGTCTTGTGCTAATAACGAAAGTGTCATTCTGACAGTATGAAGTTGATTAGTTGTACGGATTCTGGTGCAGAATCTGTTCTCATATTCTGTAATAGTGATCTGCTATTTCGATTTGGGGTCGGTCCTGTTTTCAATATTTGCGATTCTGCATCAATGTTTACACTTGAAGAGTTAAACAACAGATCATGCTTGATTACAAGACTCACAGGCTATTATAAACAAAGTTTACTTGATTATTAAAATGATTTGTTCGAAATTGCATCTTGTGAGAAAGATAATCATAAAACAGCAAAGTTGTGTTCTCTCATGTTGTGTGACATGTGCATGGCCATTGTAGAATAGAACCATCGCAAACTGCACATGTCGTAAGAAGCTAATGAACTATCTGAGGAAAGCAAAGATAAATCACCTCAGGAGCCATATTTATAACAAGCTATTGGCTACATTAAGATGAGTGTAAGGTTTAGCATTTCGTGTAGGGGATTAAATCGTTAACTGACTGATTGCTCTTTATCTAGCGTGAAAGCAGAATGTGAGTAGGAATATTTGCCTTAAATCTGCCACTTGACGGAACCGTAGAGAGAGATCTACATTTAACTAGCTTTCAAGTACAACTACATGTAGCCATGTCATGCAAAATCACAATATCAAAATTAATAACCTTAATATTTATTTGATATAAATTGTTTTAATATATCTCTCTCAATGTGCCGTGCCTGTTCCAAGCCTGGGCGGTCATGGTCATATTCCTCCTAAGTCTTTAATAGTATATATTTATATTTAAATTTATGTCATTAGTGAATCCTAAATTCAAAGCGTCATTTCGTTTTCCCCGTATCTTGAAGGCAGTTGTTAACTTTACATTTTAACAAACTCCACTGGCTTTTGTGTTAAAAGTACTCAGACACAGCTGGCCCTCAATGATTATTCCTTAATCGTTAATCAGACTGTCGAAAATGCAATGCCTATTTAAATCAGAATGTAGGATTGAACTTTGGAAAAAGTATCATATTAAATAGCATATATGAATATATATGAATATATATGAATTATTAAATAACAGTAAATAATCGCACTATGGGATAGAAGCATTTAGAAAAGTATGGGAGTTAAATAAACGACGCAATTAATAGTGTACTGCAAATATCATACAATAAATTACACAATATATTACGATGTTCTATTTACTAGTACTCAGCATCATTTCAGTATACTTGTACTGTTTTATTTTATGATCGACCCTAAACTTCTATCACTATCTGAAATTACTTTCTGACAGCAATTTGTAGGTCATAGATTCATAGTAGCAGTAGTTATATAGAGTGTTGAATAGTCCTAAACGCAGAATTGCATTTGACCTTAATGTTAAACAATCAGTAACCGTCCATGAAATGATATCTTATAAACTAAGTAGACGTACCAATACACTCTCAGTTACGAGAAGCAGTATTAGATACTCTTATTTTCGCTCATAAATTATAATATACTCGCTTACAGAATTATCAGTAAAATTATCAGAATTATACTTTCAAATTAATCTATCGATATACCTTATTAATCTAATCGCAATGCTGTTGACGATAATTAGAATACAAATTTTGATTGCAACCTAAGTTCTGAACGTTGTCTGCTTGCACTAGATATCCAGAGCAGCACGCTGAGTGCATAAATCACTGACTGCAACAGATGAGTGTGTGCCGATGAGTTTAGGTGAAAACTAAAAATCTAAATTGTTGAGGTAGTCAAACTTAGATGCGTATACTTACTGTTTCAGTAGGGAGAATTTACTAAATATCAGTACGAGATATTAGTTAGACAAGGCAACGTTACGAATTTTATGATTGTTTCACCAATTCTTCATTTATTTGTCAAGTAGAATTTGGTTTAGGCTCGCTGATTCATGTATAGGCCTATTCTATGTTTTCGTTCTTACGACCCAGTCTTTTCAACAAAGTTCACATGAAATATATGTTACATTTTATATAAACATGACCGCCAGCATAATTATGATACGAATTATAAAGGAATTTCATGCGGTGGTATCCAGATAGACATTAAGGAGTTCTATTCAAATATTTGTTCAAATTACATTAATTTCCGAGACCTTTGGTGATCTCAATGACTAATTCGCTTTGACCTCTCCTTTTCAACCATTGTACACTGTACAGGAACTAAGACCAAAACGTAAACTCCATTCCATTTGTACCCTTCCTCGGACTGACTTCCCGGATTTTGCTTGCACTGTTTTTGGACCCCACACTCTGCTCATCGGATTGGATTTGGTACCATAGTGCTCAATGTTGTCATGGACGACTGTAATTCTATTGTTGTTGTTGTTGTTGTTGTTGTTCCAGAGCGATTAGGGGCTCAAGTTGCTCAACGATGTACGTAGGTTCGTTGGGTCTCTTGCATGCTACAATTGTAATTCGAGCAATGCGCCAGAGCCATCTGGTGTGAATCAATTGTAGACTGGTTGAGTATTACTATACGACTTTGAAATGTAAACATTAACCTAACACACATTGCATGGCCAACCATATACATGTAGATCGGGACCTTGGAGATAGACAACTGTACAAAATAATATCGATACTGTCTCTAGATGTAAATTAACAGACATTTTGTTTCGCTCTCTCTCTCTCTCTCTCTTACGATAACAACTCTCTCTGTCTCTCACTCTCTCTCTCTGTCACTCTCTCTCTTACGATATCAACTCTCTCTGTCTCTCTCTCTCTGTCTCTCTCTATCTATCTCTGTCTCTCTCTCCCTCATTCACTCTCACACATAACATAACATAACGGCACACTGGGTCAGGAAGCACAGACGCTTGTTTAAGACCCATTTCCTCCTACCTCTCCATGGTTATTAGTAATCGTTGCCTTTTGATGGCGCATCAATTGCAGCCGGCGAGGATTTAAGAATAACCTTCCATCACCCTGGGAATTTTTCCTTCCTAAGCTTTTACCAACACTCGGTCTTCCACGGTGGTCACCCACGAAGTACTGACCGAGGTCGATGCAGCATAACTTCGATTATTGACGCGCAACTAAACCAAGTGCGCTAATCCCGCCGTCACACACACTAGCTATCTCTTTTTCTCTCTCATACACGCACTCAATCGCACTTTCTCACTCACTAGTATCTCTCATATACTAGCATGACTTCATTTATCTATTTCTCTTTTGTTTCACCAACATCAAAGATACCCACTCCAATTCACATATTGATTTCACTCAAATTATAAGCGTCTAATTACCATATGTTCGAATCCCTACCTGATCTTCTCTGACAGGATCCTTTGTGATATGTAGCACACGTACTTGATACTTAATAGATACTATACTTCCACTCCTTCATGTCTTTCTGTTGGTTATAACATTTGCATAATATTGAGGAATTTCACACCATTAATATCCCCACTATATCCATATCCATTTGCATCTGGAACCTTCCTTAATCCTCTAGCAACCATCCTGCCTAAGAACAATTTCTACTCCAGTTTTCTTGACTATTTTCAGTGCATTTCTAATGGAATCAAGCACTACATGTATTAACTTATTTAGTTTAACCATGTCGATCGGAAGACCTGTTAAATTTTGTAATGATTTTGAGTTTAGTTATAAGCTGTCAATGTCAGGCAAAACACCAATCTATCTTTAGAATATAGAGTTGCATGAAAAGCCTCTATAGCTCAGTGGCAGAGCACTGGTCTTGTAAACCAGGGGTCGTGAGTTCAAACCTCATTGGGGGCATTCTTTTGTTATTGCATGACAAATTTGCACCTTAAAAATTCCATTTAATCAAATTGATAATTTTTATTTGACATTTAATATAGGAAATATAATAAACTTATTTCCAAGTATATCCATATTCTTTATTAGTAAATTTCCGGACACTCTATTATCCTACTATTGCAATTATACATGGGAATCCTTGTATTATATTTATTAAAACTTTTTAAATTCATTTCTATTCTTGCTAATAATTTCTTTATTATTGCCATTTTTGATATAGTATCAATGATTTGGCCAAATAAATCGATTTTTTTATCAAACGTAGATCATCGGATGATTGAAAATATAGAAAACAAACTTCTATAAGCTGACTGCTAACAGACAAACCTCTATAATCTGACTGCTGACTGACAAACCTCTTTAACTCCTAACCTTGCACTGCTTGCAGTTCTACAACCTACGATTGCAATTGCAAGGAGTGTTATTCGATTCTTTTGATTTTGGATATCGGTAATTAATTTCTTGTGTGGGAATGTATAGAAATAAAATCAGTTGATCTAGTTGATATATGGAGTGCTTTTTATGGAACGTGAAAGCAAACTCTCAGTATGAATATGCAGCTTGGACCTGCTACTTGGCAGAACACGAGAGAGAGAGAGGAAGACCAATCTTAGACAATCTGATACGGATGGCTAATGATGACAAAGCTTTTAGAAAAGCTAATATTCTACAGTTTTCACAGCTGACAAACATATTTCAGTTGTCCATGCAGTTAAATGAAGGCAGCTAAATGAAAATGTTAATATTCAAAACGGTTGTTATACAAGTCGCACTACATTGTACAATATACTAGAGGAATAAAAAAATATATTACGGTACTGGCGAGCTACAAAGTAAACTATAAAAAGAAATATTTACTGGCTTGCGTTTGCTGATGAATTTGGCCGTCTGATCACAGTTAATTGTTTAAGATATAGACGGCGACTTTACAGAACTTCTGATTGATTGATTTTTATCCTATTTGTGGCATTGTGCTCCTAGAATTCGCCTCATTCATACGTCGATCTCAATGAATACATGAGACTAATTCTAATAGTACAGTACTGGTTTACTATGTATTAATATAACTTGATAAAGCATTTTACCCTTATGAAACTACGTTCTTGTATTCGGTACTTTGTCAAAACTGCAGTTAACTTTTACAATTACTTAACGTATTGATATAAGATGGATAAATATGTTTGTATTTTCTATTATTGTGTCGGTAAAGTCTACACTGTGTCAGGCATTTATAAGAGTAAATCGTGGCTTGTTCTTTGTCGATGAATTGTGAAAATAAGACAATGGTAAATGCATAAGATACTAAGTACCAAATCGTGCGATATTATTAAGAACCAAATATAAAAAGTAACAATCAGGATCAAAACTCTAGAACAAGTGACGTAATCGGACTGGTGTTAGGAAAACTAGCGAAACAAGGCAAAAGAACTACGTCACGACGACGGCATGACGTCACGACGACGTCACATAAGACTGCAGCAGGTGCTTGCGCGTTGTTCACTGATGAAAGGCGGAAGGATGACGTCAGGCGGAGGCACGTCAACGTGACCTGTGAAATAGAGTCTTAGCACGAGCAGCCAGAATTCCTTCTGCTCTCCGCGGTTCCACGTGTACGTGACCTCGTGGTTGCCGTACTGATTCCCAGAGAACATTCGAACCGGTATCGTTTCTGCGGAGATCAACTGTAGATCTGGAAACATACACCAATCAATCAAGTGATCAATGTCTCAAAATTAGCTGGAGCAATGACGAAATCGGTAAGACACTCGACCGCGGATCAGTACGTGCGGGTTCAAATCCGGGACTCGCCCTTCACTGACATCGCTTTCGAGTGAGAAAACTGACGTTAACCTTAGCTTTACCAGCTTTTTTCAATCAAATGATCACTGTCTCAATCAAGTGATCAATGTCTCAATCAAATGATCAATGTCTCAGACAAATGATTAATATCTCAAACAAATGATCAATGTATCGATCAAGTAATCAATGTCTCAATTAAGATCAATGTCTCCATCAAGTGATCAATGTCTCGATCAAATGATCAGTGTCTCAATCAAATGATCAATGTCACAATCAAATGATCAATGTATCAATCAAATTATCAATGTCTCAATCAAGTGATCAATGTCTCAATCAACTGATCAATGCCTCAATCAACTGATCAATGCCTCAATCAACTGATCAAAATGTCAATCAAGTGATCAATGTCTCAATCAAGTGATCAATGTCTCGATCAAGTGATCAATGCCTCAATCAACTGATCAAAATCTCCATCAAGTAATCAATGTCGCAATCAAAGGATCAATATGTTCAGTAATTCATTAACAATAGAAAACAAACTATTTCTAAAATATATATGCGATGCTGAACTATTGATAGAATAAACATTAGGCCTGTTAGTTTCATTTGTTAGTCTTGTTCTGCTTGAATTTATTATTTCGATTGTCAATTTCTCAAATAATCAGTTACCTTACCTGATAACAAATGTTTACTTTACATACGTGAATGTGAAAACAGCGTTGAATACATGGTACAATTTTACTAGCTTTTAAAAGTATATTTAATTTATGGACATCGATAGTTATGAGCAGAAATATAAACTTTATTATTACTAAACATGTAGATTGAGAATTTTGAGAATTGAATTACACAATATACATGCCGATTTTATGCTGATTAAGAGTTTACCGATTTTATGTAATTATATGTTTAGGCAAGTACGTGGATCTACATTTTACACTTTATTCGATTTTATGCTGATTAAGAGTTTACCGATTTTATGCTGATTAAGAGTTTACCGATTTTATGCTGATTAAGAGTTTACCGATTTTATGCTGATTAAGAGTTTACCGATTTTATGCTGATTAAGAGTTTACCGATTTTATGCTGATTAAGAGTTTACCGATTTTATGCTGATTAAGAGTTTACCGATTTTATGCTGATTAAGAGTTTACCGATTTTGCTAAATTTGTTACTAAGCCTGTAGGTAGTAGTATTGAAATTTGAATAATAGATTTGAAGACAAATCGTATTCATCATCATCTTCCTTTGAATCCTAGTTTATCTAGGGTCGGGATAAGCAAAAACAGCAGAAACATTTATTGATGAGGATAAATTTAAGTCTAGTTTTTATGAATTTTCAATAAGAATCTCACAATGAAAATAAATAGTTACATTGTTTTTTTCACGCTAATTTGATGTAATTTAATTTTGGTTCTGCATTTGAATGACGTTTCTGGAAAACTATCTTTCAAGGCGGAGCCAATATATATAGCATCTCAATCACTTCAGTCTGTACATACTATTTAAATTTAGTCCTTACATATGTTTAAAATAGTATGAATAGTCATTTTCAATAGGTCTAAGGGGTTTTCGTAGATCAACAGTTAATCTGATTACAAGAACTATGTCTAAGCAAAACCTTAACTTATCCATCAATTTGTGAAAAATACGGCTTCTGAGATGGTTTCTCAAGTTAAGATCAGTTAGCCTAGTGAATAGGGCCACAATCCTTGCTGCGACTATAGCTTAGTCGCCCCTTACGACACAAACAGCTTAATACAGTCAATCCTTCAGTTTTCCCGTTATAATACGGGGAAACACAACATGCATCACGATCTGTAACGCAAACTCTTACCAGTTGTTTTATTGAGCCATGACATGGCTCTCTTCATGGTCTCTGACAGTTTTTCGAACAGGGGTATACCAATTATACCCCCCGCACTGAGCATAATGGGTTCAAAGGTCACGTAATTGAGCATAAGTTGAGGCTGAGGGGTCAAAGGCCTACCGTCAAACGGTCTTACGAAACTTATCCGTAATATCCGCAGATATTTTGTAGTAAATCTACCGGATTCGACGAAGAATGATCTCTGAGT
This sequence comes from Enchytraeus crypticus, assembly GCA_905160935.1. Classification (NCBI taxonomy): domain Eukaryota; kingdom Metazoa; phylum Annelida; class Clitellata; order Enchytraeida; family Enchytraeidae; genus Enchytraeus; species Enchytraeus crypticus. The sequence continues at coordinate 1,010,586 of CAJHZI010000851.1, forward strand.
ATCTGGCTCGTCTGCAACTAAAATATTTTGCATCAAAATTATTATTTTACATTTATATTAAACACAAAATTGTCATAAATCGTGATGAAATTGAGATCAAGGGGTACACTTAAAGGTTATAGTGTCAACGCACGATATTTAGTTTTCTGAATTTAGGTAGACACAGATTTAGAATAGTGATAATTGATTTTGGAAATAATTAGCGGATAAATAATTTAACGCAAATATAATTGTAATTTAAACATTATAGTAAGTGTTCTTATTTTATCATTACATATTTCCTTTAATAATAGTATAGAAGTTTCCCTGCCGTATATTTCGGTGAATTGAAGATTAAAATAGTGCGAAGGATGAAGTTAAATTCCTATATTAAAGCCAATACAAAGAGCTGAATACTGCCGAGTAAATATCGTAGTAAATACTAATAGTATTAATAAATAGTAATAATAAATACTAATAGTAAATAAATCAATAAGTAAATGAGTAAATAAATAATAATATAAGTAAGTAAATAAATAATAGTAAATACTAATAGTAATAACAGTATTAGATACCGCAGTCGTGTTTCATTTTGTAATCGATGGATTGCACGTTGGTGATGCGGACTTGCTGTTGATGTTGGACCCAGGACGCTGCCTTAGCAAACACCTCGGAGAAGCGCTCGTAAGAGGGCGCCGAGAACTGGGACCCCTCGTCTACGTTACAGGGCACGAAATCGGCACAACCTATATGAAGAATATTATGAAGTTGATAAATACGATAAAAATTATAAAAGCAGTTTAGTAATGTACATGAATGGCTTATGGCTATTAAATTATTAAGATGTCGGTATAGTAGTAATTCGTTTTTGTTTAGATTTTATTGTTTTAATTTCCTCAAATAAAATGTCAGCAACAAATACAGGTTAATTCTCCATAAAAGCTTCCCTATATAGTTTTATTTCGGGCATCACACTATGTTACTTTAGATATATGTACATAAGACACAACAAGAAGTGACGTTTGACAGTCCCACACGGTACCACATCTTCAAAATAAAGTCTACGATTGAAGGAGTTTAAAGAAACTCAGTGCGCTTCACGAATTACAACTTTTATTGTCAATTTCAAAAAGTCTAAGGGTTTCCGATTGCACCGCATTTGTGGCACGAACATCAGACCTTAAAGATGTTTCAGAATAAAGCTTAATCTGAAATAAAAATTCAATAATTTATGTAATTTAGATGTGTCTTAGAATATTTATGAAGTTCATATAAGCATGGACTAGTGAATGAGAATATTAATAATATTAATTAAACAATAATACTAATAATATAATAATACTAATTTACTATACAGTATATCATCAGTTCCTTGGGTTTTGTACAGAACAACTCGGCAACATTCCTCCATCCGTTTCCATCATCAGCAATCTTCACAGCATCTTCCCATGAAATGTTTAATGCTCTCAAATCCTTGTTTAATGTATTTAGCCAAGTACTTCTAGTTCTTCCTCGTTTCGTTTTTCCTTGAGTTGGCTTCCAGTTAACTGCAGTCTTTGCATATCTATCCTCAGACAATCTCAGTAAATGACCTAAAAGCCTCAGCCTTCCCTCAGAAACTATTTCATATAATTTTCTTTCTCCAGTCCTTTCGAGTACTGTTTCATTTGTGACGTGGTGCCAATAGTGGATATTTAAAATTCTTTTGAGGCATCTTTGCTGAAAACAGTTTAATTTGTTATTTATTTGATAAGTACTTTCCCAGGTTTCACATGCATACATTAAAACTGGTTGAATAATTGTTGATTATATTTTTATCTTTAATTGCTCCTCAATTTTATTACTCTTCCAAATATATTGCAGCTTTTGGAATACGTCATATGCTTTACCGATTCTGCACTCCGCATCTCTTTCACTTGATTCATTTTGCTATATTGTACTGCCTAGATACGTGAACTTTTTACCCTTTCAACCACGCTTTGATTAACTCTTAATTTACAATATAAAATCATTGTAAATGTATAACGTTCATTTCCTCATTTATATTAGAAATCGCTTTACAAAACGTTAAATTATTTAGAACAAATACCAGACTTACCTATCTCTTCGTATCGAGGCTGGCCCATTTGAAAGAAGACCCGGATTACGACAAGAAATGAAAGATTATATTTGACACTCTCCACCCAGCATGACTCATCAGGATCCACCCCTACCCCCCACTCGTGAAACTTCATATCCTGAGATTCTACATTCAGTATCCTTCCTTCAACGAGTAGTAAAAATATAAAGCAACATGAAATAAGAGTGATATTACGTTCTCTCTCTCTCTCTTTCTTTCTCAGTGGCGGATCCAGGGGTGCAAGGGGGTCATGCTCTCCAAAATTTCCATGCCATTTTATTAAACTTTGTTAATTAGTTAATTTAATATTCAGTTAATCAGTGGACAATGACGGATCCAGGGGACCCTGACTCGCTCGCCGCTAATGGTCAATAATACACATATGACAGGCTCCACTCCATTTACCAAAACGGTTTTCCGCCAAAAGGAGTCAGAACATTCTCTTTGGCCTCCCCGAAAAAATCCTAGATTCTCTTACAATCTTTCTCTCTCTCTCCCTTTCTCTCTCTGTTTCTCTCTGTTTCTCTCTCTCTCATAACGTAGTTATTTGCCAAAGATTTAATCCAGGAGACACATTCCTATTCTTTATTTGTTATCATGTTTAGGATTGAGCATTTTATTGATTGAAATGTTAGTCTCAACAAAAGAGTCACGTCTCGCTGTTTTATCACATTTAACGATGCTTTAAGCTTCGAATATCTGGGGTTGTTTCTCAATGTTCTTCTTTCAATATCTGACTTAGTCTATTGCTACGAAGTACGCAGAGTTTTATATATGTTTGCTTATTTGTTTAATTAATGAAACAATGAAATGATAATGTTCCTCTGATTGTTCATTAATATATAACGAGTAATGATAGGAGAGAAAAATATCAGATTTCTCATATAAATTTCAACTCCGGCAGTCAAAATCTTAAGGACTTCTGGCTTGAATTTTGGCCTAGATTTTAAAACGAAAGCACTAAGAAAATGATATGAGTGATAACGACGATGAAATACATCGACTCATATTTAGTCCGGTGATTTTACATTTAAAGTTATTGTTGCCGATTTATTTCAAAATTTGAAAACTTCAGATAAATTTTTACTTGCCAAATATTACCTAAAAACTATGAACCTATGTCAAATCTATATTAAATATAGATCCCATAAGAAGAGAAATCGGTAAGATACTCGACCGCGGATCAGTATGTGCGGGTTCAAATCCTGGATTTCTCCCGTCACTCACATCGCTTTCGAGTGAGGAAACTGACGTTAACCTTAGTTGGACCAGCTTTAAGAGAAAAATTAGTACATACTAAATACTACTGAGTTTTTCTCATTTATAATAAAATGGCATTTTATTCATTTTATTTCTTTCTAATTCAACCTGGTAAAGGATTGTGCCTTAGATGTTGGTTGAACTTAGTTATTGTGTCTCCGAAGCTGTCGAAGAGGCCCAAAGCATTACGCATCGGCACCACGTTCACGTAGCCAATCTGCTGCGGCTCCAGTGAGTCCCCAGATTCCTTAGGCACTACCCACATCCTGCGTGAAGAAACATGCAACAACAACAACAGAACTAGAGTGCTACTGTTGTCCACAACAGCGTCGAGTACTGCCATGGATGAGTATTTGGTGGTTAGTGTTGCCTAAATATCTTATAAAACAGGTCGAGATAAGTTGGTAATCCAGTAATTACATTCAACAAAGATATAAGGAGAGCAGAGGATGTATTGATAAGTATATTTAGAGTATATTATATAGTATATTTAGCTTAAGAAACTCAAACGTGTCGTCCGGTTGTAGTGAAACCAATTAAACCATAAAATTGTAATGTCAATCATCGACATATATATCATCATTTCACTAGCATCATCATTATCATTACCATCATCATCATCATCATCCTCATCATCATCATCATCATTATCATCACCATCATCATCATTATTATATCATGTCTAGAGATAAACAGCGTATGCACACATTCCAATACAGTAGTCACCGTTCTGGATAATAGTTTGCTTCGGACCAAACATTACAAATATTTGAAGAGTTCAGGTGTTGGATTTTTTAAATTCATATTTGAATGCTTGATTGGTTTCTTAATGTTATTTACATACAATTTCATAGCATACAATACGTAATAAATAATTAGTTCAAGAACTGCTTGATAAATTAATTGATGCCATAATGCGATTTGATGGGAAACTTTAAAGTCATCAATGAAATTGGAGTAGGCCTATAACTTAGCTCTATGCATTAAATATTAAATGATTGATCTTATATTTGTTGACTGACGAATAGCAAGTATTGATAAATTAATTTGACTGAATAATCAAATATAACTGACAAACCTGAGAGCTCTAATGTAGAGATTACGCATGCGTCGTTTACTGTGGTCAGCCTCATAATAGCAGCTCTTGTTCGTGTCTACCACCCCGTCATATCGTCCCTTCACCTCTATGCTCTCGCAAATCCTTGCCTTCAACCCTGGGTTATCCCTTAACCAGTCGTTAGCTCTACCTAACAAAACGCTGACAAACAAAAACAAATCTTGTAACAACCCGTAAAAGTATAATATATCTTTACATTCAATAGTCAAAGCGTATGCGATCGCAGTAAGGCAATTAGAGCAGAGATTGAAAAGCTATGAGTACAGTTTTCATTCGTTGTCGAATGTTGTGTCAAATAAAGCAATGTGACAGACGCTTGATATTTTTTCTTTGGTGGATGCAACTAATCGAATCGTCTAAGATGATTAAAAGGTGAATTGCTTTAATATTTTGAGCAACTCGCTTGTTTACTCTTTCGACAACGTTTATCTAATGTTTATTATTTGAAGATCCACTTTCACTTATAATATGTTTTTCTTTTCAGAATACTTATTTTTAATTTTTTTCTTTTACATCGATAATAACTGTCCAATATACCATAGCTGTTTTTTACCAATTAGAATGTCATCTTTGCTAAAGTCTAGGAATATGTTTGACAACAATTCTTGTACTTCTATAATTATTCTACTCTGCAAAAATCAATAAGTGTTCTTGGGTTAGAAACGAAATACTAATATAAGAAACTACAATACGATACTTATTGTTTGACTTAAATAGAGAAGTGACACAACAAGAGAGAGGAATGTGTTTACTTTAAAAACGTCACACAAAATGCATACAATCAAGCGAATGGAATGCAAAAATACACACAATCATTGTAACAATCCAATCATAATCAATACATGAGAAATAGGCCATCAAAGAAAACGCTACCCGTTCTAACTAGTTGAACACCTATTGTCAAGGTCTAAGATGAATGAGACTGAATTAGATACATGTAGACAGTTCTGCAGGTAGCTTAGTATTGTTAGAGAAGGCTTCCATAGTGCAGTCGGCCTCAGATTACAAGTGGAACAATCTTTAAGTATTTACGAATAGGGGCCTACCTACTTGGTAGATAAAGAATATACTTTATAGCCAAGCTATTTATAGTAATGACAAGTTAATATCCTGAATATAACTTGATATAACAGCGGATCAGAGCCGCAGTCTATGGAATCTTTATTAGAGGCATAACTCAAGTAATCAGGTCAGTGTTATTAGATTGTGGCTACTGATACTTAAAAGAATTTATTTTAAAAAATTTTAAGCACCCGTTCAATCACTGAGTTGGTACATGCATCTGACGAATGTTTTAAATTTCAAATTCTCAACCTGTCAATTACTGAAACTTTTTTGTGATACAAAACAGACGTTAAACGTGACTTAATTAGAGTCACTATACGTCGTTTTGCAAAAAGTAAGTACTCTTTAAAAATCTAAAGCTAAGTGAAAAACTTTCATTTTTCAAGGAATCATCTCCTAACTCGTTTATGCTCAATTTCTTCTTATATTTAATATTTTTAGAGGGCAAACCAGATAAAAGTAGCCTTACTTTTCTAGGAGCTGATACATTTTCATCAGACATCGTTACTACTAATTAGATTTTATTGGCTAGACAATCTAACGTTTCTACGAGCTCTTCTACAAAGTAATCCAGGCAATTGTAGGATTTATTCAGATGATTTACTGCCCAAAAGATGAAAGCCTGGATATTCTTATTAGAAACCGTACTATAAAAGTAAATATTGTTCGCGTAGAATTAAGACAAATTGAAACTTTATTTAAAAGTATGATCGAGATAATGCGATATTGACAAATTTTGAAATCCTTAAAATATAAAATTAACTCCTTATAGAGCTCTCTATATAGTTCTTAAATAACTCTTCATATTATGTCAGGGATTTAACTTTTAAGCCAAAATTCGAGCATAGGCATATTACTCAATATTCCTAGTCATCAACAGATATCAGCCAAATTATTAAAAAATCAAATTTCTCTACTATTTGAACAATGTATTAGTAGTGTCTAAGTCTAAAGATACTACTGGCTTATTTATTACTGATTTACTGACTTACAATTAAGAAATTTATTAAATATCTAAAATGGACCCTTTAGAAATTGATAGCAAATTTTGGCCGTTAATCAGGATTAAGTCCAGAATCCGATTTTCCTTTAAATCTAAAAGTGACTCCAAACATGTCTTTAGGTTTTAGCTAGTGAAACCGTGAGTTAGATCTTTGGTGCATTTCAGTCTCTAAACCAGTCCATTATAATTCAAAGCCATTTTATAATTTTCATATTACATTTATTCTATCTACAACGAGCATCTCCTCTATACCGAGGATAAATCTTCTCAGTGATTTAGAAGACAATATCTTACATCGCACATTTTATAACATCGGCCTTCCAAATTTAAAAATTAAGAATAGATACATTTTGAAAACTTAGTACCTAAAGCTAGAGAAATTTCAAGCAGAGACATTTGGTAAAAAACAAACAAAACTGCGATTCCAATTTCCAGCGCTTTCTAAAGAAAAATATTATTTTTCCTGTTCTAATCCTGGTCAGAGTTATTCAGAAAATCCCGTATTATAATAAATTATCACATTTTAAAATATCTTGTATTCTCCTATTTTAAATTTTTTTCTATATCATCTTTTAAAACACACAACAAAAGCAACAACAACACAGACGTCAGGTCAGCTATTCATCAATACTAGAGCAGAAATATAGAGCTGATAAGTAACGATCAATAATCAGTATCCAGCCATAAGCAGTCCATCAAATAAATGGAAAAACACCTCTCTGAATTTTAACTGTTGGCAATCCATTATGGATACAGTAGAACGAACTTAGAAAGAGATATCTACGGGCCTACGATTCCAACCAGGCTGAACGAAAGTGTCGGGGATATGATGAAAAATCACAGAAATAATAAGCTCAACCGATGGCTTTCATGAAAGCCAAGAGAGCATTCAAGGTGTTGTAATTTATTATAGCGTGATATTTACCGGAAATCGTGTTAGCCTATGAAAAACTGTCGCTTTAGATCATGTGTCATTCGCTAGGAGAGACTGTGGCGCCATCAGGTCTTGAGGCTTTCAGTCGGAATAAATAATTCACAAACAAGAGGGAACTGTCCACGGATCAACATTTTACTTCCTAATATCCCCTTCCTCTATCCGTCCTGTAGGTCTCATATTCAAGTTCCCTATGCTTGAATATTTCTTTATTTTTCTCCGTGCATCTCCCCCATTCTCTCTTTGTATCTTTAGTAATCTTCGAATCTTTTCTTTTCATATCATTCTTATCTTTGCGTTTGCATATATATCCTTATACTCTTCTTACTTTATTTTGTCCTATATTTGCTCTAATGCAGTCACTTTCATTATTGTCCATGCCGATCATTTTTGATGCATCAGTGATGTGGGCTGCATGGACGTCTTCGACATTATATAATCTTTTATTCACCAATTCTTGGCAGAAAACACGCACATATACAATTACATTGCAAAACGTGACACAACAGAATCCATATAAAAAAGTGCATATAAAAGTTTAACAATTTCAAATTTTTCACAAACTGCAGAATAGCTAAAACAGAGCATTTTTAAAATAGCGCCAGAATTTATAACGAATATTATTGCTTGATTCAGAAACGGACGCTATAAATTGTATCAAGACTCTACTCATCGTATTCCAATTCTTACTCCCTGTTTTATTTTGTTTTTACCACTGTGCTATACACTCTCCATACCTAGTTCTGCGCCACATGTCGCGTGATGCTGTTGATTGATGTCAATTTACGTATTTATGTAATAAAATGTTTATATTTCAATTATTATGTTACATACTTCTTCCTAAAATTAAAGAAAAGTTAATTAAACCTCAAATTTTATTCTTTGATAATTTGTTACTGAAACAAAGATTGGAATGAAACCATAATATTTAAAATGCTATCTAGCTACATTATACTAAGCTAAGCTTATCTAGCTACATTATACTAAGCTAAGCTTATCTAGCTACATTATACTAAGCTAAGCTTATCTAGCTACATTATACTAAGCTAAGCTTATCTAGCTACATTATACTAAGCTAAGCTTATCTATCTACATTATACTAAGCTAAGCTTATCTAGCTACAATATACTAAGCTAAGTACATCTTCTAGTGTGTCATATATTATCAAAGTAACACTCTATTACTATGATACTAGCATATGTCAAATGCTAATGTAAAATATCTAGAATCGTCCTCAAAGATCACATAGAGCATTATGAAATCATAGCAGAGCCGACGAGCAAAAAAGTCCAACAAATCATGCAAAATACAGTATGTTACAAGATTACGAGACCAAGTAATAGGAAGCATCTAATGACAGTGTCTCTATACATATACATTCAGTATTATCATATGCACTGAGTCAGATATTTCTTCAAGTTTTCAGAGAAACATGTCTCGGAAATAGTGGACATTTATTTCTCGACAAAATTCAATCCACTAAATTGAATTTTTATAGAGCATGTATGTTCACTAAATGTTGATTTAAAAATGATTAATTCTTTGAATTTCTTTGCATAGTTGGTAGAATAGTCTCAAAATTTTGACGTACATGAATAATTTTTAACTGAAAATTGCTAAGATGAATGCAAAAGGCAAATTTTCTGCTGAAGAGATGAGCTGCTGAAGAGATGAGCTGCTGAAGAGATGAACTGCTGAAGAGGTGAGCCGCTAAAGAGATGAGCTGCTGAAGATGTGAGCTGTTGAAGAGATGAGCTGCTGAAGAGATGAACTGCTGAAGAGATGAGCTGCTGAAGAGATTAGCTGCTGAAGAGATGAGCTGCTGAAGAGATGAACTGCTGAAGAGGTGAGCTGCGGAAGAGATGAACTGCTGAAGAGATGAGCTGCTAAACGATTGAGCTACTGAAGAGATGAGCTGCTGAAGAGATGAGCTGCTGAAGAGATGAGCTGCTGAAGAGATGAGCTGCTGAAGAGATGAGCTGCTGAAGATGTGAGCTGTTGAAGAGATGAACTGCTGAAGATGTGAGCTGTTGAAGAGATGAGCTCAGTTGATCAATAATTGCGGATAAATTGTACTGGGTGACATTTCAGTCAGCTGATCAGGGATGAGATAACGGAATATTTTTTACCACTGCTCAGTGCATTGGATGTTCACTCGGCTCGATTCATTAGCAGCATCCTGTTTACAATTTCTCCGCATCATCTCTCTAATAGTCTACAATAATTCTCTTGTTTTTTAGATGGCTTAGTTTTCTCTATCACTATGGAGAATTGCAAAGTTTTTCTAACTCTTTAAGTTGTATTCTATCTCCTTCGTGCGTGAGCTGTAAGTTTAATTTAAACTTTAAAATTAAGATAAATTTAATTCTAAAGCAATATTTACACCAATTAGAGCCCATATGCTCTTAAATTTTTTGATTTGCTCTCTTTCACTTCACAATTTCTCTATAATAGAATTACATTTTTTCTTGAATTAATTGAGTATAAATTTATTTCACTGCAACGGTTTCTCTTCATATAATTATTTCTCTATATCTCTCTCTATCTCTATCTCAACCTCTAGTTGTATCTCTATCTCTATTTCTAACTGTCTCTCTCTATCTCTCTCTCTCATTCTCTCTCACCCTAGCTATTCCTATTTGCCTGTCTGTATCCCAATTTTCTTTTTTTCTTTCTTTGCTTCTGAGTGCTTTAAATTCTCTTTAGAGTAAGAGAGTCGCACACTGATGGCATAATCTCTACGATCAGCACAAATGTTGCATTATTGATTAACCTAGAGTTTATAGACTATATTCAGCTTTTGTCTCTAGGTACCCTCTACAGCATTGTACATAGCGGAAAAATTAAATTAAATTAGACTTCAATAAATTGCAAAATAAATCAAACTATCTCTTGTATAATTCTCTTAATTAGAGAATTGGCGTAAATATTTAATGAAAACACTGGTTTACATAAATTTGTATCAGCTACAACAATCATACTTTCTTGAGAAATTCTGTATAATTTGACAGCTAATATAACCGATGTGATATTGGCCGTACAGTTTGTTTAGTACTTGAATATAAAATCCGAAAGAATCATTGCACACATTAGCTTATTACCTTGAAGTCAGCAGCTATCACATTGCTACTTAAGTTAATAGTCCGCATGATTCGTCTTCTTAATTTTCTGTTTGCATACCTGTATCCAAAGATATCGCAAACATGCATCACCTACATTACCAGAATTACTACACTCTACCTATTAGTTAAAAGCTTTCTTTTTTATAATAAATAAAGAAAACAATAGCCTGTATTTAGAAATGTATGTAATTGTGAAAGCTTAGACTATTTTTACTAGACATTAATGCAAAATTCATCTAAATTTCAATGATTTATAATCCTAAAAATAAAAGTATTCCAGCTAGAATGGTTCGTAAATTAATGGTCTGCCTCAATCTGCTTTGAATATACAGGGTGAGTAAAAAATGATAACACTTGCAAAATGTTTGAATATCTCAGGCTATGGTTAACATTCTCAAATCAAACTTTTTCCAATTACTAAATGATTAATTTGTGATGGTGTGGCCAATTTTCATTCATATTAATCTATAGATTGGCCAGTTGTACATGTTTCAGTAGAGCAAGCCCCATTTTTACCTAAAATGGCCTTTTGCTTCAACGTTAGGGGCAGGCAGGGGCGGATCCAGGAATTTTTTAAGGGGGGCCCGAAAATTTTTTTTTTGGACAGTGTACACATTTTTGCTTACGCCCCGCCTTCTTCGGGACGTGACGCGACCAGACAAAATGCTGTGTGGGGGGTTTAAAATTTTTCAGCATACTGCGCTCGGCTCATATAGTGAGTATATCCCCGTATCTTACCCCCCCCCTGATACCCGTACTAAAGTGAGAGGAAAACTTGAAATGCCTAAAATCCTACATTTGTTGGGGAAAAACGTAGGTTAATTTCTTCATCCCTGAGGCTCTGAAGACACTCAGCTGGACCAATCTGGACCAATTGCAAAAGTGACCCAATTTTGGCGGAATATGGGTGGGGCTTAAGCTCCTCGATTCCAGCCAAGGCGGTTTGCACCACTGTTCCGGAATAGGGTTCACATTTCTTATTTACACCCTTTCCCTCTTATACAGTGGCTAAAGTGAAAATTGAGCTAATGAAGCGGTCAGCATTTTTCGGCCCCCCTTCCATTATATGGGCCCCTAGTGGGGTAAGTATTTTAAAAAATTTCAGGTAGTCAGACTGTTCGTATTCCCTCTTGTACCCCCCCCCCAACCCCCCTAACGCCCTTAAAAGATATTTACACCTAGAAATTGCATAGAAACAATGAAAATATAGATTTAAAAATGTTATCGTCGGGTCTAAGGGGAGGCCCGGGCCCCTGGGCCCCCCCCCCTAGATCCGCCACTGAGGGCAGGTTGCCCTTCATTGACGAGAAGGTTAATGTGAACGCTCAGTATTACGTCAATACTTTGCTTCCCAAGCTGTTTGATGATTGCAATTGTCTTCTACCAAATGTTTCATCTTTCGTAGGATGGTGCTGCGTCTCATGCATCTCTTCATGCATAGGAATGGATCAGCGAGAGAAATCCGCATTTCATGAAGAAGAATGAATGGCCTCCAAACTCTCCCGATCTAAATCATTTGGATTACCATGTCTGGGCAACCATGCTGCATCTCTACCAGAAACATCAGCCGAAGCCTAAAAATAAGGCTGAACTGCAGTAAGTGCTGAAATCAATCTGGGAGAAACTGCCCCGTGCTGGAATCAACAAGGCTGTCCTAGCGTTCCGAAAGCGACTGCAGTCCCGAGTTTCAGCTGGAGGAAAGCATATCGAATAGTCAGTAATGCTAGCAGATACAACTGGTTCTTTCTGAACCACCGCAACGATCCTCGTCAAGGCCAAAATAAAAATAAAAATAAATTTTATTTACAGTACATTCAAAAATGGAGGTTGTTCTGCTAAAATTTACATAACTGGCCAATCAATCTATTAAAATGGATAAAAATCCGCCACCCCATCAAAAATTAGTCGTTTAGTAATTGGTAAAAGTTTGATTTGAAAATATTAACAATAGCCTGAGATATTCAAACTTTTTGCAGGTGTTATCACTTTTTTACTCACCGTGTATTCTTTAAACAAGATTATTATTATTCTGTTACAAACAAAGAAACTAACCAAATTGACGCCCGAGCTCGGGTAGACTTAAATTGAATATTAATTATATAATATCAATATTTTTATTGAATATTCGGGCTGTATGCTAAAGTTTGTCAGAGCGATATAATAGGATATAGGACATTTTATCTGTTGGATCACTATGCGTCGTTGATCTACTTTCGTAATTGTGAAATTTGTACAATTTAAAAACTAAATAACACACTCAAAGAATAACTTATATAATCATAGTGCTAACTGCATACCCTAGTTGGAAAATAAAGCTAAACTTAGGAGTCTCGCCGAACTATAACGCTTTAGTGATCTGCGACTTCTGTTGACTTTTTTATTAGACGGAAATAAAAATCAACTAATCCACTTCTTGAATATTGAACTTCGTGGCTCATTAGACACGTAAAATACGAGCACCCACATGGTTAATTTTTCTCTTCGATAAGCCGCACGACCTTCTAATCTAATTCCCTCTGGCAGATGACTTCTAATTGATTCCGTTTCCAGAAAAATTCTCTTCCAACGTTCGCGCTTGTTTTTAAAGCATCGGGCTAAATTACTGCCGTAAAGCTTCTAATTTTCCAGCAAGCTGTCTGTAGAATTCACATTAACTTTTAAAATTCACATGAATATTAAAACACAGAAGGTCCATTTTTTGTATAGTTTTGCTCATAATATTTTAGTTTATATGTGCATAGCAACTCGCTATATAAAACGAGTTCAACGTCAAAAAAGGTATTTTTGAGATTACTGCATCATTCTATTTTTAAAGTTTAAATCTTCCAAGTAATCCTAGACGAATGAAGAGGCCCTACTTGATTGGCATTTAATTAACTTTTTCGATTGATCATTGGAGAATTGCAATTCAATTAAATGTTGTCCAAAATACTAATAAGGATAATAATGTCAAAGCATTCAAACGATGACTTTTAAATGTTGATTTAAGTAAGTTTTTAATTTTAAACCAATACAGTTTTATTAAAAATGTTAACTAATATACTCAAATATTACTCATAAATACCTCATAATTTTCGGTGTCTATAACTCAATCTGTTGTGACCTACAGTATACGTAAACTAATATAATATTGTATAATAGTATTTTGTGTACACAGGGATTAACTTGATACTTTGCATTCTATTGATTCGCTTTTATATTTCCTAATTGTATTTTTGCACTGTTATAGCTAAAACAATCTGTTGGGCATACATGTACATGTATGTTGGAGCTTTCGAGCCTGGGTGTTCATTTTTGCGTTCACTGCATGTTAAGTAACCGATAGCTAAAATATATGTGACTTTGTGAAATAACTCTCTCTCTCTCTCTCTCTCTCTCTCTCTCTCTCTATATATATATATATATATATATATATATATATATATATATATATATTGTATATATCCATGTGCAACTTATTGCAAATCTATTACTTTTTTATTTGTCACTATTGTAGAAATGATTAGTTGCAATTTTTGTGAACAGATTTTAATTTAATTGTAGCCTTTGTGTGCAAGCGTCAGAGCCTTCGGGCCTGTGTCCATGTTTCACGTCGTTCTAGACATTGTGTATAATATCATTGTGATTTTCGTGAAAATTAAATATTTATCTATCTATCTAAAATATTTTGAACTTAAGTTCGTGTTCGTGGTATAAAAAGGTCGTATTTTGAAAGCCTGATGCGCAATGAAATCTGAATTCATTTAGGCCATTTACTACCAATAATTAACTTAGAAAATAATGCAGGTTAACATCTGCCTCAGAAGCAGAACAAACACAGTCAGATAAGATAGGGTTGGAATTGGATGGTTTCCTGGTTATGTTATGGTTTATTGTATAGTTTGCAATATGTTATTATATCTGCTTAAACTAACTATATGCTATAGGTTAATTTCTTTCTTTTATTTTTATGTTTATATTCGTTCTGTTTGTTATTTGTATCTGCCATGTAATGGTGAATAAAAGAATTTTTTTCTACCAAGCCGGTTAGAAACTCTGCATTTTGCAAACTCGTTACAACCAATCCGGAGATCAATTCAACATTTTGCTAACTCTTTACAACCAATCATGCTATCAGCTCAACATTGCTATTTGTAATCTCTCTAGAAAAATCAGAAATTAACAGCGACACCTTCTCATGTTAAATTGAAGTTTGTTTTACGCAGAATTGCACTGAAAAGCCGGTTTATGTAGGAATCTTATAAAATTTGCTCCGCTTTTCAGTTGGTTCTCTAAACTTAATCTGATTCTACACGAATCCATGACAATAAACTTTTGCATAAGAGTATAATTAGTTAAATGGCAAATATAACTATATGTCAACCACTTCATATTTTACAAAAAGCCTCTGATCTCTTGATTTGAGAATAAATTTTAATGTTAACAAAGGCCGAAACAACAACAACACAGCAGTGAAGAGTTTAAAAGGAGTAACTGGAGTGCGCTGTTGTATTTCTTGTCTATATCCTAAATCAAAATTTATTGTGGACTTTTTGAATTTCCTTCAGATTTAGGAGAAGATTACGCCTGTGCGTCTCGTCTTTTCTACGGATAGTATCTTGCAATAGAAAGATGATAAAATTGTATTTAAAATTTAAAGAATTCATTTGTAACATAATTTGATTTAGAATTCATTCTATCCCTGGAGATTAAACAAAATACACTGAGATGTCTAGCGTAAAATCCGCTCACAATCTGATCTCCATTATTTCTTGGGATCTTCTCATAGAAACCTGGAATTTATCAAAGGACTTAATCTCCTGCTATTCCATTTCCTCTTTCTGCATTGCTTTCCCGCAGAAAGTCTAGAAATTGCAAAACCTACTGAGCCCAACACATTACTTTGTACCGTTTCCAAGGTGGACACCAGAAAGTATTAAGTTGGGCGTAACGGAGATTATACATGTATATAATATAATAATGTCTATACTGTATAGAAGATCAAATTTATTCGTTCTGCTTGAAAGGTTTGAATAAAGGTTTATTCATATTAATAGACAAACCATATACGTATTTGCACTTGAGTTTGAATTTTCTGGCAATGAGCAACAATGCATGAGCAGCATTGATCAGCATTGAGCAGCAGTGAGCTACAATGAGCAGCCTTAAGGAGTATTGAGCAATGATGAGCAACAATGAGCAGCACTGAGAAGCAACGAGTAGCAATAAACATCAATGAACAGCAATACACACAGCAATGAGCAGCAATGAGCAGCAGTGAACAGCACTGAGCAGAGCAGCAGTGAGCAACACTGAACAGCAATGAGCAGCAGTGAGCAGCAGTGAGCAGCAATGAGTAGCATTGAGCAGAATTGAACAGTAATATGCGTTTTAATGTGACTGGCAGTAACAAAAAAGAAAGAAAGTAGTAGAGGGAGAAAGATAGAGATAGTGAGAGGGGGCGAAAGAAAGAAGCCAGTTGTACTTATTAATATTACAATTATACAGGGTAAAATTTAAAACTTGGAAACTTGAAATTTTTTCATATCGTTCCCGTTTTAGCTCCGATCTAAATAAATAAATGTTTCAGGTTTTGAAGGTTCCTTGCAAGTCTAAACAATATGTCACACAGAGGCCAAATATTTACCTAGTTTCTCTCAATGATGAGCCACTTGAAAGGGTCAAAATGATGAAAATATTTCAGAGTGATGACAAGAGTTTGTGCCCGGCCTGGTGGAACAAGTTTACATGTGGTAGGCTACTAAGCATTGTATACAGTATGTATAATCTTTATCACAATCCCTGAAGAGATTACTTGCTAGTTATTTTTTGTGCCAAATTGAACAAAACTTCCTAGCTAGCACCTACATGTATAAATATATACGTGTATATCCATGTATTAATATATATATATACATTATATAAATATATATAAGTATGTATAAATACATAATATATATACATTATATATAAGTATATATATATATATATATATATAAGTAGGCCTATATATATACTGTGTATATAAGTATTTATTGTCATGACGTCTTCCTTGAAGCTGAAACTAATCTCTCTCTTAGTGCACTGCCTACTGGCAGGTCCATGGTATATAACGCCTCCACTCTTCTCTGTCTTTCGCCTTCCTCTTCATTTCCACATATGAGTGGGTCTTTAAATCATCTAACATAGCTAATCTTGGCCTGCCCCTGCCTCTTTTTCCTTCCATGCTACCTTCTATGACCTCTTTTAATAGACCTTCCCTCCTTAGAATGTGTCCTATCCATCTCTTCTTTCTATTTCTTAACACATTTATCAGTCAGATTTATCATATTTATCTGTCTATCTGCGCCAATTCTCTCCAGGACTTCCTCATTTGTAACCTTTGAGTCCAGCTAATCCTCTCCATTGTTCTCCAATCCACATTTCCAATGCCTCCAGTTTCCTAATATCTTCCTTCCTTAAGGTAGATATTAGGTAAGCTGAAACTGATATAAAATTTAAATTATGGCACTGCAGGTTTTATTATGCCTGTATTTTAAAAGTGCTAAAATGGCCATATATTTTAAATGCATTCAGGGTGCAGACCCATTTGGAAAATTGTGATAGATTTTACATTGCAAGTTCAAGACACAATCTACAAGAGCGATTAAAACAGTTTGTTTACCGTTTGTTTAGACTTTAGAGTGTTAATAACAGTTTGTTTTATCTAAGTATTGTTTGTTGTACTCTACGTCTCTTTTCTTCTTTTAGCTCTAAATTCTACTCCTAAAATTCAACCCAAATTACAACTATCCGAACTGACGAACTGAATGAACTACGTTGTTAATTTATAGAGATAGGCTCATTGTTATCAGACCTTTTCTTAATTAAGACAATCCAATCAGCCACTTCGATTGCCGAGTAAATTCGCCTAATATAGCACACCCATACTCCGATCTATGCCAGTCTAGTCGAGTTAATCTCAATCTATGCAATCTATTTCTGGTGTAAATGAGACTTTACATACCAAAACTGAAGTCTTGAAGAAATTGCTAAAGATCACATAAATCAATCTCCCATATTGTTAGGTCCATGGCATATAACTCTTCCATATATTTCTATCATCTGCTTTGCCTTTCATATTATAGCATACGAATTAGTTATCAAATTATTCAGCAGCCAAAGTCTCGGTCTTAATCTAACATTTTTCTTCCCA
Organism: Enchytraeus crypticus; assembly: GCA_905160935.1. Lineage (NCBI taxonomy): Eukaryota > Metazoa > Annelida > Clitellata > Enchytraeida > Enchytraeidae > Enchytraeus > Enchytraeus crypticus. The sequence continues at coordinate 1,028,359 of CAJHZI010000851.1, forward strand.
TTTTTCATCAGTTACTACTTTTAGAAAATCATACCCTTTCCGGACATGATCCATCCAGTTCTTCTTTCTATTTCTTGTGAAATATCAATTGTATATTTATGTCAAATCTTTGCTCGTAATTTCGTCAATCCATTTGATCTTCTTGGCTGGTGCAAGTTACGATGTCGGTAAGATACTCAACCGCGGATCATTTTGTGCGGGGTTCAAATCATGGACTCGCCCGTCACTGACATCGCTTTCGTGTGAGTAAACTGACGTTAATATTCTCTTTATCAGCTTTCTTCTTTCCTATCTATAGCCATAATGCTTCAAGTTTCCCGATGTCCTCCTTTCTTAACGTCCGTATTTCACAACAGTATCGGAACATGGTCCACGCTGAAGTCTTAAAGTTTTATCTTCGTGGATTCTTCAAAAACTTTTCGTCATCGTAGTAATTTTTTCCTCTTACTGAAGGCCCTCTCTTTTGCTTGAGCAATTCTACTTTTAATTTCTGGAGATTTTAAAAATGTTGGAGATAGAGTTTAAGAGCATAGTTTAAAATCACACAATAAGGAAAACTGAAACCCAATGGGTATGATCTCTTTTGAAAGAATTGAAGGAATATTTTGCTTGATAGCAAATAACCGTTCAGCGTTAAATGGCAGTACATTCTGAATATCACACCCTAGGGGCAGTCAGGACGATGTAACTTTTAAAAGCATTAAATTAAATGTTAACGGCATCCTGTGAGCGCTAAACAGTCTACTTACGGCTCTTTTATTTAGCTTTCTCCTTACCAAACTAGAAGAAAAACACTTCTCATTATTTGAGATTATCGAGTTTTCCTTAAGGACTGAACCAGGTTACGCGCGGAGCTGGACAACTTAAATGGACTCATATATTCTACTCAAAGCGCTCCGGAAGAAAAGAAAATCTACTTAGTCTAAAAATAATGATTTTTTGTAGTTTTAGGTTGGCATGGCTAACAATAACTTCATTGAACTACGACCAAATTAATTTTATTATATGGCACTTAAAAAATACAGTTTTGATTCTACAGCAGACAGTAGACTTGGCAGCACGTTAAGCAGGAGGATAATAATTCGAATTTCAAGTAAAACGTAAGATTTGAATCTCTAGGATTAGAAAAACTGAATTTATATTTAGAAAAATAGCTTTAGAGCATCTTTAAAAGTGAATTAACTCCTAAAATGTGACTTCTATTGCATGGTGACAAGTTATTCGACTGCGGATCAGTAGGTACAGGGTTTAAATCTAGTTCTCTCCATGCGACACACATGACGTTCAGCAAGGCCTTTTCAGCCTCTGAATGAGACTGGGTTATAATATCAGAACAATAGAGGTACGCTCAGTTGAATTTCGTTTAGAATTTATAAAAGGCGATGCTTTTGCAAAAGACAAAAAGAATTTATAAAACCACTTAACCATTTTAATACCGGTCCACGAGACACAAAATTTAGTATCTACGCCAAGTTTATTAAATAAGAAAATGAACTAAATTTAACAGCTTATACTATATCCTGGAGAGTGTTGGCACAGATAGACAGTTGATAAATGTATTAAGAAATAGGAAGATGAGATGGATAGGACACATTCTAAGGGGGGGAGGTCTATTAAAAGAGGTCATAGAAGGTAGAATGGAAGGAAAAAGAGGCAGGGGCAGGCCGAGATTAGCTATGTTAGATGATTTAACGACCCACTCATATGTGGAAATGAAGAGAAAGGCGGAAGACAGAGAAGAGTGGAGGCGTTATGTACCATGGACCTGCCAGTAGGCAGTGCACTAAGAGAGAGAGAGACTATATCATAACAGAAACTGTGTCTTGCATAACTGTGCAGGCACATAGCATGCTTCGTCACAATATAGTTTGTCATTTAATTTCACAAGACAGAGACCGATGAAGAAGATAGGAAGGAAGGACTGGGGGAAGGGAGGAGCGGAGATAATGAAGTGACCGGAAGTAGACTGTGGGGGCATATCTGGACTTGACACCCTTTGACTGAATTCCTTGGAGACTTAAATTTAGATTATGAACTGTATTTTCTCTGTCGTTACAATTGTTAAGAGCTTTTCAACAAGAAAAGCTAAAAAAATATTTATTTAAAAATTAATACTAATTAATTATTTATCTTAAATAATAATTTATTTATTTAGTTATTTAGAATAGTAAAAATATTTATTTAAAGATCTTCTTTAGCTTACGAAGTTTTACGGTATTCTCCTTCTTTTCGAAAATCTGCTTAGAAAATTGTATCTTTGGAATGGTTTTCGGGATTTTTTGGAATGCGCACCGTTTTGGACTCTCGTTTTGCTCGCCCGTTTAGATTTGCTTCAAAAGTACTCGATGTTGCCATGGACGACAGTAATACTCTAATTGTTGTTATGTTATGTTTAAGAGTGTACAAATTAACGTACTTCAAAAAGCTGTCAGTAAATTTCAGCATCAGACTATTTAGTCTTATAGTCCTTAAAGGCACAATTGCACGTAATTGTGACTATAAAATTGAAAGAACATTTTCAAGAAAATATAGACCTTTATAATCTGGCGGCTTATTGTCTATTTTTCATTTAATATATTAGAATAGCATTTTCAAAAGCTGGCTCGACAATGAGCAATAAAAAACAGTTGATTAATGAAGTGTTTGTCAAGCATGAAAACTAGAATTGAGCCGAAAGCTGACATGTTCGCCAGAACCTATTGTCTCAGACGTCTGAGATGATCTGACTTAGAATCGAACAAACAATTGTCTGCTTTTAAGGCAAACGTTTTAAAAACTTGGTCATTCAATCGGTACAGGACAAGAATAAATTCTTATAAAAGCAATAAATATATTTCTCAATTCATTGAATCAAATGTTATCAATGCTAAGCCATTAGGCATATGTTGCTAAACGTTTCATTAGTCGTGTTGCTGCTCTCATTTCCGGCTTAAGTCTCATTCATACAGATCTCATCCATCATATTTTTCGTTCAGTAAACTCTCAATACAAATAAACGATTCCTCGCTGCTTAGGGGCAATGAGTTATTTAGCCGTCATAAAGACGGCTTACCGCGTCAGCGCTTTGAGCTTAAGTTAAATGAAAGTCTCGATTTGCATTTAAATTAGTTTCAAAACCACTCAATCAATCAATGATTTCAACGATTCATTTCTTTAAATGATGTCGTTTGAATCAATCTAAGCAAACTCTCGATTTATTTTTAGTATTTTGTCGATTTTATGTGACTATAATATTATAGAGATAACTAGTTTAAAATGATAATAAAATATAAAGTAAATTACTAACACATTAATAATTTTATTAACAATACTGTGAATGCTAGTGTTTTAATGCAATTTTTTCAAATATTTATTGATTTTATTTGTTCAACGGGGCTTACCTTGTGAAGGGATCATAGTTCCATTCAGGAAATATTTTCCAATTATTACGAATTATACTGTTGAGTAAAAAATCCTCCGGTTTAAATTAGACCTTGGAACGGCTTAGGATTAGGATTAAGAAATCCGTCTAAAAGCTCTGACATCCGTTCTGAAGACAATTCTAGCGTACTAGTCTCTAGAACTATTCAGTTATGTGCGAATATGCACAAATATATGAAAGAATCTGTAAAAAGCCAGTTTTAACGCCCAGTTTCGCCTCTAGAAAGCGATGGGCGAGCTAAGGATTTGACCCGCACATACATGTACTGAACCGCTGTCGGATAAATAGTATTAGCCTACACGCATTGCAGTCTCCAAAGGCTCCTACCTAAAGTTCTACTGATTATGCCGACAATAAAATAATTTATTGTCTTTGGAGCCTATACGTTTATAAAGTTATACATTTCAAAATGCAATTAGTCAAACTAGACTAATTCATAACCATTGTGATATGATAAGTAAATTTTTCGACGATATACATTTTAATGGATTTCTAAGCAGACTCGGAGTAATAATATGTATCTTGAACCACGCATTTGAAAGTAAACTAGAGAAAATATGCCTGAAATATTACAGATTAATATAATTAATTATCAATATTTGATTAGTTATGACACTAATGTAAAAATTGAGACTGGTACACAAAAGTCACTAGCCTATTACATATTGACTCATGAGCATAATGATATGATACAGGTTGAAAAAATAAACAGAGATGTGAAACTTGCTTTAGATAAATAAAGACGATATGAAAAATAATAGCAAGTAGTTAAAACTAAATATACAAAAAAATACTTTTTGATTTCGAATGCCTTAGCTCTTGCAGCGTTTTGACCGAGATAGAGTGGAAAGTGGAAACTGTGCGACTCTCACTAAGAGCTGGTAAGTGTTGCTAAATGACACTACACACGGATGGACATAAATTGCGGAGTTAATTACTCGCCCAGAGCAATCATTCCAGTGCCCGAGTCGTCACATTTTCACCGCTAGTAAACCACCCAAGGTTTTCCCAAACATTAGCGGAAGTGTCTCCTTTATGTTAGGTTCGTAATAGTTTAGTTTAAAGTTAATTTAAACTCAGCAAATGAAGCACCTTAAATGTAGCTAAAAATGAACGTCATAAGGAACTCCTGCTGGAATTGTATATTACGTGTTACTTTATTATCTCAAACTATACGTACATGTACTACAGAGCTGTAATACTGAACACATTACAATGGTCATTAAATTACAGTGTATAAATAGCTCAATGTGTATAAAGCGACAGGTAAAGTAAGAAAGTCTAAATAGAAAGTATTGACGTCTTGGGGTTCTCGTGTGATTTACAGGTCCACATCTCATCAGAAATTAATAGGACGTTCAGTGGTCTGATGACTTGGGCATTTACCTTTAACAGCACAGTGGTTTAAAGATGTGGTAAAAAAGTGACAGATAAAATCTTGGATGATCATTAACTACAAAATATGCATGCCCTTTTCAGTCGCTGGAGAAATTTCCTTTCATGCATAAAACAGTAACAGATTCGTAACACAAACTGTCCAGCATTATGATCTCAACAAAACGTGAAGCCTATGCATTCATCTTACCTTATGCAGCATTTATTGCTTGGGAATAAAGAGGCCTATGGGATGGTTTTATAAATAAATTTAAATATATGGTATTTTAAATTAGATATAGGCCTACATGTAGTAAGCAATTTTTCTAACCTCACTCCAAAACTGGAGTTTGAAGGTTGTTTTTAAAAATGCAGTTTATTTCCACTATTTCACTGAATATTTGTATCATAAAAATTTAGAATAAGATTCAGGTTTGAATTTAACCTCTAAGGAGATTTCGTTTTGTGTTATATATCGAAATGAGAAAAGTGAGAAATTAACAATCAAATGAAACTGAAATGTGACGTGTTGATAAAAGTACTGAGTGAATGTGTTGAACAGATAATTCAGGAAATTAGATTTGAATAGAGGCAACATCAGCCTATCTCCCTTGCGGTTGCAATGCCTTCATTTTAAATTCAGTTAAGAAACTGAATTTGTAAAAAGTGAAATAAACTACCTATTAGTATTTTACATAACTGAAATATTGAAATATTTCTTCATATATTTAAGAAATTATGTATGAAACGTATGCAAATATTTCAAATTAAAATATTACATGTATGTGTAAATTATTAATTTCATCGATACGAAATAAAACAATATCATGAATATCTATGCATTTTAGATATGAAACTTTACATATTGTCATACTATTATTATTATTATTATTATTATAAATTTTCCCAATGGCTGGAGCCAGTGGCGAAGTCGGTAAGATACTCGACCGCGGATCAGTTGATGCGGGTTCAAATCCTGGGCTCGCCCGTCACTGCCATCGCTTTCGAGTGACGAAACTGACGTTAACCTTAGCTTTACCAGCTTTTTTTTACCAATGGTCCTTGAATTCATCAAAATGATCCTACAAGATTCAGCTCATTGCACTTTCAATATTACAACGAGAACAAAATGAAAATTGCACTTAATTTGTCGCCATTTTAAGTTAATGTTGCTTTTTATTTCAATACATGTAATATTGAACGTTTCGCATGAGAATCCGAAAAGCTTCAGAATGTAGCAAATGAAAATTGCAAGAGTTTCTTTATGGCCGAATAATGCAGAAGATGCGTAAGCAATGAAAAATCACGTAAGTTCCATATTTTCAATCAATAAAATCAATGAATCAAGAATCGTAATACATGTAGCCATAACCTTGTGATCGAGGCGCTGTAACTTATTACAAGTACGAATTTATCGCAGAAAAACATAAAGTAAAAATTCATTCAGCATTTGAACATGATTGAAACTGTGTAAGTTTCATTTTTAGGAATGTAGTTCAAATAAGCAGTTCTGATTTTTTTGCAACATACGTCAACGTATTCTCTTACTCTATCATAGAATCAATTTCTTATTTGAAATAGGCAGCTCACATGCAGAAATCAGCGCTCTACTTGGATTATATCGCACGACCAGTGCAAAAGGTAATCCATTTACGTTTGTGAAGGACAGGGTCGTAAAACTACTGCCGATATAGACGAGGCATGAACCCATTTTATTGAAATCGTAAAATCTCCTTGAGTAATGGCGTTAATGCTTTGCGAATACCAAAGGAAGGAACTCCCAGAAAATAGTTATTACCAAGAACTGTACCAGACAACATCTGTTCCATCAATCTCTCGTCGTTTGAATTTTGTCGCTTAGTTATTCTGAAATACACTGTAAGGAGCTTGAGTTATAGAATGACTTATAGCAAATCCTTTTAGTGCAATTTCGCTTTAAAAACTAAGAAGAAATAGTCTTTTTCCAGTTTAAGATATGATTAAAATTTATATTATATAAGGATCATGGCAACCTTTAGGTATTATAAAAGATTATTAAATATGAGTAAATGTTAGGAAGAAATTTGAAGTTTTGCAAAAGCGAATGAACAGGCCTTAAGCATATCAGGATAAAAAATACATGTATATATTTATTTATTTAATGATTCAATCATTTCATTGGCTGGAGCCAATGGCGATGTTGGTAAGATATTCGACCGCGGATCAGTATGTGCGGGGTTCAAATCCTGTGCTCGCTGTCAATGACATCGCTTTCGAGTGAGGAAACTGACGTTAGCATTAGCTTTACCAGCTTTTTTACACAATACAGCTTATGTATTTTGATATTATTTTGTTTTTGTTTTTTGCTCATTGTGATCTATTACAGCAGTTAGTATAAATTTTCATTTTTGATCTGCTGTTTGACCGAGACAGTTAAAAGCGAGTATGAATTAATCAAGCTTCAAACAAGCAAGCATTTACGTCTTGTACATTGCAAGCATTTCGACTTCCTCGGATGAACATGTAGCAATAACGATAGCGCATGTAAGAGAGTTTTAATCAACAGGATCAACCGAGATTTCAATCGCGCTCGTAATGTTGAATGAATTACGACATCAAGGAGATTATCTTACCCGCGAACACGACGTTTACATCGCACGGGGACTGGCGGTTTAGTAAAGACGTCACGTCTACGTCTGTACGTCTTATTCTACAGGCTACCAGCTGAAGTCTAGATTTTAGTTCAACTAGATTTCTGACCATTCAAGAATGCTGTTCTGATCATTCGCTCTATTCTTAGACCCCGTGGTCAGATGTCAACGAGTTTCAGACTCGATAAAGTAGGCCTACTATACGTATACTGTTCTACGTTGGGATTTTTGTTATTTACTCTTCTAACTCGATTTAATAGTTACATTTTGGCATTATTTTTTGACAGCCTAAGTCAAGTAATTTTACTTAACTCAAGATGACTTCACACCGACTGAACAGAGACGTTTGACGCCAATATAATAAGTACCAACGCTATATGATTTGTAAAATCATATGTTCGATTTCGAAAGCACAATGTTTGAATCAGAGCAAAATATTTAAAGTGCAAATATAAAATAAAGTAAGCGTACAAGCTTCCTTTAATTGACAGCTTTCTTGTTTAGAATGTTCGATACGTTTAGCATCTTCAGGAGAAGTTTCTCTCTTTCTCTCTCTTTCTCTGTTTGACTCTCACTCTCTCTCCAGTCAAATTCGCAGTAGCAGCTGCAGCAGCTGTGCAGGGAGTGTTGACAGCTCCGCAGCTGCAGCCATTGATGAATGAAGACACTTGGGGTTAGACGGCGATGATTTAGGGATTTAATTCTTACCGCGCAGAGGCCAATTTCACCAGCTCTCTCTTCCTATCAAACCCACTCACTCCAGTTACTATAGTTAGTTAACTTGGTCTATGTTAACTGTTTCTTGAGAAGTCTATATCACGACAATAGCACAATATTCAAGATCCTATGATAGCTTCCATCCTAAGATAGCATCCATCCTAGGAGAGATTCCATCCTAGGATAGATTCTATCCTAGGATTACCCTTTCCTATGATGACATACATGTATAATCTAGGATAACTTACATGTATTATCTAGAATAATTTCTCTTAGGCTAACTTCCATCCTAGGATGATTTCTATCCTAGGATGACTTCTATCCTAGGATGACTTCTATCCTGTAGGACGGGGATTTAACTTTAATTTTAAAATATGTCGTTTTGTTTGTCAAAATTGATCTTTTATTTCACACGACAAACATTCATGATGTATATATATATTTCAAATATCCGTAATAGGAGAAGTATTGCAATCACAGATAGAAATGCTGACTTCAAAATAACAGTAAAATGTTGATAATTGTTATAAAATTCGCATAGCTTGATTCCGAAGAGATTGCAGTCGCACATTATAGCTTAAGATGGACAAATGGAAGTCACTTAATAATTCTAGTATTTTTTTAAGAAAACAAAAAACGGTCCCTTTCAAGTTCAACAAAGTATAAAAATTCAAAGTGAGACTAATTTAGTAATACAATAATGAAAAACAGGGCTCATGTTTATAAAAGGCTATAGCTGTACTTCATAGTTTTGGAAAGAATTACAATATTCTGCAAATATCTCAAGGCGTCCACAAACACTTGTATTACTGCAATTTGATGCTACTTGTGGACAAAGTAATGATACTCATATTCAGTTGCTGAGAATTCTATTTCATAGAATAGAATTCGCATGCTAAAGCTTCAAACCAGAAATATTTTTCTTAGAATGCTTAAATTAGGTTCCTATTATGTCGATTTTTTCGAGCTCAAAACCAACATATCCCGTCCTGTTACAAGCAATGATAGTGAAGGATCGAGAGAAAGAGAATGAGGATGAAAAAATTAAATAATGGAAATACATGTAAATATAATATACAGGAAAGAAATTTGAGAAGAATTTTGAGAAATATTCAAGTGCAAAATGAGCAATTATTAATCATATGGATATAAATGAAATAGTTGAAAAGACGAATGAGATGTATATCAGAAGTAGATGCTGAATGAGATGTATATCAGAAGTAGATGCTGAATGAGATGTATATCAGAAGTAGATGCTGAATGAGATGTATATCAGAAGTAGATGCTGAATGAGATGTATATCAGAAGTAGATGCTGAATGAGATGTATATCAGAAGTAGATGCTGAATGAGATGTATATCAGAAGTAGATGCTGAATGAGATGTATATCATCTGACGGGCACATCTGTCAAGCGCAGAACTGGCGGCATGCAGCCGAAGCCAAACTGAATTACTATATAACACAAGCGTCACTTCAATAATCCGTTTCAGAAAGTCTCGTTTCGCGCTCTCTGCGCTAACAAAATCATAGATCATCGGGTTCTAAGCATAAATATATCCATTGTGTGCTCGCAAACAAACAATTCTTCAGAGAGCAATTCAGCTCTCATCATCATTAGAAGAGAGTAATAGGAATGTTTTTGGCATTGCCTAACCCATTAGATTCAAACTGAATTAGCAAATTGTGGCGAGAGTAAAATTAAGTGTAATAAAAATTGATCGTTATTAAAATTAATGAATGTCGTTTAATTACGTTAATTTCAATTTCAATTTATTAAATTTTATCAAACTTGCCAAATAACAGATTTCTAGATTTTTCAGACGATTAACTGGCTTGTATATAAATATTTTGAACAAAATGCACGTTAATTATGTAATCTACGTTTTCAAGAGCATTTACTGTTGTCGTATGCATACTTAAGCTGTCTGATAATCAGTTCTGCATAACTTTTGAGAACTTCAACACATTTCATTGATGAGAATTCCCAGTTAGGCTAATAATAGTTCTCTGAACCTTTAACATCTTCGGAAAATATACTTCCGATCAAAACTTGAATTTAATTTATCACTAAGGCCTAGCTTAACTTATTCGTTGCTTTTTCAATTGCAATAGGAACAAGTAATTAAAGCAAAAGCTACATGCAATAATTAAATTGTTACCACTAGTAAGATCTAACGGTTTGAACTGAGTTAAAATGAACCTAAAAGCTTTCCAAACATTACTCAACTTACTCTTACTAAGAGCACGGACAATATAGAGTAGATAGCCATATCAACTGAAACTTGTGCAAGTTAGTTGTCAGAGCATCCATGTAGCAATTCCGGATAAGTGCATGTCTAGAGTTGTTTTCTAGAGTTGACTGATATTTGTTTATGAAATTCCATGTCAGCATTGTGTTCTGCATTCCACTCACGCTTCCAAGGACTCTAACATATTTGTTCTCGTTAGGACTTCCTTTATACAAATCTCCCTTACTCAGTTCCAATATACATGTGCTGAGAAGATGGCTTGATTTACTAAATTACTACTCTCCTTCTCTAGTCTTCTACTAAAGGCAAGATCAGTGCAGATAAGTTTACAGGCATACATGTCGCTCTTTCGTTACTTACTATTATCGTCATAGTTAATAGTGCACAGTACTATACATGCAATATGTGTAAATAAGACTATATAGAATTACAATCTAAATTCAGTGTAACGGACAAAGGGGTTAGTATTCTAGTTTAAATTTGCATGAAATAAAATTCGATATTGACTATTGCATGCTAAACTGTTGAATATTTGTGTGAGAATGGACACATTTTTCTAGTAAAGAATTAATTCTTTTATCGTGACAATATAGTCGGAAGTAATATAAAACAAATCTGTATCTCTTTTAAAATCGTGCAGTTTAGAACATTGGCAGAACACGTGCCTATGAACCATGAGACCTACTGTATAAGACTCACTTTTAGTCATGAAAGTGAGAGGATGAACTACATGTATGCTTATTGTCAAATACACTCAGCATGTGCAATAACATAAACACACAAGGCCGTGGAGGCTAGAAATAACCTATCAAGCTGACCTCCCATAATGGAAACAAGCAGAATTTTAAAAGAATAAAGCAGAAAATACATGCAATCCAAAAAGAAAGTATCAGCATCCAGGTGCCTTAAGACCGCGTGAACGCAAGTGATACAAAAATTAAATCTTCTAATTCTGTTACAGTTTCGCTAAAATAAATGGAAGATAATTTATATTTTTACAAAATTTCTTTTAACATTTTTTTTCTTGCTAACGTATGCATTCTATTAGACGAATATGCAAATATATACGTTCATTTCGTAGTCCAGAATTTGGATTTAGCCTTCGTCTAGCATCTACATTTACACTTAAAAACTCAAGCAATTACTGTCCGTATATGTCAGGCGGATGAAAAATGGAATAGGATGAAGAAGGATTGAAAGGACGAGGAAAGAGAATGCTAAATGCTTGACGGATGGATTTAGTCGACGATCAAGTGGAATTATATTGGAGGTAATTGCGGTCCCATAGAGTTACCGCTTTGGCCGCTGCACAGGCAATTGTTTTTACATTAAAACACTGGAGAGTGCTGCTGCATCTGCTGTAGTTGGTTCTTCGTCAGCTCACATACTGTTGAAAACTGTTTTAGTTTTACATAGATACTCTTTCATCTTTGAGCTCATTTTAATGATCGGAATCGGAACGTTTTATATAAATAAAATAGTATTATGTGAAAGGATCAAACTCCAAAAACAGATGTTTATTCTACGAAATACCTAACTGTACAGATACATGTATGTTATGTTAGTTTTTAAAAATATGTTTGCAAGACTGCATGTGCATGGAATTTGTATTTATGCATTTTTTCAACCTGCTTGGACTATTTTAAGAGATAGCTAATTGCGTAAGATGCTTGAAACTAAACCGAAACCGTTGTGTGACTAGGGTAGTTGTAGAGGTGCAGCTGCTTATAATGAAGAAATGTGTTCATCAGGTTAGCTGAGGTATATAACTAAACATAGTGGTAAGTTAAATCATGACACATGAGGGTTGTAGACACTCATATGATAGTGATAAGTTAAGTCATGAGGTCTGTAAGACACTCATATGACAGTGGTTAGTCAAGTCATGAGTGTTGTAAGACACTCAAATGTCAGTGGTGAGTTAAATCATGTACAGTGTAAGACACTCATATGACAGTGATGAGTTAGGTCATGAGTGTCGTAAAACACTCATATGACAGTGGTTAGTTAAGTCATGAGGATTGTAAGACACTCAGATAATAGTGGTGAGTAAGTCATGAGTGATGTAGAGTACTCACATGATGCTATCATATTTCATTGAGTCTTGAAGTTGTCTATTTAACCTCATGGGTGTCATTGCTTGTGGCATGTAGGGAGGTTGGTATGTAATCACGGGGTGCAATGAACTGAGCCTCGAAACTTCCACAGAAATTGCGTGGGTGTGATTGAGCATGTGGATTACTGGGGTCGTCTGTGTAATCATTTGGGTTCAATTTATTTATTTAATATATATATATTTAATACTAACATCAAAAGGGGTCATACAACCCTGTACAGTTCACAAACGGCACAGACAATCTGGCACATGCAACAAGTAAAACAGAAACTAAATTGTGAACTATGGTGAACTTAACCCTCAAGTGAAAAAGTTTAAGAATCAAGGTTAGCATAAGCATTGACAATTGGCAAGCGTATGTAATTAAATTATCAAGAGTATAGCTTAAAATTGTAATTAGAAAAGTAAAGTAAAAATAAGGTAGCAGTAAAGTTCATTGAGCGAACTTTGAATTTGGTGGTTGATGTGTAGGCATGATACTGCATTGGCTTGGGTTGTTCGTGAAACTCTCCCCGCCAGACACGGGGAAGAATAGCTGGCAGTGTAATCGCATTGGAACAGAGTTCTCTGTGTAGTCATAAGGGTGCCTCTAAAAAGCTAGTAAAGCTAATGATAACGTCAGTTTCCTCACTCGAAAGCGATATCGGTGAAGGGCGAGCCCAGGATTTGAACCCCGCACATACCGATACGCTATCGAATGTCCTACCGACATCGCCACTGGCTCCAGCCTAAGTGTATTCATAGGTGTGCAATGCTTCTAAGTATAGTCATGTTGGTGATACGTCTTTAAGTGCTCAAATATTATGCAATACCTTTAAGTGTAATCATGTGGGTGCAATACCTATAAGTGTAATCATGTGGGTTCAATATCTTTCCTTGCAAGCACCCAAGTTCAATGTTTTTCTGTCTAATCGCATGGGTGCTATGCCTCAGTGTTACATCGTTGGGGTGCAATTGCTCTAAGTCACGAGATTATCGATGTAGTCACTTGGGTGCGATTGCTTTTATTGAGTGTGCGAGTAATTTGTGATGTCGGGTGCACAGGAAGGCTGCATGTAAATGTAGCAAGACGAGAACAATCTCCGTGCTGTTGACGAGGCTGGGTTGAGTAGAGGTGGGGTGAGGGAAGAGGTAGAAAGAGTAGACAAATAGGGGTGAGGGGTGGTTGACGAAGAAGAGAACCGCTGAGAGAAGAGAGTGAACAGTCGTTTGATACAGCGATCAAGGTAAGCCGATATAGAGAAAATATGAAAGATATATAAAGATATATAAGATTTATATATAAATATAATAATTATATATATATACATATATATATATATATATATATATATATATATATATATATATATATATATATAGAGAGAGAGAGAGAGAGAGAGAGAGAGAGAGCGAATTAGAGACTTATACACGGAGAATTCATGTAAATTACAGCGCTGTTCTTAATTTTAGTAAAGCTTACAAATTTGAGAAAAAAGTTTTACTTATTGTTCGCAACTGCGAACAATAAGTATAAGTATAAGGCTTGTCAATTCTTCAATGTCCTAGAAACAACACCACACAACACAACACAACACAATACAAACTAACACAACACAGCACAATACAACACAACACAATACAACACAACACAATACAACACAACACAACAGAGCACAGTAAAACACAGCACAACACAAAACAATACAACAATATGCATAAACCATATCATGAACCATAAGGAGTAAATAAATCACATCTTTAACAGCGACGCTGCATACTTATTTTTTGTTACTGAGAACAGTTAAAAACCTTTGATAATAATTTTTCATTTAAAGCGTTAGCAAGAAAGACAAAAGAAAGCAATTTCTGAATTTTTAATAATTAAAACTACATTCAATTAATGGCTACATTAGAATTCATGAGAAGTTGAATGACAGTTACGTAGCTTATGCTTAAGAGCTGAATGGAACCAAACTGCCAATTCAATTTTCTACATAAATAATGCATCTGTTAACAGTAACATCAGTTATCATATAAAATAAATCTGTATATTGTTAGCTTAGATCACACGATTCGATGTTTAGCATTAGAATCTATAATTTATTAAAACTTCACGATAAAATTATGGTCTTGTTAGATATATTTTTGAAATCGTAGATAATACTTGTTATAAATAAGATGTTGTTTTTTCATTTACAATATGTAGACTTTTGTGAAGCAACTGTAGCCTACAGTGGCTTAAACAGTTTAGTTAAATAATAAAAGCATATTGCAAAACTTTTCGAATTTAGTTAGATTGGTTAATGTTTAGAATCTCTAACAACAACATCATACTAAGCATATTATTATGCGAAATGCTAATATTCCAGAAATAGGCTTAAAAACGAAAGAACTTTTTTGTTTTATTTTCAATAAAATAAAGTACATGAAAGTCACTATATAACAGCAATCAAATGACGGGAGTTTTCAAAGTCATATACGATTAATAGATATAAATTAGATTTAACAATCGCAGAGTTCATTAAAAGCTGTGAAAGGAATGATCAGGGTTAGAGGTGATGGGAGAGGTTCATTAGAACCTGGAAGAACGGCGGGTGATTGGAATGATTCGTGTTTAGAGGGAGACCCGTGAACATGATTTAGTGCGTGAAGCCGTCACGTGATAGAAAGATGGAGGCAATGATTGTATACAAGGTGGGATGGAAATAGAGGTAGAAGCTTTAGAGCTGATGCGAGTGACGAATACTGATGTAAGCAGAAATAGCCCTCTGGGTCACAGGAAAGAGCTAGTGAGAATTTGAAATTAGAAGGAACGATAAATGGAAAAAGTTCGGGGGAAGAAAATCAGAGGAAAACAAAGAAGAAAGAAAAACGATAAAAGTGATTGAAGAAATAGAGTTGGGTCATAGGACAAACAATTAAATACTGCAATTGAACATTTGCAGACTAATTGAGCGAAAGAGAGAGAGAGAGAGAGAGAGAGAGAGAGAGAGAGAGAGAAAAGAGAGGAGAGAGAGAGAGAGAGGGAGGGAGGGAGGGAGGGGGAGGGAGGGAGGGAGGGAGGGAGGGAGGGAGGGAGGGAGGGAGGGAGGGAGGGAGGGAGGAGGAGGGCGGGAGGGAGGAGGGAGGGAGGAGAGGGAGGGAGGAGGGAGGGAGGGAGGGAGGGAGGGAGGGAGGGAGGGAGGGAGGGAGGGAGGGAGGGAGGGAGGGAGGGAGGGAGGGAGGGAGGGAGGGAGGGAGGGAGGGAGGGAGAGAGCGAGAGAGAAATATAAAGAAAGAGAGAAAGAGATTGAGAGAGAGACAGAGAGAGCGAAAAGAAATCGTGAAGTAACTAAATGATGCATTTTTATTATCATCTCTCACTAAGTAATAACTTGAGTCCTCTCGAAATAATTTAAAATAATGTAACTTTCGTAAATAAAAAATTAAAAGTGTAATCCCATGTCTAACATAATAACGCTAATGATAATATAAACAGTCGTAGTGGCCTATTGAACGCAAGAAAATTCCCCACGAAAATTGTATTAATAAAAGTCTATACCATACACGTGGTACAAGACAAAGTAGAACAGATTTTGGTATCTTTAAAATATCTGTTTAAAGATACCAGCGTTTAACTATCTATTTGCTATCTCTCGTGTACTGGTTGGATATCCATTGGCAGAGGTGTCCATCCCCCTATAGTAACGACGCATGCCCGTATATTTACCCTCCTCGCCTAAATCACGATGCATAATTTTTCCGCTTCCATCTCTTTTGAAACTCTGACACTTTTGATTCCCTTTTTGTGAACGACGCAACGTGCTTCGTTGTTAACGTTGTGTGGACGCCCTGTCCATAGGTCGTAGAGTCTAATTCAACCGGAACCGGAACGTTTCTTACCGTGCTGGCCGGGATACCACATTTTACATTTGGTTGCAGCTTTCAATTTTCAGTTAGAATGGCTGAGAAATTGAATCGCGAAAGGCATCCGTAGATGGCATAGATGTGGGCCTAAACAGTAGCATTGTCGATTAAGTAGATATTGTGGCACAGTAGAGACAAAGTTCAAAGCTGCTACTAGCTCAACCAGTGACATGCTTCCTAGAGAGGAATAAAAAGTTAGCGTGGTTTTAGCTTTAGATAGTGAGTAAGAGAGATAGGGGAGTAAGAGAGAGAAAGAGGGAGAGAGAGACAGAGAGAGAGAGAGAGAGAGAAGTAGAGCCACGGGATAGTACAGAGTGCAAACAAAAGGATGGGGGTGTTTTTGAGTAAGATGATACGTTATGGAGATAGAGATCCTGTTGTGATATAACCTGACAAGTAAAGGTCCGGATAAATCTCTCATGACGAGCGGCGTCCACAAAAGCGGAGAATGATCATTTTGCGAAAGATGTGAGAAACACAACAAAATATAACAAGCCGTTTTAGGTTTCGAGACTAATTTTAAGAATGAGAACAGCCCGAGACAAATAGAGTTAAATTCAGTGGTTAAAGGGGAGGGGACACATGAGAACTTAGTTCCCCTAGCTTGTAGTTTTTCTGAGGGGTGCATTCTTGTGCAAGGGGCACATAGTAGATACTATAAGATCTGTAAATATATTACAGTGGGCCCGAAAATTTATGACCGTTCACCGAGCTACCAATTCCCAATATAACCACTAATTAAATATTTGGTAATAAGCTAGAGGTAAAGTGAGAGGCAGTAAAGAGAATGAAAAAGAGAGTAAGTTTGTGTGAGAGAGAAAGAGAGAAATATGCTGATGAAATAAATATCGACATTGAACATAGAGGATGGATTTGATGTAAGTAGACAAGTAAATAAATATCAGTAGTATTGCAGAGATTGAATAATGACTTCACTTTACCTAATACTAGGCTAATAGTGCCTGATATCTGAGAAATTTCTCATTTTATAGGCCTACATAAACACTCTCAAAGTGGCTATAACATAGTAAACGAGACACTTGATGAGACTGAGCTAAACCTGAAAAGACACAGTACCGATTCTAATGTAGGGCCAGAAGGAATTTACCATCTTTCTTCAATTTCGTCTAGACATTTTCCCTAGTAACAAATACTTTCAAAAGGCCTCAGTTTTCAGCAATAACATTATCCATTACTGACTCATATCTTGGCTCAAATATTTTATGAATTAAATTAATTGTTGAATGGAGGTTAGAAGAATAGAAAATAGAACACAAAACATAAAACCTAGTTGGCCATTGCCTGAGAATTTTGAAATGAAGCCGCTCCTGAAAAAGGCGTGGACGTGATTTTTAGTTCATGTACATAAACATCTTCTTGTAATGATCAGCAGCGCCTCGTATTAGTCCTGGAGCTGTTATAATTTCCGGTGAGGATACGTCTCGAAAGCACTGATAAACTCAAATGGATTGGTAAGATTTCTCCGGAGCCTTTAATATCAATAGGTTCATTGCTTGATGTGCCTTTCTTGATCTACTTTTGTATAACTATAGCCAATTATTTTCAGTATAACAATAGTAATTACGAGTTAGTCAACTTTATATTAGTAATTGCAGTTTGTGTAGCAGATGCATAGGCTATATTACTTTGCACAAAAAGTTTAAATTGACTGTTCTTCCTTTAGAAGAACAGTTAAAATTTAAAAAGTCACATGCTCATTCTCCGAACAGTTCATCGACGATGGGAAGTGGGGCGTAGCAACGAGGGGATACGGGCACACGTCCCCATGCCAAAGATTGTCCTCCTATGACACCAAATTCAGAGGACAGGACCATTATTTCACTAAACAGAACGAAAAGACTAAAGCTTGTTTAATTTAGGTTTATGTGCTTATGAGTGTTATGTGTTTGTTAATGTCAGTAAATATTCTTCACTTGCTTCACTTGCACTTACTCTATTTGCAGACGATGTTAATATTTTTATTGCCGGTAAAAATGTTAATGAGCTCGAAAAGAATGCGAATATGTGTCTTAAAAACTTAAAGTATGGTGCGATGCTAACAAAGTTTGCATAAATTTAGACAAAACATGCTATACGATTATTCACAAAGGAAACCAAAGGTACAGTATACCGCAAAAGCTTGAAGTCTTTTTAGATAATGTCCTAAACTCTAGAGCATCTAAAGTTAAATATCTAGGTGTAATGCTCGATGAAAACCTTACTTGGAAACTCCACGTTGATATAGTATGTAGTAGACTAAAAGGTTTTATCAGTATTTTATATAATGTTCGTGATTTCTTACCAAAACACTGCCTCAAAAAAATTTACTACTCTTTTATTCATAGTCAGATTCAGTATTGCATTGAAATCTATGGAAATACCTACTCCACTCACTTGAGTAATTGATAACAATGAATAATTCTATAATAAGAATTCTATTTAAGAAAAAATTGACAACTAAAACTTCAGAATTATATGAATTAGTAAATTCACTTCCTCTACGCCAGCTATGTAATTTTAAGCTATTAAAACTTGCTCATCTATGTATTCATAGCCCAAAAAAAATACCAAAAATGTTAATAGAAAAGATTAGATTCACCAATTCTCTCTCCCATTATAATATGAGGAAACCGTTGAGTTTACACAAACCTTACACAAATACTAACTATGGAAAAAGAACTATTAATTGCATATGTTCCCATTGGTGGAATATGCTCCCTGAAAACATACAGGCAATCAGTTCCACCAATATTTATTTAAGGAAAATTAAGGAATACGTTGAGAACATGAAATAGTTAATTTCCTTTCTTTCGCTTTATCTCACAAGTTTATGTTTTAATGTTAGTTTTCTGTTGAATTGCACTAGTTTTAAAATTAATATGTTAGTTTGCAATTGTACTTTAGAGGTAACCAACTAGATGGCGCTAGTCGCTGCTTTGGTAGCCTCTATTTCTGATCAAATACATAGAACTACTACTACTGATAGAAAAGACAAATTACTAATTATGTGCTGGCTATGTTTTTAATTGAAATATTTATTCTGATATGATTTCATGCTGTATATTATTTTGAACTTTGTATGTAATATTGTAGTGGCGTGTGATTCTGAAATAAACTATACTAACTTCAGACTTCTTCTGTAAAAAGTCGAAAATCCTTCGGCACTCATCTGATGGAATATATTTTACAGATCTTTTTAAACTGTTTATCGTAGTAGTTAAATAGTCAAATAAGATGTTAGGCGAGGATCGAATAAATTGTCTGCAAATTAATGTGCAACGAATTGGCATTAGAAATATGCAAACACTTAAATTATATCTCAAATAAGTGACGACTAAAGAGTAACGATCGCTTTTTTCATCTATAGATTAGTCTCAGAAACTCTGTTAAATATACTTACAAATATATCTCTCTCGCTCTCTCGCTCTCTCTCTCTCTCTTTCTCTCTCTCTAGTGCTTTACGATGTGGTAGCTCAAAAGAATCCTCCTACTTAAAGTCAACTTTCAGGCCCAGTAAGCGCACCAATTCCCTCAACAAGTCGATCCTATCACAAGGATCCCTTATCAAACCTCAAAGTAGCCTTTAGCCTGAACTATATGGCTTCGGAGATGCTTTTCCAATATGCTCCTAGATGTTTGCTTAGTCGCCTTCTACGATACTTTATGTTTGATAGTTTTTAATCGTTAAAACCTGAACTAATGAGCCAATATGAGAACTCTCAGTTCTACATCATGCATTGCGGGGTTTACTATTAATATAAAAACATGTGCCTCTACAATGTTAACGACGAGGCAAGTTGCGTTGTTGGCAAAATGGGAGAGAGAGAAAAGAGGGACGGGGCTGTAAAAAAGGGAGGAGTGAAAAAAATTTTGTTCGTGAATTAGGCGAGGGAAAGCATGCGTGCATGTGCCGTTGCTCTTGGGGGAAGGGCGCCCCCTGTATATAAGACATAAGAATAATATTTATGTGCGAATTGACACTAATTGGAAATGATTTCCTTCTGAGGTATCCGATAATGCTAATTAAATATATTGCTGTGACCGATAATTTAAATATTTTGGCACAATTTTAGCTTAATTGGCAGCCTTGAGAGCAGCGAGTCGTATCACTGCTGACACAACTGCAATAACGACCGATTTATTCTAAACTATCGGAGCGCTTGACCTTAAATTAGGTGATCTGATTTACTCTGATCTACTGAGTTACTCAAAATCAGTCGTCGTCAGTCTACTGTCAGATTTGAAAGTAGGCTGTAGATAGTTGACCCTTCATAAAGAAAATGATTTCACATTAGGTAATTAGATTAGCATACAGATAACTACGATTTCATCAATAATGAATTGATACAGCGATCATGTTACATGTTTAATTAGTGAGACAATTAGTATTTGATCGATATCAGACGGAGAAACGGTAGATTCAGGATTCAAGCTTCACTGTTTCTTCTTCTGTGGAATTCTGAAGTTAAAGGCTGCCTTGAAGTTTGCTGTTAGATTGTCGCAGAAATCTGATATTGAAATTAAACATTTCGATAAATAAAATGAGGGTTGAGAATATAGGTAAAGATACATGAGACTGGAGGAGTGAGCGAATGGTAAAGAAAAACGAGAGGAGATAAGATCACGACCATGTTCTTCAGCCTCTTTTTCTATGACGGTATATGAATAAATGAATAACAAACAAAATGAAGGAGAACGATTTGCCTCGATAGTTGTTGCGAGTAAGCTAATGATCTCTAGTGGCCGAGTGATAGATCATAGAATGGCATATTCGCGTGATACAATAAATTGTAGCAGAGCATCTATGGCGCCACGCAGCTAGCATGATCAATGTTTTCACTACTGCATTTCAAGTATCTAATGCGCAGCTGAAAATGTATAACGTTGCTTTGGACATACTGCTGAATGCATCGAAATTATGATATTTGAATGCCCTTACATCGCTAAGTAGTACAGCGTTATGTACACTGTAATAAGGTGAAATCCTAATAACATACAACCGAAACTCAATAGTCTAATTTAAAGCTGGCATTGGTATGAAAATTTAACTTGGATGAACTGGAAGAAATGGAAGAAGTGAATGAGTATTGGAGATCAAGCAGACTGGAAAACGAATCGAAGCTGAAATGAAGCTCAACTTGAAATCCTCTTACGTCGCGATGAAGCCCTTCAATTAGAGCGAAGTGCAGACTTCTTTCTCTAGCGCTGACAAGCCTCTTTCATGCTCTGAACCGTCGCACGCATCATGCCGGATGAATGAAAGAAAACATTTCATTGCTTACGAGAATTGCGAGCATACAATCTTACAGAAGATTTGTGTGCTCTAAAACGTCGCTAAATACATGTATACAGTCCTAACAAAAACTAAAGATATTTGTTCTCTAGTCTTTGTCAATTTGCAGGTCCAAGATACATATTCCCGCTCACTGTTTACTTTAAGATTCGATGAGGAGCACTCTGTAGATCAAAAAGCTATTCCTTTCACAAAAGGTTATGTATGAGTAATGTCATGAAGTTTTAAATGACAGATCCTGAGGTGAATTGAATCCTCCTGGGTTCGAATCCCAGCCGCGCTGATCTGAGAGTAAAATCCCGGACATTCACTGGACTGGCTATTCTAAAAATGGTCTTAATTGCCTAACGGTTTAAACATGTGGTATTAAAAGTGATAGCTATCAACATAGCTGATCATTTCGCTATAATACTTATTCACTTGTTTATGTGTTATCATTAACTTGTATAGCCAATAGCTTGGTAAAATATGCCTTCTGGGGTGGTTTCCTCTTTTGCTTACTCAGTTTTTGCTTAACTGTTTTTAACCAAACGTGCAGTTAACGGTTCGTATATTCTTCAGTGTCCTGTGTCTGTGCGTTCAGTGTCTCTAATGAAGATAATAAAGAGCAGAAATTCAACACAAAATGTATAATATGCATATGCAAGACAATATGGCAAATGCAGTACTAGAGTGCAGCCTCCTTAAAACATTTGCATAGTTTTGCCCAGCGTTGCAGTATTTTGTACGGAGCTTTCTTGTTTTCTTTAATTATAGAAATATCAACGTATTGCGGTTTATTCGCTTAGTGGCTTATTTTGTAAATTTCTCGTTCTCCATGATTTTAATTTGTTAGTTATCGTTGCAGTTCAGATAACGCCGATTGCGTCCAACACGGCTTTAAGAATAACCGTCTAACATCCTGGGCTAATTTTTATTTACCTCAGTTAGCATTCAGTTTTCCAATGTTGTCGCTAATCCGGTTCTAGCCGAACCCGATATAACTTTCTTTAACTTTCTATCTTTAACTTTGTTTATGGCGTCCATGCTCTACCAGTGCGCTTAAACCCGTCCAAACAGAATATATTGTGCGGAATTTTATATGATAATTGTTGCACAGAGCTGCAACGATTATGTTGCCATATATCTCAGTGCATATGCTGTTTGCAAATTATATATACCTGCATTTCAAAGTATAATCAAAAGTCGTTTCTATTAACATAAAGAAAACAAAGGGGATTTATATATCAAGCTCTTTTATTTTTGAATATTTTGCGTCTAATCCACTAATTATTTGTAGACCTGCTTTGAAGATATAGCTAACATACAATTACTCTCCAAAATCACTCCAACTTGTGGCTGGAGCCAGTGGCGATGTCAGTAAGATAATCGATCTCGGATCAGTATGTGCGGAGTTCAAATCCTGGGTTGGCCAGTCACTGAATTCGCTGTCGAGTGAGGAAACTGACGTTAACTTCATCTTTATCAGCTTTTGCTTTAACAAATACAATTACATGTACAAATACAAATCATTAGGACTTTTAAATATACTGGTGCATCAAATGCAAAATAGATGTTGTTTTATCCTAAGTTGGACCGAATTTAGCTAAATGGCAGATTTAAGGTGAAAACTCATGCTGGCCATTTTATTTCACTCTCCCTATTGCGTGATTCATGACTTAAAAGTAAAGTCATTCCTACAGAAAGGCGATGGATTTTACCAATTTTAGTATACGTGTAACAAGTAGCATATATAAATTAAATATGATTTTCATCGAAGACGAACGTTGCGATATATGTGCATTGCAAATAAAATTCAATTCAAATAGACCTAAATTGCGAGCATACAATAATGCAACATTGCTGGGAATACGTCTAAAATCAGAGATCTATTGAAACTAGAGAAGATACGGTAGATTGAATTGACCGCTGATCGATCAATCGGCCCAGATACCCTAAAGCGATCGATCAAGGATAATGATTGATCCGAGTATAAAACTGATTTACACTTCGAGTAATTGATTGTCGTGATTGCTGCTCAGATTCGACAGCTCACCCTGGACGAGCCTTTTCATCCACCACATACCTCACCACATACCTCACCACATACCTCACCACATACCTCACCACATACCTCATCACATACCTCATCACATACCTCACCACATACCTCACCACATACCTCATCACATACCTCACCACATACCTCATCACATACCTCATCAAATACATCACCACATACCTCACCACATACCTCATCACATACCTCACCACATACCTCGCCACATACCCCACCACTTATCCCACCACATACCCCACCTCAACATTACTTGACCCCAATAACTCGGTAAAAATGTCCTCAGTTCTTCTGTACTCTAAACTAATTTAGATGGAATCAGTTTATTGAATCCAAATCATAATTTTGATTGACATCAAAAGATAAATTTAATGTATGTTTTTTCTACCATTGTAGTACTATCAGGGATGCCACATGTATTTGATGAATTTTCTTCGGCCTTATATTTCCAAAAAGTTGAAAGAATCACTATTGATTCTATAAAATATGACGAATATGTAAGCAGCCAAAAAATAATAGAATGATCGTTGCTGTATTGAAATACTTAGGAAATTAATTTAGGATTCAATTCTTATAGAACAATTCATTTATTAGGTAGGCCCATGCCTCTTTGTATTGTTTATAAGATGTTCTCATTACAAATTTCTGAGATAGAATTTTGAATCTGAAACTTGTGGATGAGATGTAAAGCTGAAAAGTAAACTATTGGACAATAACTCAAGCTTGCTAACATTATCAAACATTCTCTATTTCTTATTGACTAGTTAGTTAAACATGATGAACATCGGAAATACAACCGGATGAAGTTGGCTTACATGCTTTAAACGGTAAATTAGTTTCTTCTTGAAACGAAAGGTAAGTGGAATAAATTCCATTTGAATAATTTTATGAATCCATCAGTTGAGGGCCCTAAATAACCGTTAATTTCTAACGTCTTCAATGGAAAATGAAATTGAGCTCTGATCAAATGATGTTTCGCAACATGTGAAGTTTTACCACGACAACCAGGTGGTAGTAAATGTCAGGCCTGAGATGCTGACACTCGCTTTCACAGACTTGAGAAATATCCAAGTTTATTTCTTTCGGCGCTTCTTATAAATATTAATCACGTAACCGTAAAGTTAGACAGACCTCCACGCACAGAATACCTTGGAGACCCATTGTCGTGATTGAACGGAAAATGAGCATCAACCATTGCATATAAAAGGGTCTGATATTTTCATTTCATAACCGTCATATGGAAGTGACTGCAGAACTCTTCTGAAGAAGCGTTCGAAGCCTGACTTTACGGGTTCAACATTCCACAATATGTAGAAGTATGAAATGTGTGAGTTACGTAAAGCATCAGCTATGTAACGTATGAGATATATAACGTATCCGTTAACTGATTACAGTAGCATATATGATTATTGAATTTCATAAATAAATCCTTAAACATTTCGAAAGAGCTAAATAGTCTGGATTTCTTGCCTGCATATATGGATCCCTCGGAGATCAAGGTGGCCAAAACTAATATGCTGCATCAGAAATGCATAGTATGATATTTTAAAAATACTTAGCTTTCGTAATAAAAAATTAATGAACGATGGCAACAGTTGGCCTCTCAGTCCGTTCTACAGTTTATTGGTTGTACGTTTAAACAGTTATGTATATACTTAACCAATTTGTAATAATTTTACTATCATGTTATATTCTTATTTCTAAACAACATTGCTATTTCTTATAAATTGATCATGAGAAGATTATCAGCAAGCAATTTGGTGATCTAGTTGGTAGCAATCTTGATCGATAAGAACGAGGACATTGTCAAAAAGTGCTCCCAGACCGTTTCTGACTGCACATGCGCTAAAGAAACAAGCGTTAAACGTAGCTATACATTTTTTATTATGATATCACTGCAAGCGATGGGAAAGGGGAAGAATTGGTTTTAGTTCATATTTGTTAACAATTTCTACTGCTAAAGAAAACATGTTGGCGGATAGTTACGTAGCTAAGCAATGCTTGCAGGCGAGTTAAAAGTTTAAAAAAATTTCGACGATTTCAAAATAGTGATGAAACATCAAATCTGTCGTCTTTAAATCAACGTTTACCAAGACGAAATTGTTGAAATTAGCTGTAGATTTTATTTATAATTTACAGCTTATTTAAATACAAATTAAAATGACTGTAGGAGCATTGTAGGTTTACATATACACGTGTATCCACTTGTTTACGTGCAAATCGTTTCTCGTACGCAAACATTACAGTGGCCACACACGGTCAGTTTTTCCATCAAACCTATCTGTTCAGATATCTGTTCAGATACCGATAAATTTGATCGTGTGTGGCCGCGTCAGATTTGAAAACTAACGAGAGAACTGATGACCTAGTTTCTCCACACACTATCAAATTTAACTGATCAAACTTATCTGAACAGAAATCTGTTCATATATCTGAACAGATAAATTTGATCGTGTGTGGGCTAAAACTGATGGGAAAACTGACGAGTGTCAGATTTCAAAATTGATGGGAAAACCATCAAATTTATCTGAACAGATATCTGTTAAGATAAATTTGATCGTGTGTGGCCACGTCAGTTTTCAGATCTGAAGACTTGTCCCGTCCTCCAATGAGTATGGCGGACTTATCGGTCTAAACCTATTTTTATTTGAGTATTCTAAATAGAAATTAATTTTTTAAATGAGAAGGGCCTAATTAAAAAAAAATTATTATAAATCACAAGGATGCTTTTGACTTACATAGATAAGCGTTACCGAATTAAATATCATTTTTAAATTTCAATATTGATTTTTATATATAAATTGAATGACTCGTAGCGCACTGCTAGAGAGCTCGCCTCTATAACTAGAAGTCGCGAGCATTGCGAAGTGAAAAATAAAAACATGTCGTGGAAACGTGTTGGTGTGAAATCGATATACATGTATAAGCGACCTTAATGTTCCAATTCCTATCTAGACCCTTTCGAGTCGACCCCGAATAGGGATATACGGGACGCTAAACGGATTTTTTAAAATTTCGATATTAAACACTTTCGCTAAACAAATGAAAATTTTATAAACAAAGAATAATAATTCTGTTTATAGTCAGTCTCTATTGTATTTCTCAACAATAAAAATGCCATGCGCTTACATGGCATTGTATTTAACAGTGTATTTATACAGTGTTCCACAATCTCATAACTTGTATTTATACAGTGTTCCACAATCTCATAACTTGTATTTATACAGTGTTCCACAATCTCATAACTTGTATTTATACAGTGTTCCACAATCTCATAACTTGTATTTATACAGTGTTTCACAATCTCATAACTTGTATTTATACAGTGTTCCACAATCTCATAACTTGTATTTATACAGTGTTTCACAATCTCATAACTTGTATTTATAAAGTGTTTCACAATCTCCCGCGATAATGAACTTTTCGTAAAAAGTTACTTTGGCGGGATTTAGGGCACTTGGTTTAGTTGCGCATCAATTATCGAAGTTAAGCTACACCGACCTCAGTTAGTACTTTGTGAGTGACTACCTTGGACGACGGAGTGTTGACAGCTTAGGAAGGAAAAAATTCCAGGGTGATGGAAGGTTATTCTTAAATCCGCGCCGGCTGCAATTAATGCGCCACCACAAGGAAACGATTGCTAATAACCATGGAGAAGAAGGAGGAAATGGGCATTAAACAAGCATCTGTGCTTCCTGACTCAGTTGGCCGTTATATTATGTTATGTTATATATATAGGCCTACATGTAATAAACTTTGCCGATACGGGTAAGTAGAAATATAAACTAAATAGTGACGATGATGCAGTATACATAATGATGCAGAATACCTACCATGTGGGAGTATAGACTATAACTAGTATTATATTATACTGTTGTATTGATAGTGAAGTATTGGGTGGATATGGCGTAACGGTTAGAGTGTTCGCCTCGCATGCAAGTGGCCTGGATTCAAAAGCACAATCCACTGAAAAAACACAAACTAAATGTGATCTAATGTGATTTATGCGATTTGACTAAATGTATGGTGA
Organism: Enchytraeus crypticus; assembly: GCA_905160935.1. Lineage (NCBI taxonomy): Eukaryota > Metazoa > Annelida > Clitellata > Enchytraeida > Enchytraeidae > Enchytraeus > Enchytraeus crypticus. The sequence goes on from CAJHZI010000851.1 coordinate 1,056,134, forward strand.
ACGTAAATAAAACTAATGATAATAGTTTAACTGGTGCATGCAAATAGGCAGGGGTATAATTTTAAATTTATCTTAAAAAATAAAATAATAAAAATGAACCTATTAAATCATTAAATGATACTTTCATCATTTGGACAGCCACCATCAATCAGGGGATGGGTAGCTCTCAAATTATTAGTTTAAATAGCTCAAAAATATATTGATTGACTGTAGTAATAACAACGCCAGTCACGCGCGCTGCAGTCTGGAAATGATTGACAGCTAATTAGCATAACTGATCAGATATCTGAACAGTTAAATTTGATCGTGTGTGGGCGATCATCAGTTTTATCTGCAGATAAATTTGACCGTGTGTGGCCAAAATATATGTTCAGATCTCAGATCTGAACAGATAAATTTGACCGTATGTGGACGAATCACATTTATCTGAACAGATATCTGATCAGATATCTGTTCAGATATCTGTCAGTTAAATTTGACCGTGTGTGGGCTCCATCAAATTTATCTGAACAGATATCTGTTAAGATAGATGTGATCGTGTGTGGCCACTTTTACGTTAATTCTAAAGGCCTTCGTGTTGAATATCGTACTACAATTTACGCATGTGTTTGGGATATTGTTAATAGATTCAAGTTGAGACAATTGCAATGTTTTCAGAATATATTCTCACAGAGATATTACTAATTAGATTTCTCATGTCTGGTTGTCACAGTAGTATCGATCATTCTGGACGAGAGTCCTGATTGTAAACAGCTGCATCATTTCATATATCTGACTCCACTTCCATGACGTAGACATTGGCCGACTACTTCATTATTAATATTGTGATTCTTTTATCCATCTTTTCCCAAACATTATCAATGAATGCTGGACTGCTATCTTTATTCCAACTAAATTAGATGTGAAATATTCGTTAATGTTCTTTGAAATTATCAATTATTAATGTCTTTCTTATTTTAGTTTTATCATATGCTGTCAGCTCGTGTAAATCTAAGAGTATAACGTATCTTAAAAGTTTTTACTTGAAGGGACCGTATGGATGCTTTGTGCCTAAGGTAGGCTGTACCTGATTTTGCAAATATTGCCTTTTGCTAGTAGTAGAGGCGATGTTGTGTTGCGCAAAACAAAGTACCGAATAAATGAATGCTGAACTGTTATCTTTATTCCAGTCCAAATTAATGATAGGTATCAAATATTTGTTAACATAAAAGAAAACATACACATGTTTGTAGGCCATTAGAATCCACTATGCTCGAAACTTCCATTTCTAAACTCATGCAACGAGCAGAATTAAATTATTTCTAGGTTTTTATATTATATTAGGCTGAAAAGCCATCTTTTATTTAAAAATTCTCTGCTTATTCCAATTTTTAACTTAGATAAAATAAATTAACAACATTTAAACTTAAAAATCATAATATTAATATTATTTCTAGTCAAACAGGATTGTTTAATTATTTAATTCGCATAAATGTTATTGAAATGCTGGCAATTTGACTCGTTGATCGTCACTGTAGGACATGTATCTTCAGTCTCATAACTTAGCCTTTGCCAGCCATTATTTTTAATTTTAAACCCAATTATATCAACTGTCCATTTTTCTTGTCACTAATTAAGATAGAAATTCGTTTATCTGTGTATTTTAAAATATTTCGTAAAGTTTAGTCACTCAAAGTTTGACTGAAGAGACTTCAGTTTCTTACTTCCATCCAATCTGTGAATATTTCTTAAATTTATTTATATCAAAAGACAAGATATAGAGCAATAGTGATTCAATATGAAATAATTTTTATTTTATATAATCAGGGCCCATTTAAGCTTCTAAGAAAGGCCGTAACATTGACATATTCAATGAGTTCCAATTAGCAAATATCAAATTATCTCTCTCTCTCTCTCTCTTTTCAGTGCACTGCAAGTGGCAGATTCAATATATATATCCATACTCAAAGTCTGCTTTCTCGCTCCATAAGAGCACTCCTTAGATCAACAAGTTGCTCCCTTCTTTATCAAATTATTTGCTATGAAATTGTTTATTCTAGACCGCTAATCAATATGTGCAGGGTTCAAATCCTGGGCACGCCCGTCACTGATATCGCTTTTGAGTTAGGAAACTGACGTTAACCTTAGCTTTTAGCTTTAGCTTCATAAAATTACTGCAAAACCAACATTTACACATTGTGTTATTCCAATTATAACAATTATAATAATAGCAACAACAAATAATAGCTACATGTATAATAACAATAGTATATAATACAACTACTACTACTATTACTACTACTACTACTACTACTACTACTAATAATAATAATAATAATAATAATAACAGTAATAACAGTAATAATAATAATAATAAATAATAGTAATAGTAACAATAATTACTACTACTAATAATATAATAATAAATAATAATAATTATAATAATAATATTAAACAATACAAATAATGGAGTTGACTTCATTAATGGCATAGGCATAATTATTGCAGAGCAAACCGGCGATAAGCGAGAGACCTCTTTTCTTTGGTAAATGCTTTCCATGACTTTGCAGAGATTTAATGCAGTCTGCTTCAGCAATTATTTTTTTAATTCAGCCATATGACTTCGACCGTCCTGGCGGCGTTTCAGCACGTTTTACTCGAATCGTTTTATCAAACCTCGGGTTCTTTACACAGGGTAAAAAATAATATTATTAGTAGTAAATATAATAGTAATAAAATAATATTCTGTTATCTCTCTCTCATTCTCTTAGTGCACTGCCTACTGGCAGATCCATGGTAAATAACGCCTCCACACTTCTCTGTCTTCCGCTTTCCTTGTTATTTCCACATATGAGTGGGTCTTTAAATCATATAACATACCTAATCTCGTCGTACCCCTGCCTCTCCTTCCATTCTACCTTCTTTGACCTCTTTTAATAGACCTTCTCCTCTTAGAATGTGTCCTATCCAACTCTTCTTCCTATTTCTTAATACATTTATCAACTGTCTATCGCTACCAACTCTCTCCATAATTCCTCATTGACAGAGAGGAAGTTCTTCCTCACTTCCTTTTGAGTCCAGCTAATCCTCTCCATTCTTCTCCAAATCCACATTTCCAATGGCTCCAGTTTCCTAATATCTTCCTTCCTTGAGGCCCATGTTCAACATCCATATAATAGCGTAGTCCAAATCAACGTTTTCACTATCTTTATCTTTGATTTAATAAACCAATAATCGACCGGAAGTTTTAGAAAATGTTCATAATTAGAATAGTTCTCATGAGAAGTCTTGCCTGTAAATGAAGCGTAAGTCAATTATAGTGAAAGTTTAGGGCATCCTGATAGCAATAAATTAATTTAATTTAATCTTAAACACAGCGCCTACCAAAAGTAGTGTTTTTGGAGTGTCTAAAAAAGCAGCTGACAGAAAATTCGCAATGATGGTGAGTAAATGTGGGGATATAGCTGCTGAACATTGACTGAAGTTTTCACTGCAAGCTTCATGAAGCATGAGCCATGTGTCGGGCGCTGGATCAGATATCCAAACACGTCCATACATCATATTCTAGCACGTCCGTATCCGGGAAATGGACAGGATTTACGAGCAAACAACAGCAATACATTATTTCTTCTAACTAGCCATGTTGGAGACCACTGAGTAAATGTGGTACTAGTGCTGAACTGCCTGAATGTTGCTTTTTGAATACTTTTATCAAAAGTATACATGTACTTGCATATAGACACACACATATACACAGATATATATATATATATATATATATATATATATATATATATATAATGTATTTAATATATACATATATACAGTGTATTTTTTAATCTATATATATATAGGCCTATATAAACTATAATATATATATATATATATATATATATATATATATATATATATATTAAAGTATATATATGATGATGATGAGTCATACATTCAGTCGAAGCCGACTCTTGGACACTTTATGAACTGTCTGTCTCCATGTATCACGATTTCTTACCGCCTCCCTCAAATCCGCTATGCTGGTGTAGAGGTCTAAAGTATATATATATACGTATTTAATTAATTAAAGTATATATATATATATATATATATATATATATATATATATACGTATTTAATTAATTAGTTTGGTTCCGTTTACTTGGTGCGCTTGTTTTCATACACTATTCCTAGTGTGGAATATTTTAGTGCTATAATGTAGCAATTGATACAATATTGATGTGTTTGTATGATAGTGAGTATATATTCTGCAGAGCTCCATCATTCACCGGTAACAGTCGAATGTTATTATACTTTAATTTCTGGCGAGGAATGTCAGATGCTCGGTAGTAACTGAATTCTGTCACTGAAAGAAAATTATATTTTCAATCTGTTACTCTAATTTTTAGTCTTTTTATGTGGATGTCTAAATAACTACGCGGATTTCTCCAACAGCATGACTTTCATTTATCATTCCCTCTGAAGATTAAAAGGCATTTAACAATTAGTATGTGTGAAGATGTTACGGTTGTTACCTTTGTTATGCCTTGTTTTAGACTTGTATGTTCTGTATAATACGCTTCGCTATAAATGTGGATCTTCTTTGAAAAATATGAAGTGCTGAATTTACATGTACTTTGGATTAGCAACACGGGGAACTGTTAGTTTCACGGTTTGCATTGTTATCATATCTGAATAAACGAATTAAATACTGATGCCCATAGGTTAATTTATTTCCTTTTATTTTTATGTTTAGTTTCGTTCTGTTTGTTATTTGTATCTGGCATACAATGGTGAATAAAGAATATATAATAGCTCTACAGCGTAATTCATTGTTGAACTCATCCATAAGTCTTATTTGACCAGTCCGTGCTATATACATATTTGTACGCACTGTTTAAAAACTCACTCTACATAGAGATTATACTATATATTAAAATAATATTCTAGCATACCAATCGGCTAAATTTCACAAATGATGTAACAAAATCGCTGCCACCTTCTTTTCAACATTAACTCGTAACACCGTCAAATGTCAAGTGAAGTCTAAACGATGATTGACCGAGAGCGACAGACTCTTAGAAGAACTAATGTCTGATCACATAACGACAAATATATGCAGAATATTTATTATATAGTTATGAATTAAATATATATGCTTTTAAATCTATCTCTCTATATATACAAACATATGTAAACATTATATTTACTATTCCTGTATAGGCCTATAGATAAATATATTTATTTATTGAATAGAATACTATAAATTGTCATTTCGATAACAAACGACAACTGACCTGGATTCCTCCCAACATGAATGTAGCCAACAACTACGAGCATTTGCAATTTGCATATAGAGAAATATTTATAAAATATCACGTAATCTTCGACTTTTCTTTTAAATTGCAAAATTCATTGACGAACAAGTCTTATGCTGTATGTGTATTTATGTGTGCAAATATGCGTTGAGTGTATATTTCTTGTATATTTTGTGTAAATGTTTGTGTGCGCAAGTATAAGCTTTAAACAGGCCTAATAGTATTACGTACTATATAGTATTATGTATTATATGCAGGCCTAATAGTATTATATATTATATGCATTCTGCTTTGTACAACATGTCACAGTTGTGCTTCAAATGCAATTAGTTATATGCTCGATCGATTAGAACAGTTTTGAGTTTCTTGTGGAAGCTACAAAGGGACATAGCTGACTATCGCAGACTAACAGGAAGATTATTTCAAATAGTTGGTCCAGATATCTAGTATGCTTGTAAGTAGTATGTTTGATACGTTGTAATATGTAGTATGTGTGTATGTATGCATGAGCTGAGTATATATTTCTAAGAGTTATGTGAGCGTGTTCGTAAATGCAAATATATGAGTTGTAAGTTTGTGTGATGTGTAGCCTGTGTGTTTACGTGACTTAGTTCTTATTTCTATGTATGTATTTGGTGGCTTAGTTCTTATTTCTATGTATGTATTTGGTGGCTTAGTTCTTATTTCTATGTATGTATTTGGTGGCTTAGTTTTATTTCTATGTATGTATTTGGTGGCTTAGTTCTTATTTCTATGTATGTATTTGGTGACTTAGTTCCTATTTCTATGTATGTATTTGGTGGCTTAGTTCTTATTTCTATGTATGTATTTGGTTAGTTCTTATTTCTATGTATGTATTTGTTGATGGGGCTATGATTGAGGCTCGGCAGCGCGGCAAGGCTTCCTCTCATATCAGCTCTGCACGGAGGCAAGGCTTCCTCTCATATCAAGTCACGACTCGCGTGACAAATGACGACGTGATTAGTGAAACACGTTCCAGGTTTCCAGTGGAAACAGCAGTAGCTCTGTCAGTAGCGCTAAATGTATCGATTCCAGTGGAGCTAGAGATACAAGTAGGGATACAAGTGTAGACATAGAGATACAAGTAGCGATATAAGTGGAAGTATAGAGATACAAATAGCGATGCCAGTGGATATATAGAGATACAAGTAGGGATGCAAGTGTAGATATAGAGATACAAATAGCGATACAAGTGGCGACAGAGAGATACAAGAAGCGATACAAGTGGAAGTATAGAGATACAAATAGCGATACCTGTGGAGATATAGAGATACAAGTAGCGATACAGGTGGAAGTAAAGAGATACAAGAAACGATACCAGTTGAAGTATAGGGATATAAATAGCGATACCAGTACAGATAGAAATACAAGCAGCGATATCAATGGAGATAGAGAGGTGCAATTAGCGATACAATTGAAGATAGATGTACATGTAGCGATACAAGCAGAGATAGAGATACACATAGCGATACTAATGGACATAGAGATATAAGTAGCAATGCAGGAGGAGGTAAAAGTAAACAGAACTAGTGAAATCAATGGGGTCAGAACTTCACAAGTACATGTTGTTATACTATTGAAGGTGAAAGTAGTTAGACGCAGCAGTGGTGTTTCAGTAGAGATCGAGAAGGCTGTATATTTTTTACCAGTAGATAAACGTGTAACCTTCCTGACAGAACTCTAAGAGCAAAAATGGCAGGTCCAATACACATAGTCCTGTTCATAGACTGCTTCACTCCATACGCTATTTATTGAGCATGCGATAAACCGATGTATTGCTTTTCCTGTATAAGGCTATTTCTTTACTCTGCCAGGAAATATCTTTAAATGTAGGAAAACAATGAATTTTGGGAGGGATGTTATTCAATTTATGCATTTACCGATGATGGGAAATGTGAGACGGAAATATGCAGTAGGATTGCACAAGCAAAAGCGGCCTTTGTTAACAGAAAAGAACTATGAATAAAAAGTCTAAAGAAAGACACAAAGATAAAGGTAGTAAAAACTCTGGTTTGGACCACGCTATTGTTTGGATGTGAGACATGGACCTTAATGAAGGAAGATATTTGGAAACTGGAGGCGTTGGAAATGTGAATTTGGAGAAGAATGAAAAGGATTAGCTGCACTCAAACGGTTACAAATGAGGAAGTTCTGGAGAGAGTTGGCACAGATTGACAGTTGCTAAATGTATTAAGAAATAGGAAGGTTAGATAGGAAACATTCTAACGGGGAAAGGTCTATTAAAAGAGGTCATATAAGGTAAAATGGAAGGGAAAAAGAGGCAGGGGCAGGCCTAGATTAGATATGTTAGATGATTCAAAGACCCACTAATATGTGGAAATGAAGAGGAAGTCGGAAGATAGAGAAGAGTGGAGGCGTTATATACTGTGGACCTGCCAGTAGGCAGTGCACTAAGCGAGAGATATAGAGAGTATTTCCTTGTGAAATGCAGTAGCTGGACCTAATTATACATATTACAGCGAATATATGCTATACTAGTGGATCAAAGGTTGAATTCATTATAGCATGATCGAGGGGATATGATACATCGGTTAGGGTGTTCGCCTTCGATGCAAGTAGCCTGGGTTCAAAGCCCAGGTTAGTCAACTCACAACGCACTCCACGTGAGCAAAGGTTCAACGCACATCATAACTCAGGACATGCTCACCCGAAATATGTCACTTTACAAACATGAATATAGTCGACAGAAAAGAACCTACCAGTCGGCCGAATTGCACAACTCATTAAAGAACCTCAGCCTAACTGGTTTGCTCGTTTCAACAGCTATACGGAACACAGTCAACAGTGATATGTAAACGAAGGTTGAATGAGTTCGACTTACGCTAAGAAGAACATTATTGTATGAATGGATTGATTTATTGTTACTGCCCTGGACTATTTGACTTTCACTGAAAATAGGCGCAAAATTTAAATTGTCAATAACCGTGCGATTATGTGAATAAAATAATTTGGCTAGCAGAAGCGACCATTACTAGTACGATGCCAATGAAAAATTTGTTTCGACAAAGTACATTGATTTGCTTTAGAAGATTTTGATAAAATTGGAAAAAGCGCTACAAGGATGATATTATGAAAGAGAATGAAGAGTGAAATATCTTAAATAATTGATGTCTATTGACGTTGACGCCACAGTAATAAAACAGCACTCGTACAGGGTGGCTGGAGAGCGAAGGAGCTGACTGATCCGCGGGCTCTGCCTGTGGGAGAGCTGAGTGGAATGAGGAATGGGTGACGGGTGATGGGATGTCAGCGGAGTTAAGGACAGATGGATTACTTGTGTAAGACTCTGCTATAAGTCACATGCATCATAGCGGGGTAGCGGCATGTAGCCGTATATAGAAACAAATAGAGGCAGACGGAGGCAGGTAGAGCTGTATGGAGGCAAATAGAGGTAGATGGAGGGAGGTAGAGCTGTATGGAGGTAAATAGAGGTAGTCGGAGGCAGGTTAGTTGTGGATACAGGCAGGTACATGTAGAAGTAGTTAAAACTAACTAGAGAAGCAATTTAAGGCAGGGAGAGGTAGACAGAGACAGATAGTGATGGGGAGAGTGGTAGGTAGAGGTTGATAGAAGAAGGAGAATATGGAGGTAGGTAGAGGCATGTAAACGCTTATAAAGGTAGGTAGAGATAGAGAGAGGGAGACGTGGAAGTAGGTAGAGATCGACAAGGACAGGTAGGTGCAGTTGGAGATAGAGAGAGAGAGAGAGAGAGAGAGAGAGAGGACAGGCAGAATTGACAGAGACCGGCACATGAAGGTAGGGCAACTCTCTCTCTCTCTCTCTCACTCTGTCTCTCTCTCACACTCTCTGTCTCTGTCTTTCTCTCTCTCTCTCTCTCTCTCTCTCTCTCTCTCTCTCTCTCTCTCTACCTCCCTCTCTCCCTATCTCACTCTAAGTGTGCTGAGAAAAAAGATTAGTCCAATATGGCATCATGTGAAGTTGATATTTACAAATATTGAAGGGTATTGTTAGATTTTATATTAATCACGGAGAGACTGTCTGAATGTTGTGTATCAAGAATTGGGTACATGAAAAAATTTTCATGGAAATATGATAGAGTTTCTTCTGAGAGTCGAAACCATTCACAATATGGTACATAGACCTAACACCGGAAGGCAAGATTAGCTTATTCGGAGGCACTATACCTTGAAGTTCAGTATAAATTAGTACCTTACCATTGTTTGTCATTTTCCAATATTGAATAAATTAATTATTCGTTCTGTATCTTTGTTGTCAAAGGAAATTTAACTTGAACTTCTGCCAATGTGAAATTTGTGACAGCATGTACTATTTAATTATAACAGTCTTGGCGCAATAAATTACCGTTATTAGACATTAAATTGAATACGACTTCGTTCGTAGCTGTTTCTCTGCTTTAACTCAATTCCAGAAAGATGTTTGATTGCGAAGTCTGTATTTAAAATGCTTGCGTGCCTCGACGACTGCTTTTTATATTGGCATTAAGATGTAGACACATGTTGCCTTAAAACCATTAGACGGTTAGACATTGGCTTACATAGAAAATTGCCTTTAACTAAATAACGTATGCTGATGTAGAGATATCACATGCATAGAAAATGTGAATATGACTATTATAAATCGCAGGTTAAATAATTGTATTGAATGGCCAGATAAAGATTCGAACTGATGGTTTTTACGTTCTCAGTCTATTTGAAATCATAGGCTGCCTCACACCACACGCTCAACACTTAACCAGCTCGACCAATTATTGTTAATTAATTATCAATTAGTTAGTGTTGATGTTAAGTTAATGTTGTACGATATAAATAGTCAGCTTCTAAGTTATTGTAAGATTACTTTTGCCATTTAGTTACATTTTACAGAAATATCATTGTGGTGTGATGAATATTCTACTGCAAAAGCCTGAGACCTTTCACTTCAAATGCAAAATAATCTTCAATGGTATGATCAATCACCATCCATTCCTAGGTGTGCCTGAAGCTCTTTCTTGCTTTAAAAGCTGCTCTTCACTGCTGATTATATCACTTTAATTTTTGACTTTTGCAGATACATATGATCTTTCTACAAGCAGTCGTTAGATGTATAGCATATACAATTTGAAACGTTTACTCAGTCATCTTCCTGTGCGAAACATAACTTCATATCATCATTGATTGCTTCATTGTTCGATTGACTAAAATCAGTTTCAGTAGATCAAAGGAGTGACACTACAGAATCTTACATCATAAATTGCAACTATTCGAATAAAAGGATGAAATAGATGCAAGTCAGAAGATGAATGTTTTTATGAGGCAGAGCGAACAATAAAACTGTATTAAACCTCAGACTCTGAAATATCGGACTTATAAAAATTCTTCAATACGAAGACTTCTGTCCTCGTCAACGTGTGAAGTAACCGTTTAATTTAATTAATGGATTTTTGCGGGATTCATTACGCCTGGTTATCCTTAATTCTTGACAATTCTTTATGTTAAATCCTTTTCTCAAGTCTGATAATATCGTAGCAATTTTTTTTATAATTATAGAATATGCTGAGAGCTCGATCTATATAGAGCTGACTATGAATGATTTCAATAACATGTTATAAAATGCTTTTTGAGTTTATTTTTATAATTAAATGTAAATGATACAATATCGCTAAACTTTCCCGTATGGTCGCCCCACTACAGAATTAATTAACCGCAAAGTCTTCGCGCCTTAGGAGGACTAGGTAGGAACTGAAGAAGACAATGAAAACCACCTGAGAAACTATATTTTCTTAAGTTCAATGCTATAAACAGTATCTATTCAACAAAGACTTAGCCTTTGTGATGAGGATCGTCTTGTTTGTTAGCTAGTCCGTTTACGCGTGAAACTAAACTTTGAGTAACCATAAACATGTACGTAAACCTAGGATCTGTTAATTGCAGCAAACTAAAACTAAACTACACGTATATATATATATGTATATATGTATATATATATATAGAGAGAGAGATAGAGAGAGATAGATAGAGAGAGAGATAGAGATAGAGAGAGAAAGAAATAAGAAGATCATTAAATCTCCTTTTTCTCCCGTAATTGTAAATAAAGTTTCAGTATCTTCTTTAGTACCTATTTGAACTGTATTTCTGATATCGTGAAAGAAAAGTATAAGAAATATGAGAAAGCTAATAGGAAATACTCTTCATATACTTTAAGAAATACTAAGCACAGGTATTAATGATTACAACTTCACGCTGGCTACACATGGCATATTGTTAGTGCCTATTTTAATAGTTTAATGTTTATATTATCTCCAAGCAATTTAACGTTTATTAATAGCAATTAGACCAAAGGGTTAGTCACTAAAGAATGTAAGATCCATGCCTGGCGTTTACAATGCTTGGCTGTTTTTGCTAATAATTAATATTATTACGTTGAATCTTCATCTAACTAAAGACTGTTATATGGAGCTGTTGTTGTTGTACTTAAGTAAACAAAACTGCTACAATATATGTATTATATATGTACATGAGTCTACATTTGAGAAAATATGTTTCTTCGTTTTCTAGAGTTCAAATTTCCAGAAAATTAAGTTGTATCAGACGATAATAGGTTCCTAATTGATGTGTGTGCCAGCATAGAAATGAATAGGACTACTAAATTTTGCTTTGTCTTTACTTAACTAGTGTGGTATAATGCTCAAAGCGTCTGTTAATGAATGCGTCTATTTCTCTCTTTCTATCTCTCTCTCTCTCTCTCTCTCTTAGTGCACTGCCTACTGGCTGGTCCATAGTATGCAACGCCTCCACTCGTCTCTGTCTTTCGCGTTCCTCTTCATTTCCACATATGAATAGATCGTTAGATCGTCTAACATTCCTATTCTCGGCCTGTGTCTGCCCCTATATCCTTTACATCTATTTATTGACCGATTTATTACAACCATGTAGTACATCATACATCAACGGCACTTATTATGAATAGAATAGGTAAAACTCAATACTTACTCAAACCGCTCGTACTCTGGAGCGCATATGATACTCCCAGCGCCTGCGCATCTTGGAATGAAGTCTACGTAGGAAAGACGAAACGGAATGTGAGATCCCGGACCCTGGTCCTTGTCCAGATATCTCAAGGAAATATCTCCCGAGCTGACCGTGTGGCCCCTAGGTGAGGGGACGGACTGGGTGGGGCACTGCTTGTAGGCGTGCTCGGTCCAGGTTCTGGACCTGTGAATAGAAGGCCTGTGAGTCTGAGAAGAAGCTGCGCACATTCTAATTCAAGACTCTTCAACTTTCATATAAACATTTTAAAGTCTCGATAGAATATTGTGTATCCGTAATTTAATCCAATGATGCGTTGTCATAGCTTCTATATAAAGTCGAATGACTACCTTTTAACAACATTTGTGATATTGGACTTTAAATGTATGCATACTTGCAATCAAAATACTGTAATCGATTATAGTTTCATTTTTCATTCTTTTTTAAATATTATGGTATATTTTGCTGGAGAATGTGAAAAAAATGCTACATGGACACCAGTGCGATTGTATTCTACATATACTTTTATAGTTCAAAAACGTTGCATTTTAATTTCAATATTTGCACCTCGGATTTTGTTATGATATAAAAGAAAAAGAATATTGGACAACTTTACTGGTTACAATACGGATGATTGATGTCCGGGGACAAATATTTACTAAGTATTAACTAAGTTAATTCTTAGTTAACACGAGGACAAATATTTACTATTTGTTCATGAAAACTTCCGAATATTTACAAAACTAAGACGTATCGCAGACGTGAGATACGATTGGTTCAAGCGTTGAATTAGAAAATATACCTTGCAAGCATTACCCTTAGGCTGAAGGACTTATGAGATCGGCCGTCAAATCTGAAAATCTTCGAGTCGCGTACATTGTGCAGTTTTAGTTGCCGTTTTCGATGCATTTATCGGTGTAATTGTTTACAAATTAATTAAAGCCAAAGCTAAAGCTAAGTTTAACGTCCCTTCCCGGTCCCGAAGGCACATCAGTGATGGGTGAGTGAGTGGGTTTACTGATCCACAGTCGGTCAACTTACCGACATGCTATCGGCATGCCTCACAAATATTCCTAATGTAACTCCTAGAACTGATGGCTCGTACATCATATCCTCGCGTACTGTGTCACCGGATACCGCTGGACTCGCTGGACTCTTGTTATGCAGCTTCGAGTCCAACACTGCGAATCACTAAGCAACCGTGGAGACAGAAAAAGTTTTCAGCTTCGATTTTACATCAAATTCTTGCGTAATCTTTATGACATTAATTTTGTCAAGTAAATTTAGTTTCTGTCTTATCGGTTAACATAATTCAAGTATGAAATTTTAGTAAAAGATTATCTGAATTTTGCAAATATAATTTTCGAAATTTTTTATTTACTCTAATTATTTCAAAATGGTTTTAATAAATGAAGAATTAAATAAAATTTAATTAACTATTTTAATACTCATATATGTTCGATTTTGAAACCATAAAGTGTTAAAATCCTTAGATTAGGAAAATATCGTCTAGATTTTCCAATAAGATAAAATATCGGTTTCTCCGGTATTGGCGTTAACTTGGAGTTCATTTAACGCTTGCCTTTCTTGGTCTATGTGGCTCCTGGACTCACAATCAGTCCCCACCTGATCTCGCGTGCTAACATCAGGATACGATACGTGCGCGGACTGTCATCCAGCTTAAGTCAACCCGAACTGTGGGGTCCGAAAAAATATATCCGGAAACGTCTAATATGCCTCCCTCCCCTCTCTCTCTCTCTCTCTCTTTCTTTCTCTCTTTCTGTAACTCTCTCTCTCGCTCTCTCTGGCTCTCGCTCTCGCTCTCTCTCTCTCTTTCTCTTTGTCTCTTCAATGAAATTGCAGATAAGTATTTACGTTAACTGCAAGCTGAACTGCTATAATGATTAACACTTATTTTATTGGTTCAAATTTATTTACTTAACGCAACCTTTAAAAATCAATGAAATGGCTGCTTGCAATGAAGGTTATCAAAAAGGCTCGACTTTCTCAAGATGGCGATAAGGATGTCCTCAAGTCAGTAATCTTTTACCTGATCTTTTTTCACGTTTACTTTTATACATGAGGCATAATTTAAATGTAAGAATACATTAAATTATAATTTAAATAGGGGTAACTTAAATAATATAAAATTTTACAATACATTCAATAGTTTGAAGGAACCAGCACAAAATTAACAAGTCAGAGTATCTTAGAAATGTTGTCATATCACATACTGAAAACAGCTTGCGAGGAATCGCTGATAAAACAGTCAAGTCGTAGGGAGCCGCTAAGTAAAATTTTCGATATATGAAATTAAGCATTTACAGGAGCGCCATTTTTATCTCTAGTCCAATTTTAAAATGAGGTTCTTGCTAGTATCGTAATCTTTGAAAGGATGAAGTTGCTAGTCGACTAAGATTTCGTTACAGAGGATACGAATGTAATAATGGAACGATAGTAATTTGCCTAGACTCAATCTGCAGGAAAGGAAACACACCTTTAACTTGGTTTCTCATTGAAAACAAAAGAGAAGAAGGCAAAGAATGTTATTCATTATCAGCGAGTAATTAGTCGTGATGTCGTAAATTAATTTTAACCTAAATCTAATAGTTTTCAGTGATTAAGGACACATAACCTTTATTCTAAGTACAAGTTTGTAATCAAGCAGAAGTAACTTCTAATTAGCATGCGTCAATGTATGTATTTATACATATATGGAAGAGTAATCGGTAATTTCCTTGGAAAGAAAAAGGTAAGAGAAAGAAGAAGCAAATGAAGAGAGAGAGAGAGAGAGAGAGAGAGAGAGAGAGAGGAGAGAGAGAGAGAGAAAAATGAGAGAACATCTACATATGACTGTTAAAATTTTACTAATCATTTGTAAAGTAAGCTTTTCATGACGATAATTTCGACTCGGAAATGGCAACAGCTCATTAGCGTCCAATATATTGATAGTTATTCGGGTTTTTTGCGCAGTATCTGTAATCTCGATTCTAAATTTTCCATTTGGAAACAGTCTAATCGTTTTTTGAAGATCCAGATATTTTTGCGCCTTGGAAATTGTTGCAATGTATGAATGGATGTTTTAGTAGGTGACATCTGCTGAAAAAAGAAAATTAAAAAGGTGAAATTAAAAAGGTAAAATTATTCTTATTGTAGATAATCAAGAAAATATACTCTGACATAATGATGATTATTAGCGAGAGATTACAGAATTAAAATTGTTTCTTCATGCCTGTGTTCTTTTGTCCTCAAGACCGCGGACTTGGTCTTGATCTTGGTTTTGAGACAAGTGATCTTGGTCCTTGGTATTTTGACTCTTTGACTTGAAACTTGTGGTCATGGTCGTACACCCGGTTGTCTTGACAACAAGAATCACTGTTATATAGGCTATGGTTACTTTTGAAAGGAAGCCTCATAAAATAACTACCTATATACATGCTTTTCAAATTGGAAATGTGTGCAAGAAATTAATCTTTTTGATTGGGTATTCCTTCTGTAGATTACCAAGAAAACAGAATTTAATAAAAGCTGCTGATAACAAAATCTAAATTTTGTCATCAGCAGATATCGCCTGCTGAAAACGGGATAATTTATAATAAAATATGTAAAATTTAAAAGCAGAATTAACGAGAGAATTTATCCGTAGATAATCTTGACTAAGAATTAACGTTTAAGCAGTCAGATGATTTCAATTGATTCAATTCAGCCATTTAATAAAACTCTATTAAAAACATTTCCAGTTGTCAGTTCAATCGTACGTATATATATTCCGAGATAAAGGTTAAGCAGAAATATTTAACGCAGCAAAGTCTACATCCACGCATCGCATATATAGTCCGTATCAATTCAAGGAGTAGTATGCCAATACTCATCACATAGCCCTTTACAAAACTGTCTGAAATTAAAAGAACAGGGCCGCTGTTGTTATCGTTGTCTTCCTAAAAGCCATATGGTCGAATCATCATGACCGTTGCCTTATAAGAATAGGATCCATTGCACGACTGCCAATGTATTCCATCAGAGGTCGTGTGTGTTCCACCTAATTTGTATCCACCGTTTAAATTCGAATAATAGCACGCCTTGTACCACCAGGCACCGTGATAGGTTGTGGCACAGGAATCAGCGTGAACATCGTTGTCTCTGTCGTAAGTACTGAACTGTGAACTTAGATGATAAGTAAGAGAGTCACCTACACATACACGTATGTCAACAAATTATTAGAAAATCATAGTCTGATAAGCCAGGCACCTATAGTACTATATATATATATATATATATATATATATATATATATATATATATATATATATATATATGCAGGGTGAGTAAAAAAATGATTACACCTTCCAAAAGTTTGAATATCTCGGCCTATTGTTAATATTTTCTAAAAAAACTTTTACCAATTACTAAAGGACTAATTTCTGATTGGGTTGCCAATTTCAATCCATTTTAGTACAGAGGTTGGCTAGTTATGCAAGTTTCAGCAGAGCAACCCCCATTTTTTATGTACTGTAAATAAAAATTTTATTTTATTTTTATTTTGGCCCTGAATAAGGCCGTTGTAGTGGTTCAGAAAGAACAAGTTGTATTTGCTAGCATTGCTGACAATTCGATATGCTTTCCTTCCGCTGCTATGCAGGACTGCAGTCGCTTTCGTTACGCTAGGACAGCCTTGTTGATTCCAGCTTCGGGCAGTCTCTCCCACATTGATTGTAGCTCTTCCTGCCGTTCTGTCTTATTGTAGGCTTCGGCTGGCGTTTCTGATAGAGATGCAGCATAGTTCCCCAGACATTGTAATCCAGAGGATTTAGATCGGGAGAGTTTGGAGGCCAATAATTCTTCTTAATGAAATCCGGGTTTCTTTCGCTGATCCATTCCTGTGCATGACGAGATGCATGAGCCGGAGTACCATTCTGCTGAAAGATGAACCCATATGGTAGAAGAGCATAGCAATCATCAAACAGTTCCGGAAGCAAAGTATTGACGTAATACTGAGAGTTCACCTTTATCTTCTCGTCCATGAAGTGCAATCTGCCCTTACCGTTGTAGCGAACGCCATTTTTAGATAAAAATTGGGGGTTGCTCTGCCGAAACTTGCATAAATGGCCAATCTCTGTACCACAATGGATGAAAATTGGCCACCCCATCAGAAATTAGTCGTTTAGGTATTGGTAAAAGTTGTATTGGAAAATATTAACAATAGCCTGAGATATTCAATTTTTTCCAGGTGTAATCATTTGTTTTACTAACCCTGTATATATACTGTTTATATATATATATATATAAATAAATATATATATATATATATATATGTATATATATATATATATATATATTTATTTATATATATATATATATATATATTTATATTCATGTAGATCACCAATAGCAGAACGAAAGCTCTCGGAGATAGAATTTCGACTCATAACGGCTTTTATAATGACTCTAATGAGGCATCAAAATTTTTATAGCAGATATATGCGACTTTCAGAACTCCTACGGGATTCAGAGATTGACAGTCATTCCTTTGCGAAGCCAATGTAAAATGTATATATACAGTACATATAGTAATTATTAGCTATGTTAGGTTTGCCAAATCTGGTTTGCTATGTTCAGCCAGTGGTACCACTGGATACATTGGCTGGAGCCAGTGGCGTTGTCGGTAAAATATCCTATCGCGGATTAGAATGTGCGGGTTCAGAACCTGGGCCCGTCCGTGACTGATATCGCTTTCGAAAGATGAAACTGAGGTTAACATGGGCTTTACAGCTTTTCTATGTATTTTATATTATCTAGTAGGTGATCTAATATATGAAATGTTATGAATTAAATAACAAATTAATTTATTTGTCTTCTATGTACTGTCCTGATGTCTTTTAATGAAAGTAAAAATCTTCATGAGGATGAATTGCACAATATTGAATATTAAATCCCTTTAAGTAGCTAAACCTAACCACGAACTTCTAGATAATTAATATAAAGTACTGCATTGCATCTATATCTACATGTATATACAAAGGTGCTACATAAAGAGGTGTAGATGCTATATATAAAATGTCCAAGACGCAACACAGGCCCTCTGTGTATCGGAAATATGTTTATAATGAAGGAAATTCCGTCGTCTTCATTCGCAGTGACGATGAGAACCCACCACCTTTTAATTTGGTTGACTTCACATGACAATATTTATTGGTTCACTGTTAAACAGATATATCGAAAATTAAATATACAAATTCAAATGACAGATATCACTATGAAGAAATTGCAAAGAAGATTATGCTGCTATTCTAATGTAAATAGGTGTATCAAATTTTATACCGCAATCTCCGCAGAACTTTCCAAGAGATTCCAAGGTATAATTGCAGCCGGCTCCACCAATACGAAAATCGTCATACTCAGCGTAGTGCTTTATATCGGCCCAGTCCGTAAATTCTATTCGCAGAATATATCTCTTGCTGCTTGTCATTGAATGTATGTAGGTGTTTCCTATGAAATCACAGAAACAGTTGGAAATTGATTCGAATGCTACAATAATATTGACAATTTATAAAAAATTACAGAAAAATAGTTTTCTGCTACATTGCTATTAGAAGAATCTATTATCATTTCAGATAACAATTTTACATTCCTGCATTCAATCAGCATATCCAATCGTGAAAACATTTGACTATTAAGAGAATAATCATAAATTTGAAGTATTCGCATGATGCGCAGCGTATAAGTAATTTAGTTTACAAGCAATCGTACCTTGAAAAATTGAGGAGCATTATAAAATTGCATGATTTCTATCACCAGATTTAGCAATTACTCCTGGGTTGACTCTTCAGCAAATGGTCCATAACTTTGAAAAAAATGCTTCACAACTAGCTAGTGCAAAGTATGAGTTGGTCATATATTTCTGGTTGTGCTTTTTTACTTTTTAGTCTCTTTTCAAGATTAAATTTAGATCCTGTGTCATAAAATATTATAATTGCATATGCCATATATGCTACGTTGTTAAAATGAAATAATTCATGAGATGTTAATTAAGATCAGTGTTTTGAAAGAAGCACAACAGAAATTACCGAGCCAATAGTCACCATCTACGATTCCGAAGCCGTTTTCAAAACTAACCCAATTCCTGTAAAAGTCAACCTGTGGTCCGGTTCTTCTCTGTATTACCTGAAAAATTAACAGCCAAACTTTAATTTATTCGAAAACCAACAACGGTAATAATAACAATTTCGAAAGCTTTTCACGTTCCAAAATATATATATGTAAGAGTTAAATAAAAAGATATATATATAATAGATATATATACTGTACGTATATTTGCAATTATGCATATACATGTATATATATATATATATATATATATATATATATATATATATATATATATATATATATATATACTATATATACTATATAGGCTTATGTAGCCTAAATATTAAGACAACTATCAACTATCGATGTGAAAATATTTATCAATGTGAATACGATTATTAATGTGAAGACGATAAATTATCAATGTGAAGACGATTATCAATGTGAAGACGATGATCAATATGAAGACGATGTTCAATGTGAATACGATTATTAATGTGAAGACGATTATCAATGTGAAGACGATTAGCAATGCGACGACTATTATAATGTGAAAACTATTACTTATTACCGACATTACTTGTTCAGTGCAAATGTAGTTGACAAAATATTGTATTCACCCGCAATTAATCCTTGTTGAATTATTACTTAAAAATCAAGGGACTTTTACCTATTTAATCAATTCGCTAAGTTTAAATATTTATATCAATAAAATCTTATCCATTGTAGATTAATTACATCTAATTTAAATGAAGCATAATTTTATATTGCTTTCTTTTCAAGTTTTGAAACTGATTAATTAGCAATTTTTCGCAACAAAAGTTGACAATATAATGTCCCATATCCTCTAAACCATTATGCGCAGTTGGGTCGAGTTAGTCGCGTGTTGCGAAGTTATTCAATGCGAGTCTTTAGGACAAAAGTTCAAACGCAGTGAAGTCATCGACCCTGACATCCCGTTAAGGTAAGAAACTTAATTGGTCTAATTTTGGCATTGCTAACGTAATGTTTATATCACTTATACAGCACTCGATAAATACGTACATTTATAACTAAATATCGACTGAAGTTAGATTCGTAAATGGCCTATATTTAGATTTAAATAGGTATGCTTGTATAACGTACTTTGCAATAAAGTTTGTAAAATTGTGTGCTTTTAAAGTATTCTATGTGGATTAGATTCACAACTTGTCGAAGAAGGCATACCATAAGGAACTTGAATTATTCACAGACTTTGCAAAAAGAAGATTACTTTAAGTGACCGGATCTTTGATATTATATTATATACATAACACTATCTCAACATCTCTTTTCTAGTGTTCTAAAAAGTAGTACGTCCAAAGTATATATTCATGCTTAGAGTCTACTAACACGCTGCATAACCAGCATTCCATAGATCAAAAGGTTAATCCTTCACAAAAATGTAGCCTAATCAATAAAGCTTCTTCTCTCTCGGTTAACCTTATAGTTTCTCTTAAGCTAGAGTCTACATAAGTTACTGACCTTATGCAGCCTATAACTATAAAGAAAAGTGGTTTCTAATATAATTTACCGTTATCTTCTTCAGTTAATTCTTACATTTTCACCCCTTTTGAAACGTGCTGTTAACGGTTGGACTATTCTTTATAAACTCGGACACTACACGTCCAAGTATGAACTGTTAAATCTGAAAGCTTCAAAATCAAACTTATCCTACCGTCCATCCACCGCCACCCGTAGTCATGTCACAGTACACCCATAGAGGTCTTCTTCCATCTCCCACCAGCAGGTGAAACCTTCCACTGGCTGGAGCAAATCCATTGCTATTTGCCAGGATATCGGTGCAGTCGCTTCGGTCACTGACTACCATAAAGAAATACAATTACCATAATCTTAAATTTTAGTGTCATTATTTTTTATCCGGGTTGATGCAGAATAGATCAACTGTGGACCGTACGTGTCGTAAACGGTGACAAAGATCTAAGATCTAAATCAACGTCAGAAAAGGCATTCGATTGGTGAGCGCTTAGGCTCCGAAAAAGCTACAAAATTATCTAAAATGGAAAAGTTTAATGGTCTATCCTTTTTTCGACCCCATCTAACCTGGAATTCATTGTAAGATGATGATATAATGATGATAACGATGGTGATGGTTATATAAATATTTTCTGTCAAAATTCGACATTTGTGGGTCTGAATAAACTCTTTCTAAATATTACCAGACAAATCCGGAACTCAAGAGATAATACATCTTTTAGAAGTATTCACATTTTAAAGAAATGTAATTTAGATATTAACAAGTATGTTTATTTTATTTAATAGTAATTATTTCACTCCATAATTTATCGAAATATCATGTATTTCATAAGACACTTCATTAACTTATTATCGGGTTTAAAACAAATTTACACATATAAATTAATTGCACATGTAAATGATGATATTACACTACTCTTAAAGCAGTGCAGGAACAAAGTACAATAGTTAATTTTAAAATTCTTAACAAAATTAATAGGATGATCATGAAAATTGTATTTAAATAAAAAGTACAAATTGGTAAATTGTGCGTCTATACGTTAATCTATTATCTTGCATGACTGCTTTTGATCACCTGACCGGCACCGTTTAGGATCTCAATCAATATCCACTCAATCAATATAAACTATAACAATCTCAATCAATAAATCTCATATAAAATCTCATTCAGTATAAACTATATAAAGAATGTTCATTGTTGAATTTATATTTTTTTAATAAATAAATTTATTTTTTTATAAGCATATTTGATAGATTTACTTTTTCACAACTGCATTAAAGTTCATGGGATTAATTACTTTGTGCAGATATGCTAATGGGATTAAATACTCTGTGTAGATATGCTAAGACAAGAGAGATAGAGTTCGTTAGCATTGACCGTGTTACGGTACCGATACCTGGTATTAATAAAGAGACGAACCTTCGAAGCAGAAGCAGGCTGGTGACAGCATGATCACCACCGAGAACAACACAAACGTTAAAAACATGGCGACTCCTGGCTAAATGCTAAAGTGTGAATCTAAAAGCTGTGAATTAACTCTGCAGACAAACAACAATAACATAAAGTATACACCGTCTTCATTCTAAGTATATTGAATATAATGAAGAATAATATTGTTTACAAGACACCGAGCTGCAACTAGTTTCACCAATTTGAGCACGACGAGCTCTTTGTGCCTTCCATAGGATTATCTATATATTGTTTTTCAACAAAAAACCATGGGCAAAATATAACTTTTAGCTATAGCTAAAGCACAACTACTGTAACTTGTAGATAAAGTTACAAAAGTTTAACTAGAAAGATAAATTAGTGCCCACTATTTCCAATGTCTGGAGCCTTGAAAAGGTTGCAGGAGTAGATATGCTCACTCGCAAAATCTCATTAACGTCTTCAAAACTCGAAATATTTTAATATACATTTTAGAACCTCTAGACGAATTTCTACGCCGAATCGGCAAAGTTTGGTAAAAATATAATTATTGAAAAAAGTTACTACATTCTGCGTAGCAGTAATTTCAAAATTGCCTTTTTAAAGCTTATTTAATAACATGGTATCCCTTGTTGTGTCCAGGACTGTCCTGGACACTGAAGAATTGATCAACTGTTAACTGAAAATGTTATATTAATAATAATAACAATAAAGTTTTAACGTCCGTTTCCTCATCCAGGGAAAATGTCAGGGACTTCCCCAACAGAACTCATCACTACAGATCAATTCACCCAGACCAATCTGCGAAATAAATGTGAAGTAAGGTCCTAAACGAAAGCCAGTCCGGTGATCAAAAAATGGTCAGGGTATATTGATTATGTCTATGGTGGGAAAAGGTAAGTCTTAAGCTTGCTAGAAAATGTTGAAAGAGAAAAACTAGAGCGAAGATTAGCAGGTAAAGAGTTCCAGATTGTGGGTGCTGCGTAAGAAAATGAACGTCTGCCCAATGACGTGAGAAGATTTGGAACTGAGAGAAGATTGGCATCAGTAGAGCGAAATGCACGCGAGGGACGATAGGTAAGAAGAATTTCAGATAAGTAAGAAGGCTTGCCAAATCGCAGAGTTTTGAAAGTTAATAGAGCTATTTTATATTTTATGCGTTGATTAACAGGGAGCTAGTGAAGACTGCGAAGTAGAGAAAGAGAGCGAAATTGAAGTCGAGAGGACTTGCAAACAACACGTGCAAGAGAATTTTGGACGTGCTGCAAACAATTAGGAGAAGAAGTAGGCAACCCATGTAATAATGAATTACAGTAGTCGAGCTTTGAATAAACTATAGAATTAGCAAGGATAGTGGCTGAATTTCTAGTAGGGGATGGACGTATTTGCCTAATCTGACGAATCTGAAAGAAAGAAGCGCGACAAACAGAAGGGATATGGGATTTAAAGTCAAGGTTTTCATCAAATATGACTCCAAGGTTTTTGGCGGATCGAGAAGTTGAAAGACCAAGATTCTGAAAATTAACTGAGTTATTTGTAATTTTACTTCTCTGCAAAGGAGTGCCAATTAAAAGGTATTCAGTTTTGGAGGGATTAACAGCAAGACGGTTAGCACAAAACCAGGAATAAACCTTGTCTATAATGGATGAGAGATGAGCCAGTTTCTGATCGGAATCATGATTAGAAAAGGAAATACATAGTTGTGTGTCGTCTGCATAGAAATGAAAATTTATGGAGGACTGAGCAAGCAGATAGCTAAGAGGAGTGATACATAAAGAGAAGATCAATGGACCTAACACTGATCCTTGAGGAACACCTCGTAGGAGGGGTAGTTCAGAAGAGCGATTTTGACCAATAACAACAGATTGTGCGCGACATGAGAGATATGATGTGAGAAAGGAATAAGCAGAATAAGAAATGCCAAAACAAGATTTAAGCCTATTTATTAGGATGCCATGGTCAATTGTAAGATGTGACTACGCAAGAAAAGAGAACGTGAACAGAAAACTATCTCTGAAGCTACATGTATATTTCTCCAGCTATATGCTATTTAAGGCACCAATAAACCCTATGCCTCATTAGGATAGGGGATAGGTTGGCTCAGTCGAGATTGAGATGGTATTGGCATATTGTGAGAAAGGTAGATGAGGATGTAGTATAGAGAGTTTGGAGGGAAAAACTGGATGTTAAGCTTGAGAGAGGTAGACCAAAATTGACGTGGGATGCAGTAATTAAGAAGGACATGAAAATATGGGATTGACTGATGATAAGGTGCGGGACAGAGAAGACTGGAGAAAGTCTCTTCGTATCTCGACCCTGGTTAAACCGGGATTTAAGGGAAGATGATGATTAAATTGTATGGTAAAATGAAATGCTTCATAATTAGTATATGTTTTGATAAAGAAGACTACATTACCTATCGCTCCGTATGACTATTGCAAGTGATAAATATCAACTGATTGCCTGTGTCCCGAATAAAATTCCGAATAAATTTGCTCCTTTTCATTGAAATATCTAATCCAAGGCTACAATGTTTATGTGTACTGTGCAAATATTTCAGTGAAGCAAATGTGAACTTTAATCAGACCGATTATTTGAAGCATCACTAATGGTTGTAAACGCTTTGTCTAATTGTTAAGGAGAAGCTAAGTTCGTAGGTCATAAACTAATCTGAATATTCGGGAATATAGAATTATTTGAAGGTTTCTGAAATTTTAATTTCCCAGAACTATTTCGTCTATGTGTTATCAGGATAATCGTGAGGGTCTCGGAGTTACTGAAATACCTGAATACTGGCAATTTGTTATTAAGCAATCAGTATAATTAGCATAGGCCTGCCATTTGTCAAAAAGAAATGAATCTTCGAATACCCATCTGCTGATAAATTCTCTACTCACGCCAAAGTTAAAATAAACCGTCAAGTTTGATATGAAATAAAAGTGGATGAATTCGATCACTAGGTACACAAATGATGCTGTGAACTTTACTATCAAAGATTAATTTTAGCCTAAAGGCTTTAACCTATAAATGTTTCAATTCTGAAACATGTTCTAATAATTATACTTTTTGTTTTATAACTGTGTTTTGAAATCCGTTGCAGCTGTTGAAATCATAGAAATGTAAACATCCAAAATGAATTACTCAACTTACAAAATGGATTGATCTCTCATTCAGTATTCAACATTGAATTAAAATATCCCTTAACGTATTCTGGATTTTATAAAATAATTGAATGAGACAGAAAAGCCTCAAGATTTATGTCATTTATGCCACTAAACGGCGTGAGATTCTTTCTGAGTTTGTACGATTTTAATGAAAATTTCTAGGTAATATCGGTCAATTTCATGTTTTGCACCCGGGTCTCACAGAATGGGTCAACATTTAAATGCACGCATCGTGAGAAGAGTCTTAAAATAACTTATAAATAACTTATCCGGGTCCCCTTGTTGTGTCCGAGTTGTTTGAATGATAGACAAACCGGTGACTGTACGTGTCGTAGACGGTGACTAAAGCAAAAAGATCCAAACCAATGTCAGAAACGGCATTCAGTTGATGAGTGCCTAGGCTTCAGAAATTTCTACAAAATTTTCAAAAACTAACTGAAGAGATTATTTGGGATTGATAGATGATATGGTATGAGACAGAGAGGAGTGGAGAAAGGTCATTTCTATCCCGACCCTTGTTAGTAGATATATGGTACCTATAGTAGATAAACCCCCAAAATCCTAATTTTTCAGCATTTTCGCTCTCTACTTTCGCTCAAATGCTGACATTAGGATTTCGTTGCTTTTTCCACTATAGGTACCATATATCTACTAAGAGCACTCCTTTAACCATTTATAAATTAAACTATTATTGATCTATTTCTCTCCTTATAATGAACAAGAAATTTTTCATTAAATGTCTAAGGCTAAGTATAACCCAGTCACTATAGGCTGACGAAATTACAAATAATTACGATATAATAAGATTATTATTGTCATATTACATTTTTTATGTATTGTGACCCCAAATCTAATCCAAAACCCGGTTGCTAGCTAAAAGATCCTGTTTAACAATTACAGAATAATTCGCTTTGTTAATTATAGAAGAATCCGCTTTGTCAATTATTTTAAAAGAATAACTTTATGGATATGTTCTATGATTAGCCGCATTCTATGCATTCCCTCGTCTAGGTACCTAGACTACAGAATGTGTAATGTTGTGCTCAACCTTTGCAAGCTTACAGCAATCATGTTACATGACTCGTGTGTTAAACTCTCATAGTGTACCGCTGATACTCGGTTGGATATATCGAGAAAACTGTAGAAATTAGTTAGAGAAGCAGTCCCGTGATATTTCATTTTCAAGTCTCAAATTAGCATTCTGAGTAACCAAAACTCTTATTTTTGGTATTTCAAGTTTTATTTTAAAAATAATTTATTTTTTATCTATATACTACTACTAAATACATCGAGCTGAATAACAACACTCATTTTTACTTTTTATTTAAAAAACTTATAACTAACATAACCAGATATACTTCCTATAACTGCAGTAACAAATATTTCATTATATTTTTGCTCATTATTAGGTTTATAAAAATCACTTAATACAGGTTTTCTAGATAATTTAATTGCACCATCAGGATGTGTCTTATTATAAAATTCTAATGCTCTATCTACATCATCAAAAGTGCTTCTTGCATCATTTTTATCTCTCATTTTATTATTGATAAAATCTAACGTATCTAATCTTTTTTGATTCCATTCTTGATTAGCTCGTTGTAAATCTTCAATAGCTTTATCGTGATTGTTGTGGATAACGTCAGTTTCATAATTCATCATTTACTATACAAGCTCTCTTAGTATTTCTTCACTCAAATATATAAATCCTAAATAAATTCTTTTGAATCAATAACTCACTCATATTAGTATTCCTCATCTTAGGACCAATACTGTTTACAAATTTCCTGTACCTCCTACTAATAGTTCCTTTCTCTGGTGTCAAAACTAATTTCTCTTTCATAAGATTTTGCTTTAAATCCATAAACTCATCCTCAAATAGTTCTTCAATGATTCTAATTATAACAACTTGTAAGTCTTTTATATGTGTAAAATATTCAAATTCATTAGCAACATCCTTTCCATCATAAACTTCATTAAGAACAGTGGATAGGCTGACAACTAATATATACATTCTGTTAAAATATGCGGCATATTTCTGAAGATTTGGATTCCTACCTATTATGATAGATACAACATTTGCAATTTTCACCAAATTTTCTAAACTTATCTCGTGAGGTTTCCTTGTAACTTTTAAATAAAGTTTATTAATTACATCAAGGCTATTATCAGGAAATTGAATATTTGATATATTATTAAAATTCATATCAAGTTTTCCATCACCCGTTTTGTTCAACTTCAATCCAACCTGTGCATCTACATAATCCTTCGTAGCACAGTCTTGACTATCTACAGGGTTTTTAACATTTATCAGCTTATTTCTTTTCATATTTAATTCACCTCCCTCCGTTAATTTGAGACCATTAGCCATTAAACCATTAGCAGATAGGCTTAGCATATTATTGATATTAGGATCTATCTTTACCGATAGTGAATCGTTTATACCACTAAGTCCTCCATACGACAACAGTTTTAAATTAGATTCTAGCTTTTTAGATTGTCTACCAAATAGATCTACAGTGTTCATTTATTACTATAAAAATTCTTTTATAATATCATTTGATTCCTTTTCTGTTAAATCTCCGTTACACTTCATCACATAATTCATTTGTTGTTTCAATCTGTCTAACCTAGATATCATATTATTTAGTTCTGCTTTCCTACTTTTGAGATTAAATTTAGTTGATATAGCTGTTGATAAGGCTCCAACAGCTGATAACGTGGTAATGATTACTGTAGGAAGTAATGGCAATGCAAATACTCCAGATATTGTAGTTGTTACTGTTGAGTGATAAGCTAGAAGATTGTGAAGCTAAAATCAAAAATTTGAAAAGAAAGAGAAAAATAGTTCAAGTAGCATATGGTATAACAATAGTTACATCATTAACTGTTTCAACAGTAACAACTACAATATCTGGAGTATTTGCATTGCCATTACTTCCTACAGTAATCATTACCACTCATTAAGTCCTCCATACGACAACAGTTTTAAATTAGATTCTAGCTTTTTAGATTGTCTACCAAATAGATCTACAGTGTTCATTTATTACTATAGAAATTCTTTTATAATATCATTTGATTCCTTTTCTGTTAAATCTCCGTTACACTTCATCACATAATTCATTTGTTGTTTCAATCTGTCTAACCTAGATATCATATTATTTAGTTCTGCTTTCCTACTTTTGAGATTAAATTTAGTTGATATAGCTGTTGATAAGGCTCCAACAGCTGATAATGTAGTAATGATTACTGTAGGAAGTAATGGCAATGCAAATACTCCAGATATTGTAGTTGTTACTGTTGAAACAGTTAATGATGTAACTATTGTTATACCATATGCTACTTGAACTATTTTTCTCTTTCTTTTCAAATTTTTGATTTTAGCTTCACAATCTTCTAGCTTATCACTCAAAAATTGTTTTACGTTATTCGTCATTCTATTTAACTAAAGATAAAATTAAATCTTTATAATCGGATCCTTCACTTAAACGTTTCAGTACAATCAGACACAATTTACCGCAATTCTGATCCATCAATCCTTGCAATTGAAATGTAGAGTATAAAATAGGTGATCCTAAATACTCAATTACTTCTTTTGGTGGAGGTAAACCAAAACTGTTAAAATAATATTTTTCATTATTAATTTTAAACCAACAAGTCCAATGACTACAACTTTCACTAGATAAATTTAAATTTAATATTCCACATTCAATTTGATAAAGTTTCAATTCTTCAATTCATCTCTCATATAGCTACCCCTAAACTTTTTTATTTGTAACATTTTTGGAATAATTCTCAATTTCAATATTACTAAGAGCCCTATCAGGAATACTATCCATTTAGTGGTTATAATCTTAACCCTTTTCCCTTTGATCTACCTGTTCCAGTCTTCTTTAATTGATCCTCAAGCGCTTTATTATGTCTTGCTGGTTCTTTATCAGCTTGACTTTGTTGAACTCTTGATGCAACAGTTCCTGCAACTGTACTTACTCCTCCCAAAGCAGCAGCAATAATAGGAATTAATACTGCTAAAGGTAAAAGCCCTCCTTTCTTTATTTTATTACTTATAAATTTTAATTGTGCTGAAGAAAACTTTAAAGCATGAACATTACCATCATGCAATTTATTTATTTGAGTTGCAGTTAATGGTAAATTATATCCATGTTGGTTCATATCTGTTTTACTTAATCTCAAAGTAACTTCTGTATTGCCTTTAATCGCAATAGCAATTTTCTCTATCTGGCTTTTAGTCAAGGTAAACTTTGTTTCATAATAAGTCATTTATTTAGATAAAAATTTAATATCTGATATATTGTTTACTACCATCTGATTCTATCGACCAAATTCTATCATGATATACAACTGCATAAGCTGTAGTATTTGCGGGAGCATTTGCACTAAACTTAAAAGTTACTCTGATATCTACAACAGTATTTTTAAGTCTCTCAGACTGTTTCGATACATCAAATACGTATAACCTAAACAACTTCTTAAAAGCTTGATACGATATACAATCATTCTCTTCTTCATCTTCAGAATAACTTTTCTTAAATTCTTTAAACGAATTATAAAATTGGGCATACTGATTACTGTCATAATTAGTTATATAATCATTGCTTGGATATCTTTCACTATTCAACTCAACATAAGCATTAATTACTTGCACATTAGCATTGAATATAGCATAATTAGTTTCTGCTTGATTAGCTGCTGGAGATTGAAAGCCTACAACGATATACCTAGGTTTTTCGATACCTGAAGCTATAGATAATCTCCAAGCAAATTCAGTAGCTTGGGGAACAATAGTGTTCTCAGATTTCTTGTTCATAAAACAAAGCGGAAACGATTCTTTTTCCTTAATGTAATCATTCAAAATTCCTCTTTCTTCTAAACTTACTGTAACTACTGGTATATGCCATTGTATCTTAGTTAAGTTTACCTTACCAGCATTAGCAACTCCACCATTTCGTATTATTGCCTGAGTATCAGTTTGTCTTGGAAAAACAATTGAATGCTTACATCCATAAATAATCTTTCTATATTGTTTACAGAAATTAAATATAAATTCTAAAGGAATTTTGAATGCAAATGATCCAGATGTATAATTTCTTCTTTCTTCAAATCCCTTATTTTGATTGATCAGTCCTTCTGTTAATCTAGTAACAGTTGTTTGTAAAGCTGTTAATATATTAGCAGCAGTATTTCCTGGAATATCTCCTGCTACTAAATTAACAATTTCACTCAAAGTTTGAGGTGTTCCATTACCAGAATCTAAGCTCCAACATTGATCCATTCCATTGAAACTATTACTTTTAGTTAATAATGCATCTATTGTTGTAGTATGACCTGGATATTGAAATCTCTCAACTTCATGATCTCCTATATGATATCTTGCTTCGCTAAATAGATACATCATAGCATTATTTTGTAATGCTACTAAACTATTTGCAGCATAAGGTTGATTAGTAGTAGAATCTTGTAATTGTCCTTCAATGTAAAGAAAACTCTTACAAGGTAATGACCAGATATCTTCACTTAAAATTTGAATTCTAATTTCTTGTCCATTTGCATTAAGTGCAGTTCCTTGAGATGGATCATAAACTCTATATTGAAACTTTTCTACAGATTCATCATAATTAAAAGATTTTTCAAGCTCCAAATAAGACTCCTTTACTTTCTCCATTTATTAATGAAAAAACTAAACGTAAGCAAATCCAGTTCCAATTTTAATTGATTAATTCTATCAACAATATTTTATAACTCAGGTTTTCTTTTATTCCTTCTCTCTTGAACAATTGCTTTTGTTGAATCAGCAAAATTTACAGTATTTGCTATTGCTTCTGTTGGAGAGTTAATACCAATATCTTTAGGTAAAGATAAAACTTTTAAAATATCTACAAAACCTTTACCACTTACATATTCTCTATTTCTACAATGACAATAACCCTTTCCACATATTACTTTTCTACTTTCTCTCCTCTTTAGCTTGAGGCCCATTTATTAATCATTAATTTAAAATTATATATATATTTTTTCGCTTAATTTTGTACATCCTGAGTAATAACCTTATTTTACGCTTCTAATATGAAATCTACAAGTAATATTCTCTCCTCTAAAATCTATAGGTCTTCCATCTTGATCTGTTATCCAAATACTAAATTCACTCAATGTTTTTCTATTCAATGGTAAATAAACAAGATTAACTGGAGATTCTACAATTCTAAAACCTGGCTGCACCTTAGGTCCAAATGAATATAGAACTGGAGATGATATTCCGTTAACAAACGATTCAGTTATACAATCGCAATTAACAAATATACTGTTGAACTCGATAATGTTAACAATATATTGTGATTCATTACGTCCTTTTGATAAAATTATATCATCAAAACCTAATATACTTCTCAGTGAATTAGGTATTGTGAAATCAACTTTATAGTGTGAATTTGTTATATCAATAATCGATTTCATTGTTGAAGTATTAGGTGATAAAGTTATGTAATAAGCATTACTAACAGAATCCCAATCTCCATTTAGTTTCATCAACCTTTGAATCTCATCATTTATTGCTTCAATTTGATATGCTCCAATTTCAATAGTTATTAATTTCCAAGTATTTCTACCATCTGCTGAATACTTAAAATTATTATTTGCTAGTGTAATATTTGCAAAACTATACCATGTCTCTAAATTTACAAGTGCAATTTCTAGATCATAATCATTAAGAATAATAGGATTAGGAAATTTAATAGTATAAACTTCGGCTGAATTATCATAGGTTATCAGAATAGATTTAGATATAGACTTTTTCTGAAAGTAAGCAGAAATGGGTTCAAGTAAATTAATTAATTTCTGTTCCATTTATTATATTTAATTTTGCGTATAATGTTTCTTAGTTGTTTCTTAGTTATTATTCCTTTATTGAATAAAATATCTAAAATAGCATTAATTTCATTAAACATACTTTTATTTCCTGCAGAATATTCCCCAATCAATAGATTTAATCTTTCTTTTAAGGTATCTACATTATCTGATAGAATTATTGTATTTAGTCCATTACCAAGCACTTGAACATCTTTATCCAATTCATTCAATCTATTTAGTTTTTTAAGCACGCTGTGTAACTTTTTACCTATTGTTTGATGTTGCCTGTAATCTAATCCCGAATCAATGCATATTGTTAAATAATTATTTAAATCTGTATCTAATATTCTTTCATCTAAATTGGGATTAACTCTATTCAACAATAACTCTAAACCTTGTGTAAGAATATATTCTTTGTCTGCAATTTTAATTTTGTTATCTTTGAATAGAACATTGTAGTTACCAAATTTTACAGTATCAGGATCATTTTCTTCGTAATAAAAGATAGGTGAAACATTTACGATTCCATGTTTACCTTTATTATTTATTCCAGGATTTCTTTTCATTAAACTAACCATTACTTCTTTATACATTTTATTATCACTTGGACTTTCCTGAAATACAGAATCTGTGTAAGTAAGTAATTGTACATCTTCTTCTTCATGTTCTGAGGTTTTAATCTTTTCTTGTATCCCATAATATTGTACGAGTGTTCTTAGATCATCGTCATTGAGATGATTTAAAGGTTCTAGTGTTTTTCTGTCTTGTTCATTAAGATTCTGTATACCATCAGGATGCATAATTTTCTTTACTAATTCTGGATAGTTATTTAATTTGCTAATTAATTCTGCTAATAATGGTTGTTTAGCTATTGAGCTGATAATATCTAAACCTTGTTGTCTAGTTTCTTCCTTACATCTCACTAGACCTCTAATAATATCTGCAAGTAATCGTGATGATCTATCATGTTTACCTTGTAAATCTGTTAACAATTGTTGAAACAAATCATCCGTTCTTGTAATTTGCTTACTAATAGTTAACTGTTGTGTATCTGTAATAGGTTTGTAGATTTCTTTTAGTTCCGTTTGTACATTTTGTTTAGCAATAACTTCATCATCAAATCTTTTCCTTAATTTTCTATTTTGAGTTGATACTTTCTTGAGCAATTCTTGATTTTCTCCATTCATCAACTCTTCTTTAAACCTTACCAATAAACTCATTTATTAACTATATTTTTTAAAATGATGATAAGTTCAATTCTTGCTTGTAGAAAGATCCGATAATATCTTCTCCGTTTAAATCTTTTATTTTATATGTTATAGGAGATGTATTGATAATTTTAGATACAGTGAATATTTCTTCAGTCCAATTTGTTTCGTAACCTTTTGAAAATAATTTTTTATATTTATAAATTCTAACTCTATCACCTATTTTAAATTTTGGTTTCTCTTTAGTAGGTTGTGGTATGTAATTAATTTTGTGTTCATTTTCCAACTTTGATCCTTCAGTTGGAGTCATTTTAATTGCAGAATGAATTGTATTATTATATTCATGAATCAGTTTAGGTAAAGCATCTAAATATTTATTACTTCCTGTTTCAGTAAAATATCTCCACATCTTTTCTTTAATAGTTCTATTAAATCTTTCAATAACAACAGCCTTACCTTCATTGAACGTTTGATATAACTCTATTTCATTATCAGTTAAGAATTTCTTAAATTCTTTGTTAATAAATTCCTTTCCTGCATCAGTCCATAATTTTTTAGGTTTTCTTTCTTGGAATAACTGTTGAAATAATTCAATCATTTGTTTACCTGTCTTAACTTTTATTGGTATTGCCCAACCAAATTTAGAGAATACATCTATTACAGTGAGAATGTAATTGAATCCTTTATTTTGCTTTGCGTATTGTCTCATATCAACTAAATCTGCTGACCATATATCATCTATATTATACACTATAACTTTTCTTCGTTTAAATTTCTTTATTATGGGTTTGTGTAATTCTTTAGCTTCTTCGATTTTGTTTTTTTTAATATTCCTAAACCTAATTTATATTTTGCAGCTATAATTGGCTTAATAACTGCTTTACATAATTTTTCATTAAAATTAAAATCTTTAAGGTTATCAAGTTCTTGTAACATCTTCTTATCTGCTTCACGCCTAGTTCCCTTTCCTAAATCAGAATCTTTATAAGCTAAATCATGTTTTAAACAAACTTCATCAACTTTATTTATAGGCTTTGACCATTCTTTTGGTGTGTCATCAGAATTTAATCTTTCCTCTAGCTTTGTATTGGGACCACAGAATGAATATTTTTTACCCTTCAGAGTTCTTAAATGAAATTCAATAGGTATTTTCGAAATTACAGATGAAACTATATCCCCGCCAGTTTTAGACTTTGATATAAATCTATTCTTTTTAGATCCACAAACTTCACATTTTCCTTTAAGTATTGGTTTATTATTTTTAGTTACAGATTCAATTAAGTTTAAAGTTGAAGTTTTACTTTTACATTTTAGACAATATATTTCCATTTAGTATAGTAAAAAATTCCCAATGTTAATTTAATCGAATATATGATGAACTTGGATTATATCCAGAAATCTGAGCGTATGTGTATTTAGAATTTTTTCTAACGGTGAATGAGAATTTATCTTTCGGAGAATATTCAGAAATGTATGAAGCTATTAATTTAGTTGCGAACATTTCAAATTCATCATCATTAAGGATGTGTGTACATCTGATAATATAAGTATCTCCAAATTTAGTATTTATAGGCTTGTATCCAAGTACATAATAGGAATGATCAATAGTTAGATCAGCAAGCTTCAGAAGTTGTGCTTCCATTTATTAACGGAAAGATTATATGAAAGCTTTTTTATGACGCTTCGATTTAATATGTTTGGCATGACTAGAGCTTAACATTGTTAGGTTGCAAGATGTACAAGTTTTTGTAGCTCTACGTATTCTATCTATAGGTTGTGATATTATATTTTCAACTAACTGTACGGGTTGTTCAAGTTCTAATTGAAATCTATATTTTTCATTGAGATTTGATTTAGATTTATCAATAACTAAATATCCATATTTCTTAGACCATGCTTGTTCACACAACTGTCTAAATTTATTAATATCTTTGAAATCAACGCTTGCTCCTGAATCTCTATATAAATGATCAGTGTCCCCGGGATCTAGATTGAATAATATTAGGAAATTAGAATTTGATCTAATAGTATGTCTAGGTAAATGATAATAATTTTGAGAAATGTATATACAATCGATATTATTATGTCTACTTCTAGTAAAGAATGCACCAGGTGCCGATTGATTCTTCTCTGTCATAATATCGTCAAATATTATTAGATTCTTTTCCTGTTTATCAAACTCTTTAGGATCAGGAATATCATTTGGATCTTCATAATATTCACAAGATATATCTCCTTTCTCCTCATCTTCTAATTCTTGAGCAAGTCCTGCCGCTATAATTTCCGGTTTTTCATCGCGTTCATTAATCATAGAATTATGCATTAGGATTTCTGTTACATCAGACTTTGGTAATTTATTATCAAAGCCATCTTTTAGTATTTGATATTCCGGTTGATGAAGGGATCTTCCAAATACATATAGTTTATTGTAATCTAACATATCTTCCTGAAGTAGCATCCGCATAAGTAAAGCCGTTTTCCCGGAACCTGATTGTCCGATTATTAAGCATCGGAATGACTCCGGAAATATATCTGAATGCTTCTTACTCTTCTTAGATATCCAGTAATACTTCGCTTCCACTTTATCTGTATAAACTCCACTTAAAAATATTTCAATTAAATATTTACCTATTAAATGAAAGTAGAGTTTGGAAAGCAAAATATACTTGGTTCAAGATTTAGTGGTGGATCAGGATTTACACCTCATAAATTTACAGAACCTCCAGTTGTTATTTGTCAGTTAGTGAGATCAGCTCGATATGGTTAGGATTGGGCTCTGCATATTAACCCGTGTAATATTACAAAAGATGGTTTTCAATATCTAGTAGAAGGTCATTATAAACCTGGAGATCAATGTCATTGGGTGGCTATTGGTAATTAGTATATCTTTACCTGCTATTAAAAGTTATCTTAAAACATCTATCATAATAATAATAAAATAATAAAAATAATAATATTATAATAAATAAATAATAATAAAATAAATAATAATAATAATAAAGAATAATAATCAATGTCACTGGATAGCTATTGGTGATTAGTATATCTTTTAACATCATAACCTAGTGTTAAACGTCATCATCATACTCCTCCTTAGAAATCTATCAACACCACAGTCACCACCACAATATCTACAATCACAGTATATACATGCCTCAGAACATCCTCCAACACAGTCACCACCACAGAGTACACATACTTCTTCTTCTGTATAGTTCTTATAGCGTCTGTATTTTTTTGTATTTCTTAATTTAGCATATATGGAGTCCGTAAAAGGCACATGAGCAATAAGAACTAAAGTAACCTCATCAAGTCTATTAAAATCTATTCCATCAAGCAGTATATTTTCAATTATTTTAAAATCATCATCATCATAATCATCATCTCCAAACTTAATACCCTTCATCCTTGATAATTCAACGCACAATTCATCGATCAATACGTAAGTATCATCAGTAATGTTACTAAACTTAATTCCCCTGCAGAGTGTAGCTTCCAAACATTTTAAAACTGGTGATTTTAAAAATGATGTTTTTTCAGAAGGTTCCATACCCTCTAATTTTTCTAAAGTTGTATCTAGCACCTTTCTCAAAGCCATATCTTGTAGTCGATTCGTTGTTCCTTTCATTTATTAGAGAATTCTATATATGAAAGAAAATTTTTCAAATGTAGTTTTGTTTTAATATGATCTGAGTAATTGTATAGTGTCATGGTTTTATCACATATTTCACAGTAATACTTTTTAGCAGCATATTTTTTATAAGCTTTTAACTTTGCTTGTTTTCTCTCTTCCTCTGTATCATACTTTTTAACTCTTTTAGTCAAATCACCTGTTAGAGTAGATCCACTCATTTATTTAGTAATTAAATTATTAAAATTAAAACTCAATATCCATATGGTAATGTATATATTTCATTATCACTTATTCTAACTATACGTCTTTTGTCAAATTGAAATCCCCATTGTTTTAATAAATCTTTCGTAAATATCTGACTATTTTTAATAGTAAATTGAGTATATTTAATATCCACACTACCAATACTACCTTTAATAAGATCTACTCTAGCTTGGTGATTCATCTTATTCTCAGTTTCAGATGTTACTCTGAATCCTTTAACTTTTCCTTTGTATTTTCCATCATCTAATATATACCCGTAATCTTTTGATTGAGCGCAAGCCCAAAATTCAATGTACTTGCCTTTCAATTCATCTGTCCATTTCTCCTAAGGAATCTCCTATGTACTTCTCAAATATGTACTTATTAGTTACATCTTCAATATAAACAACGCTATCTGTATCCATGTAACATACATTTTTTCCCAATCTATCAATCATATCATATAATCTTAATCTAGCCCATGCTGAAGTAAAGCATGCGATGTAAATATTAGTATTATAACTTGTTTTTACGAATTGATCTTTAGTTTCATAGGATGCATAAACTGTGTAATCATTTAAGAATGATAGAGACAAGCTTTCTATTTTATCATTCAGTACAATTTGATAGAACTCTACCTCGTTATCTATATATTTATTTTGTCTATGTTTAGGTACTTGACCAAATTTACCCCATAATGAATTTAAACATATTTTAGCTATAAATCTTAAGCCTGGATTATATTCTAACTTACCTAATTCAATACCCAAGTCCCGGGCTTTTTGTCTGTACTCTTCTTCAGAACAATCAAATTTACTGCTTTCTAGTTTAATTTTCAAGAACTTTTTTATATACCCTTTGAACAAATCATTACTAGCACTCTCAAAATGTTGTACCTCATAAATTTGTTCAATCTTATAGCCTTTTTCTAGAGCCTTCTCAATTTCATTAGTACACCAAATCCCTGTAATAGCTCTTTCATCATCTGTATGAAAGCATTCTCCATTCCTAATATTGTAACATTCACTGCAGTTTTGCTTCATAAATTTTCTAACAGATGTACATCCTTTACACCCTTTAACGTTACAACCTGGTTTACATTTTACAGGTTTTTGATGAATGCATTTTAAATCTATTCTATTCATGCATGTTCTACATAACCCAAATAATAGTTTATCAGCTTGTTTAGTTTTCTGCTTGTAAGGTAGTAAAGGTTGATATAAATTTCGTGGAGGTATAACTTTACAATATATAAAACCAAACCAATTATAATCATATTTTTGAAGTTTAATGATTCTAGTAGGATGACCAGTAGGATATTTATCGTAATACATAACTGTATGATACAAACTTACTACATCTATATATCTTCCTCTTTGTTCAGTATTTGCTTTACAATCATGAAGTAGCTTTATCGGTTCACATCTACCTCCAAAGAAACTATCTCTTATGTTTGGGGGCTCAATTAAATCATATTCACTTAAAGATATGTTTTTCATTTCAGCTTTATTATCAAATTCATGTTCCCAAATAGTTTCTAAATTATATCCAGCTTCTCGTATTGCTTTATCAATTCTGCAAGTCTTTTCATATAATTTATACATATATTCACCTGATACTTTATTCATTGTTAAATCATTGTAACAGTGAGGACACCCGTGAAAGTAGCATCCGTGAAACTGATATATTGTATTAGTCTCTGCACAAAAACCACCTACCTTTAGTTTCTGAGCGTTATGTACTACAATGCAATGTTCCCCTCCATTACAAGCATGTTTAATATTTATATTCTGCTTTACAGATTCATGTTTAAGCCATTTTATTGATTTTATAGAGTAATTATCGGTTTCAAGCTCGTTTATAACACCAATAGTATCTTGGGGTAAGAACTCATTTCTAAAAATAGCTTGACAAACAGAAGCTATCGTCATGTACTGAAATGGATCTATTTGAGATTCCTGTAGAAATAGTTCCCTTAAACTTAAACAACCCCTTCTTAGTATATCTACATCAGATTTACAGTATTTATACATTTCTTTCTTAAAGTCAAAGGTCTAATCTTTTTCATACCATTTATCAAACACCTCTTTATCTTTCTTAACCATTTGTTCATAACCATAGTATTTCTTATCAGGATATTTTCCAGTGTAGTTTTGATTTTCTTCTTTATTAAATTCATGTGGAAAGTACCCTTTAGCTAATTCTACTAATCCAAAGGTTTCAGGAAAATCTCTCAAAGGTTGCATAGTAAAAGATAAGCTATCTATAAATCTTATGTTATAACCTCTTTTTACCTCAAGTTGCAGTACTTTTGTCCGTTATATATTACATTTGGTTTTGCAACTTGTGTATGGGATATGAGCCATTCTTGTACAAATTGAAAATCGTAACCTTTTCCATAGTGAGCTATAACAGTATAATCTTTATGCTTTTTAGTAAATACCCATGTACAAAAATCATTGGCGTTATGAAATATATACTCATCTCCGTTAAAATACTGAGCTATACAGTAATTTACTATATGTTTTCCATTACTATCTGAAGTAGTTTCGAATTCATAAAATAGTTACTTTTCGCTAGGTTTCCTTAATTTCTTTCTTTGCATAAAACATTTATGTTCTCCAATATGCCAATCTTTACAGTTTGAACATAACTTTTCCCCACATCTATGATCATCAGGTTTCCTATCTTTTACTTAAAAAAATTTATAGCATTTTTGACATACATAAGAATGCTCAATGCATTTTTTATTTCTGATATGGCTATCGTAACATGATTGACTATAAAATACCTTTCCACATGCTTGGCATTTAATTCTATTTTCTTTATTACATTGAGTAGGATTTTTACAAGCCTCGCATTTTAGTTTCTCAGCTGCTTCCCATTTCCTAGCATTTGTTCCTAGAAACGCTGGTCTGGTAGCTTAGATATTACACTGTAGTGTTTATTATTTAAAATTAAATAAATTTTAATTTGCTTGGGTAGACCTGCGTAGATATTTCTAGTGTCCATACTATATATTTGTACTTCTATATCTAGTTTTTCTACTATAAGTTTGACATCTCCAAAATCATTTCCTGTATCTTTAATAGGAATAGAGTATATTCTATGCAGAGCACTTGCTAAAACATCAAGAATTTTAACACCTTGTCTTACATATTTAATTTCATTATCGGATATTATACCATTATTTATTTCAGTTTGGCTTTGCCTTCTATAATTTATATGTTTTATTTCATCGTTGTTCAATTTATCTTTAAATAATTCTTGCATAAAATCTTTATAGTATGATAAAGCTACTACAATTGCTCTCGCTAAACATAATGTATCAGTGTTCTTAATTGGAATTATGCATCTTTTATCATCGAGGTTACATATAGCCTTAGGTCTTCCAGCTCCTTGAGGTAGTTCAATTGCAGTTAATTTAAAAGTTAATTCTTCAATATTCATATCATAGTAATCTATAAAATAATTGGTCCATTCTGTAAGATTATTGGTTACTTCATCTTTTGATAGTAAGCATGTATGGGGTTCCCGGCCTGAAGGTGTTTGAATACTAACTTGAATTCTACTGTTTTTGGGTAAATGTTCTGTCATCTTTGCAACTAATTCAATTATTATTTTGTGTATATTAAACAAATTAGATGTACCAGATACTTTCCAATGGGTTAGTGTTGTTCTGTACATTTCGTTATAGTATTCATATACTTTGCGTATAGAAAATTCATCATCGGAATCTTCAGTTTTAAACAGAGGTTTTAAGATATGATACTTATTATCAGATTCTTTATCAGTTTTAAATTTTCTACTAGATACTTTAGCAGCTTGTATAGCAACATTTTTATATTTCTTTTTAAGTTCATGATCAGGGTCAGGATTAATAAATCTCAAATAACCTTTCTTATTTGACAATTTAGCTGCTTGTTTAGCTTTGGGAGTAAATATTTTGCGATAGTCTTTAGTATATGATTTCCATTCTTTGTCCGTTAATTTACGGGCTAAAATTATTTCCACTTGATTACGATCTAACTGTAAATTATAAAATGGTTTTAGTTTATGAAACTCTTCATTTGTTAGTACCATTTATAGTAGACAAAATTATATGAAAGAAAAATTTATAGTAGACAATATGAAAATATTTATAACAAAGCTTGTTCATTATAAGGAGAGAAATAGATCAATTATAGTTTAATTTATAAATGGTTAAAGGAGTGCTCTTAGTAGATATATGGTACCTATAGTGGAAAAAGCAACGAAATCCTAATGTCAGCATTTGAGCGAAAGTAGAGAGCGAAAATGCTGAAAAATTAGGATTTTGGGGGTTTGTCTACTATAGGTACCATATATCTACTCTTGTTAAACAATGATTAAAGGTAAGCTTATGATGATATTTATAATCTCAAGAGGCGACTAAGCGCGACCAGATCAAGGCAGCGAGAAACTATCCCAGAATCCATACATTCTAATCTAAAGACTACATAAATTTTCGATAAAAATTTAGCTAGAAAGAACCATTAACAAAATATATGAAGACATTTTCGAAGACGGAGATTATAAAAGCATTAGTGTCGAACACTCTCTTGTACAATTGTGTGAAACATGGACGTTAAAAGGGAGATATTCTGAAACAGAAGGAGTGAAGAAAAACTTGCTAACAAGCTACAGGCGCAGCTTTAATAAAATTGGATAATTTTAAACTATCACTTCTAGTTTAATGTTTCAATTCTAACATAATTTATCAGTATTCGACAGTAAACTATAGTATTTTTGCTACAGACCAGAGGTTTTAAAAGAAGAATTGGATTGTCATAGGATTCTTTCAGAGTTTCGTACGACTTCTTTTGAAATTTTAACGATAAGATCGCAAACATTTCCTGGTGTGTGAGCGGGTCACTAAAGAATAAATGTTTTCAAAAAAGAATATTTTTTGTTATCTGTTGGTTTATAAATTGGATTCGAAACAAGCATTACAGAATATGCACTGTTATACAATACTCTACGACTTGTGCATGCATAAATTAATATAAGCAGTTGTATTGTCTCTGCTATATTAATATCAACGTTATATATTTAAGCTTAATGTTGGATTTTTTTACGCTGAACATTTTCCTTTTTAATGCAGGCTTTAAAAATAGCTGAAAAGAAAATAATTATGAGGTTCGATTCTGGTTCACTAAGCCTGACGCAGACGAGTTCGATTCGGTTCGGCTAGTGTCAGGGTTCGGGACTTCGGGTTAGGTTTTTAGTACAGTTCAGGTTTGATTCGATTCCCATCTCTAGATTATATGTAACTATAGTTTTCATTAACCTGTATGTAATACTGTAATGATGATTCTGCAATTATATAAGCTCTCTTTCTATTTCTCTCTCTCTCTCTCTCTATGTGCTTAAAATGTACTTCCTATATTTCAAAGTAATAAAATGAAGTATAAGGCAAAAAATAAAAGGTACGATTTGTAAGCTTCGAGATACGAAGCCACTTCTTTAGATATCATCGAGATATACTAACTGACACAATCTGCAACTTAACTATAAATATTGTATTGTTTATTTTAATAGTTGCGTTATATCCTATCTGCATAACGTTATATATTAGTTTTTCTTTAAATATGGAAAAACTTTATTTAATAAGGCTTACAATACATGAAGACGACTTTATGTACGAATATGTCACTATCATAAACATCACAATATGTCACTATCATAAACGTCACAATGCGTCAATATCATAAACGTCACTACTTTTTCAGCGCTCAGTTTCCCCGCCTCTTCCACCTTTTCCTCCAGGACCTGTGAGACAGAGAGCAGCCCCATGTCTGCAGAGTTCTTGAGGCGACCAAGCTCCTCAGTCAGGTGGAGTCTTATCAGTCTCCTCAGAGTGGAACAATCCTCTGATTCCTCCATCTCCATGTGCCCTTCATCTTGACCTTTCTGTTGTTCCTCCGTCTTATCACTCCGTCTTATTTCTCCTCAAAATCCTCCTTTCGTGGGATCTTGGTATGTGATGAGGTGAGATTCTGGACTGGTGATTGGCGAGAGCGGCTATTGAAGGACAAGCCACGGCTGCGCCGGTTACGATATCCCGCCTAAAAGCAGCGGCGTGTGGGATATAATATTATATTGGTTGTATAAGAAAAAGGTATGCAGCTGCAATAACAATAACACAATTATAGTGTTACAGATGTTCACGACATCATTGAGCACTGTTTAATCAAATCTACCGATGTGCAATATGTGGGGTCCAATAAACTGAGATAACAAAAATTCGGGAATTTAGTCTAGTACATATTTGTTACTAAGTATAAAACTGAAAGGAATAACATAAAATAATAGTTAGGCACATAGTGATTATCATTTCAGAATTTCTTAAGAAATCAGCTTTTAGGCATTTTAAGTTGACTGAGAAAAACAATTTAAGCATTGATTTCAATTGAATATATTATGATAAAAAATAGAATAGAATGCTAATAAAAACACCTTAACGTGGTCAGATGAGCATGAGCATGCGAACATGTAAGCTATTTTAAGATATAAAGGAAAAGCTAACAGAGAAAAACACGTATCGAAGCGTGTAACTCGCCTAAAGTTTTTCTTATCATACGGCATTGTACAGAATATCCTGCACTTCAATGAAAAGGGCCGTATTTACATAGTATTACCTTATGAAAGTCATTTTAGCATTAACTTTTTCAAGCTTTGTTAGTAGTCATATGGTCGAATCATCATCAATGTTGATTTATAGGAATAGTAATATCCATCGCACGTGCGCCAATTAATTCCATCCGCATGGGTTGCATGCACTCCACCGTCTTTGTAATCACCGTTCAAATTCGAATAATGGCACGTCTTGTACCACCAGGCGCCATGGTAGGTTGTGGCGCATGAAGAATTAAGGGCGTCGTTGTCTCTGTCGAAGGTACTGAACGGTGCA
This sequence comes from Enchytraeus crypticus, assembly GCA_905160935.1. Classification (NCBI taxonomy): domain Eukaryota; kingdom Metazoa; phylum Annelida; class Clitellata; order Enchytraeida; family Enchytraeidae; genus Enchytraeus; species Enchytraeus crypticus. The sequence continues at coordinate 1,100,527 of CAJHZI010000851.1, forward strand.
TTCAGAGTGTAGGTAAAGGAATCACCTACACATATATAAAAATGAACAACAAAATTACGCATGATATATATTGCGTAATATCTAATTCTGAACGACGAAGCTCTTTTTGATAGGCTAATACTGAACGCACTTATTGATTTTTCTTAAATTCTTTTAATATTGAGGAGTCTTCTGACTTTCATGAATACAAGGAGACAAAAAAAAATACTTGAAATGTTGGCACTCACTTTCCTTGATCTATTGAATGTCCGCTATTTGTTCTCTCTATGGCTCGTTATATGTATCTTCTTATGCATCTTATATATGTATGTGGTTCATTATTTTATATTTTATATATACACAGTATCCCATAAAATCGAGACAAATTTGAAAGGTAATATCTCATCATCCTGTGATTACACTATCATGGACGGATGAGGGGATAAAAGGAGATAGAGTAGTAAGTCAGGCGTTGAAATTATATAACAAAATTTAAGCAACTAGAACCTAAAATACAAGAGGATGGGGAGCTGATAAAAGTGGCCACAATAATATCCTGGTTGACTGGATGAGTAAAGTGGATGGTAGCTAGATGAGTACTGTGTGACAAGAGAAACCACTAAGACTGAAAGGGTAAATTCCATAGTTCGGTTGTTAGGCTAATAATGATGTTGGATGCTGAGCGTATAACAACGGAACAAGAGAAGAGATTGCATGTGGCTGAGATGCGAAAGTTGCGGTTAATATATAGTCAAAATAGGATGATTAGAATGGAAAGTGAATATCACAGAACGCATTTGAGTGTTGATAAGATTATAGGGATAGGTTGCCTCAGTCGAGATTGAGATTGCATAGTCAGTGAGAAAGACAAAGGAGGTTGTAGTGAGTGAGTTTGAAGTAATGAGATGGAGGTTAAGTTGATAACAATTAACGTGGGATGAGGTGATTACGAGAGATATGAAAAAAATATGGGATTGACTGATGATATGGCAGGAGACAGAGAGGAGTGGGGAAGATCTATTCATATTTGGACCTTAGCTAAACTTAAATTAAAGGAAGATGATAATGATTATTTACGCTGTACACATTTTTCAAATAAGATTCTTAGATTAACAGTTTTCATCATACTGAGCATGAGAAAATTCAATATACATGTATACTTGCTTTATACATTTATAAAGATTTCAGAAAATGAATCAGTGCCATCTAGGCCGTTTGTCTAGAATGATTCAAATCTACGATTCTCACAACACTCGGTGAAGCTAATTGACTGCTTTATATAACCATAACACTAATTTAACTACCAAATTCCATGTACACTGGACCCAAGAGTAGAAGTTCAAAATGTCAAGTGGCATGTCCAAATTCTAGTTGATCTATTTGTGATACGGCTAAGTGATACTTTCATTATTTCTTAAGTGGGAATTGAAAATTATGGCTAAGCGTTAAACTTGGTTTTAATTGAATAATGTGCTAACTGAATGAGGGGATTGCACCAGTTTAAGCGACGGAGTGCAACATATATCTAATTTCAAATCGAGTAGGCTTGTTTATGATAGCGACCCTTCAATTTTCCATAGCAATCATTGTTTTCCATCAAATTTTTTTACACTAAAATATAATTTTGCTTTACCTGTGATAATATCATACAATAATATATAATGTAATATAAAATTTCCCGTGTTATGCAAGGGACGTTGAAGAATAGTCCAACAGCAAATTGCACGTGTCGTAAGAGGCACTTAAGCAGGAACTGAGGTAGACAAGGAAAAACCTCAGAAGCCATATGATTCAGAAGCCATATGATTCCCAAGCTATAGGCTACGTTAAGGTGTGGACAAGGCACATGCTTACTTGAAAAGAATAACTAGTTGATATATAAAATTTTCTAGATGAAGGGTGAGAAGCAGCATATGAATAGAAATATGTACCTTGGACCTGTCACTTTGCAGATTACTAGAGAGAGATAAAATATAATATAACATACAAGTACGATATTTTGTATATTATCATATTACACATTTGATTTCAGTTCCAAATTTCGAAATAGTGGCGCAACAGTGATTTAGTTTATAGCTTTCTATTAGATTTTAAAAGACTTTCGTACCACAATCTCCACAGAAATTTCCCACAGATTCGACAGTATAATTGCAGCCAGCTCCACCAACTTTGAAATTGTCATACTCCGCGTAGTGCTTTCTATCGGCCCAGTCGGTGAACTCGATACGCAGAACATATCTCTTGCCGTATGTTATAGAATGTATATAAGTATTACCTGTTGTTAAAGCAGAAACATTTAAGTTAATATTACATGCACATCCACGCAGTATGGAAATAAACGGCTAGGTGTAAATTTAATCTCAACATGCCTTAATATGAAAACTGCTAAATGCTAAGACGCTTCAGAAGTCGTTCTTGAATAAGTAAATGATTATAAATTATGATTATTTTTCATTGTTTAGTTGATAATACAAACTCACATAACGATAAATGATGGCTATACGCCTTTGATATCTTACATTAACGAAGCAAAAAGCAAACGAAGCAATAATTTGCATAATTGATGTTTCCTTGCATTGGACCGAAATTGCAAATCATTTAATCGGCTCAGCATACAATAGCATTACGTTAAGATCTACTAAAAATCGAAACTAATTTTAATACACGCCTTTTAAGAAACATAATTATACAATCTTTTTACATTCAAAATACATGACCGCAGTAAAAAATCTAACTTAAATCATTTGATAAATGGTTTGTATACACTGCAATGACACAAAATCAGATTTTTCAAAGTGAAAGGCTCAATGTTTCGTTTCATAGATATAATTTAGACAGATTTTGCTTTTGACCCTGCATGGTTCATTTTCTAGCATACTTTAATTGCTCGGCACAATGATCATAACCAGAATATCCAAAAATACCACTTTTCTGAGAGTTCAGCAATGATGACGCTATGAAACTACGAGGTAAATGACGGATCTTAAGGTACACTGAACTCCAGTGGATTCCTTTATATCGGAGATTTATGGAAGAGGTTAATAAGATTTATAGAATGTGTTAATATGTTAAAAGATTTAAAAACTAATGAGCATGAAATTAGTTTCCTACGTTTGACGAAAGCATATTTAACTTAAATAAATCTGATAATTTAGCAAAAATTTAATCCGAAATTCAAATATTTCTTTATTTTCTATTTCATAGTCCATATAAATATCCATGCAAGCAACAACTCTCTCACAAATATTTAAATTTTAGAGTTAATAATTTAGTAAAACTTAAATTACCAATCCAGTGGTCTCCATCTACTGATCCGAAGCCGTTTTCATAGCTGACCCAATTCCTATAAAAGTCAACCTGTGGCCCCGTTCTTCTCTGAATCACCTGAAATTTAAAAATTGTAATAAACATTAAAGCATTCATTTAAGAAAAACTGAAGCGCTGTACGCGTGCATACAATTTAAGATGCACGACATTATCTTTAAATTACACATTATCGCTAGCTTAGCCAATGATATATTTAAAGCTTTATTTTTACATACATATATAATTTTATATTCCTTTCAATAGCTGATAAAAAAGTAAAATAAAACAGGACACTTAACTGTTAACGAATTTACTTTTCTACATCTTCCGTTTTCCTCTTCATGTCAACACATATGAGTGGAACATTAAATTATATAACATCCCAAACTCGTGTCTGTCTCTGCTTCTATTTCCTTCTATTCTTCCTTCTACGACCTCTTTTAGTTAATTTTCCACTCTTAGAATGCGTCATCGAGATCATCTTATTTCTTAATGCATTTATCAGCTGTCCATATGTACCAACTGGGTCTAAATCTCTACAGGATTTCTTCTGTAATTTTTTTGGTCTAGCTAATCTTTGCCATTTTTCTCATATACACATTTTCAACTTTTCGTGATATCATCCTGCCATAGGTTCCATGCTTCATATCCATGCAGTAATGTGGTCCATACCACGCCTTTTATCATTTTTTATTATTTGTGGCTTTCTTTAAACTATTTTAAAAGTTATTTCCTATTACCAAAGGTCCCGTTTCCTTGCGAAATCCTAATACATATTTTACATGTAATATGTCATATCCCATCATCTGTCAGTTCCCGTCATCTGTCATTCTCCATCATTATCTGTCGTTTCGCATCATTTCTCTCCATTATTAGTAATAAATAGAGACAATTGATAAATCCTACCGTCCATCCACCGCCATTGGTGGTCATGTCGCAGTACACCTGGAGAGGTCTTCTTCCACTTCCCACCAGTAGTTGATATTTTCCACTTGATGATGGAAATCCTAGATTACGTGCCATCATATCTGTACAGTCTCTCCGGTCTTCAACTAGAGTTAAAATCAATGCAAATTGAATATACAGGTAGTTTATAATTCCATATTAAATTAAATGCAACCATTAATGGTATTGTAAAGGTTGCAATGAGCCGATGGGGATATTATAATGGTTCTACAATATGTGAATGCGGCCTGGAGGAGGAAGACATTGACCATTTGATGAACTGCAACTTGACCGGTGATGGTGTCACGCGTGAGGATCTCAGAGAGTTCAATGATCGGGCGAGAGACTGCGTCAGACGCTGGATTAATGCTGTATAAGAACACGATAAGAAGAAGAATGGTATTGTAAGTGATTTGTCACACCCCAGCTACTTGATACATAACCAATTCACTGTCGCATATTATTCTTACAGAAATAACCAACCCTCCTACCAACGTATAAATTTGAATTTATAGAAATTCTTACTACTAAATGTAATAACCATATATAATTCTAACTACTAAATGTAATAACCATATATAATTCTAACTACTAAATGTAATAACCATATATAATTCTAACTACTAAATGTAATAACCATATATAATTCTAACTACTAAATGTAATAACCATATATAATTCTAACTACTAAATGTAATAACCATATATAATTCCAACTACCAAATGTAATAACCATATATAATTCCAACTACTAAATGTAATAGGATATGTTTTGTAGATTTATAAAAGGTTTTTGATTAAACAGACTGGGTAATGATGAAGAAGAGCTTGAGAATGATTGGGGTTGAATGGAGAGATGGAAGATTGACTGTAGATTTGTACATGCATGAATCAGAAAGCAATAGTCAAAATCCAGCAAGAGTTCTCTGAAGGGGGTGAAATAGGATGGGGAATAAGATATGGATATTGTATTTCACCACTACTGTTTAATCTCTATTTCAAGACGGTAATGATTGAGACGATGGAATGTATTGAGGATTGATAGGTACTGGAAGTAAATTGCTGAAAGACGAGAGGTTTGCAGAAGATCAAGGTCTGATTGCTACTGACTTGTATGGTGTAGGATTGTTATGTATGAACTGAATGTCACCGTATTGAGTTCTGACATGAATTAATGAAGCTTTCTCTTCTTTATTACGAATCTTGTGAAACTTTACCAGGAATTAATCAGAAGATGGTTTCCTCACTTTTAATTGCTTTAATTTTTATTGCTATTTAGTGGCTGGAGCCAGTGGCGAAGTCGGTAAGATTCTCGACCGCGGATCAGTAGGTGCGGGTTCAAATCCTTGGTTCGCCCGTCAATCACATCGCTTTCGAGTGAGGAAACTGACGTTAACCTTAGCTTTACCAGCTTTATTAATCAGAAGACTATTTCCTTATTATTAATTAATCAGACGACTGTTTCCTTATTATTAATTAATCAGAAGACTATTTCCTTATTAATAATTAATCAGACGACTATTTCCTTATTATTAATTAATCAGACGACTGTTTCCTTATTATTAATTAATCAGACGACTATTTCCTTATTATTAATTAATCAGACGACTGCTTACTTATTATTAATTAATCTGACGACTGTTTCCTTATTATTAATTAATCAGACGACTGTTTCCTTACCAATAATTAATCTGAAGACTGTTTCCTTACCAATAATTAATCTGAAGACTTTTTACAGGAATCTTATCTTTAAGTGAAAGCTTAGCACTTATAATTACCTAAAGACTACTGATTGAATAATTATAAAAACTACGTCTATACTGTCTTTACCAAATATCAGGTCTTAGGCACTTAATTGTACTCATTGAATGATTTTGCACACTTAAAATAGTCCTACGTTTACTTACATATATGCCCTAATTTTTTAAAATAAATTAGCAGCGTTATCTTTTTTCTATTCATATAGTTTATTTATTTATCACAGCACAGGTTACACAAACAATAGGAACGTGCATATAGCAAGATAGACAAGCAACAATACGAATTTTTAGATATAAGTAAATTCTTTAGATAAATGCAACCCAGTTTGGGGACATTTGACTTCTTAAGTAGTTCAGCTGTATTTTATGTTGCTGATTACGTCTCCTTTACGTCAGGAGCAGTAGCACTACATACTGAGGATATGTATGAAATAAAACACTCTTTGTTAAAATAATGGTGATAAGCTTCCAAAAACGTCACAAATATCTGCTATTGGCGGGATTTACCTAATGTTCAGGATGCATAGGAGAATTTTCTCTTGCATAATGCATACTATAAATTAGTGAGTAGTACTAGCTTACCGAAGAAGCAGAGATAAGTGGACGACATCATGATCACAAGGGAGATTAGAAGTATAGTCTTCGCCATAATGAGATTAGATTTTGTGAAACAAAAGACCCCGGGAAATGTATCTGAAACACATCAATTTACTCCATACAGCCTGAAATAATAGATATTAAGTAGAAACTTCATGATATTGGAGCTAATACGGTATGCAATAGAGATTTTACATAATCAAACTTTCAGTGGGCTCTAAGGCCTATGAATATTTGCTTTATAATAAGCATTTCACACACAATCTCATGCACATTACTGAATATAAATCTCAATAATCTCTATACTGCTGTGAATAACACTATAAATGTCAGTGAACAGCTTGCAAGCATTGCCCGAAATCGGAAAAATCTCATATTTAAGAAGTTAGCATACCTTTTCCTGTAAAAGGTGATTTTTTTGTCGCCAATATATGCTACCTTTAGTCGTACGGTCATACATCAAAAAGTTTGTCAAACAATTTAGTCAGAGTCTTTAAATTCACTTTTTAAAATAATGTATTTTTAAAATTAAATTTATAATACAATTTTTAAAATTTTTTTCACACACCAAAATTAAGCTTCTTATATTCCATAGTAATATGTCTGTAATTGATTATATCATCATCATCATCATCATCGTCATCGTCATCATCATCATCATCATCATCATCATCATCATCATTATCATCATCTTCCCTTGAATCCCAGTTTGGCTAAGTTCGGGATAGCTCTATGATTTATCATATAATAAAAATAATAAAGATTTAACGTTCGTTGAACCTGATTTGATCTGATTTGATATGTGATTTATTCTCTAATAATAATAATAATAATGATAATAATAATAATAATATTAATATTATTATTAATAATAATATAGGTTTAACGTCCTTTTCCTCATACAAGGATGATGTCAGGGACGCCATCCATATGAATATTTGTTATCATGCGTGGTCAAACAGAGTAAATTACCTTTCGCATATACTCAGTGAATGAATTCTGATTACTGCATTACTAATGATTTCTGACGATATTTATACTCCAAATTATACACCTAATGACTCGCGCGTTATAAACGTTAAAGATGTATAAAATATAAATATTTCATTGAAATGTCAAGCAAACCAGGGTGTAGCATTTTGCCAAAAGATCATTTAAAAATTAAGACTATTTGTAGTGACAAGATGATGGGTGGTTCTTAAAAAATCGAGATGTTATTTTATACATTTATTAGGCCAAAATTCCTCATGTGGAACATTTTTTTGAAAATTTTCTGCGGCGTATATATGTATATAGTACACATGTAAATGCGTAGGATCTCGTTGAAGAAGATATAGCCGTTTAGTAAATGAGTAAAGATGTTAGCGATTACTTCCAAATCTTTCACAGATTATAGATTCAAAATAAAAACTAATAATTTCTGAATTTTTGAGTATTTTAAGATCACAAATGCCTAAAATCATTAATATTGGGTTTATCAATGTAGGATATTACAAACTATTGCTCAAATGTGTGTTGTCTACGTTTTTTGTAATTCAACAAGTTGACTCGCTTGTATGATTATGCTACTGACTGTGTTACACTTGTTGTCTGTCGGTCAAGATTTCAGGCCACCTCTTATATAACTCTTTAATTAGTAATCTGCGCTGGCTTCCTTTATTTCAGAGAATTAGGTGTTAAATTGCCCCGTTGACCTTCAAAATACTTTTCTTTGGTAAACCTTCTTACGATTGTGATCTCTTAAACTTATATAAGCCTTCTCGCAAGCTTCGTTCCTGTGATATCAAACTGCTGAAAATTCAAAATATTCTCACCTCGTTAGGCTCATTCTATTCGTCATCTCCTACTGATTGGAACTCTCCGAACATAATCATCGCTCATGTTCCACTGTTTACCTTTCTGTAGTCGGTTGACAACTGCTCTCTTACTTTTATAGATTTATAGTTTTGAACCATATTTGTTTATAATCTTACCTCACTGTTTTTTATCGCCGGATCGGCACCGTCTATTTTCTATTTCTTTTCTTTCAAATCGATTGGGTGCATCATTTTTAGTGACACGTGATAGGGGACGTCTTTGACATCATTCTTATATGAGAAAACGGACGTTAAACCTTTATTATTCGTTATCATTTAGCCATATTCCATTTGTGGCATAGTCGCTTAATATTATTATAAGCAGCAATGAGTAGGCCTTAGCATTACTGAAGTCAGTATTTTAAATCTTATCGTGCATTTTTAAACATTCATCGGTTGCATCTCGAAACTAAATATTACAAACATTTTTCTTGAGTGAAATGTGCCAAGTCTCATTGCATATATCGCTGTCTAAGTAAGAATACAAATCACAATATGAATGATAGCATATTTTAGGATATCAGAAATTTAAAATAAATGAAAAATTAATATGCCAAAGGACATATTCTATGGCCAATTAGAGATATTCAAGATTCAAAAGTCGTGTTAGGCATCAGTGGCGAAGTAACAGTTATGTTTTGGAAGGAGTCTCTTCGTACAAGAATATTAAAAATAATCGCGCACGGGGTGTATAAATGAACTAAACTGAATTTAAAATTAGGCATGTGAATATTTTTTCACATTAGTAAATTTTTCTAAATTTTGCTTAAATTTTTCAGTTATACCGGTTGTGCCCGCCATGCCAAGCAACATTCACCTAGGGATGATTTCATCCATTCAAGTGGAAATCACTGAAATCCTTTTAGCAGACACTCGTGATTGATAACTTACTGCATTTTGTCCATCGTTAAAGGAAATATACATAAGGCTAAGCATAACCCGTCTAAGGATGTACGGACATTGTGTGGCAGTGTTGAATGATTATTCTTAGAGATTGACGAGGTTAACTTCGTTGATCGTCTGACGGGAGCCTGATGAAATCAGGTCAATTCCAGGATATGTTGATAAAATCCTTATACTTAGCGAGACTAGAATTGCACTTATAGGTGACTTGGAGGGTAACTGCGCCATATCTCTAGACACATTAGTCGATCTAATACATAAAATATTTCGCAGAGATTTATGTTTTACAAAGAAGTAATATAGCTTCTAACATAATCTTGGATGTTAATCTGCACTTGCATCTCAATGTCATTGGAATGGAGGCCAGCTTTACTACATAGCGTTACTACATAGCGTTGTGCATTCGGTGTAATATGCTCGGTGTATCAAAAACTTTTAAAGAACGAAAACACAATGACTATACAAAAATAGATTCCATTGCTTTCTGTAACGTTGAATTATAATCAATTTGCTCAAAACTATGAAATTTCACAGGAATTTACCATCGTAAATAGAGCATGTTACCTCGCGATTAGCTAAATATACCTAATGAGTTTCGCTGCGTGCTTTTGCTTGCTAGAAATAAACAACTGTAATAGAAAATCAATTTCAATATATTATATATCGATAATATCGATACATAATTGAGAGTAAATATATTTGCATTCAAAGTCATATATTAATCGTCATTATATAAGAATATTAGGACAATGTACCACAAGTTTGCGAGACGTACTTTTTCAAAGACTATAATTATGGAATCTAAACTTCTGAAATGTTTTATATCGCCATTTTGGGAATCTAGACTTCTGAAAAACTTTATATCGCTATTTTGAGGTGTTATCAGTAAATTTTTACAATTTTTTAACGCCCGAGCACAACTGTTGACAGCCTACTAGATGTACAGCTTAACTTAATCATTTGTACAGCTTAACTTAAAACTCCGTAGATATTTTAAAATAGTAATTAAATTACAATTTAAAATATCTGCAATTTTATATTCAAAGCAATCAGAAAACAGCAATATATGATGAGTTGTTGTTACAGTGACTCACTTAGAAGGCATACACCTCAAATGAAAATTGTTTGATTATTCCTATAAGTTGACAGAAGTCTTTTTTGAATAATTGCGGTAATGTATGTTCTATCTCATCAATATACGCTATTTTATGCGCAACTAGTCGACAGTTTTCCCAATGAGCTTTTGTTGTATAAATATTTCAAGCGCTATATTATTGTATGACTCTATTATTATTAAGTTGGTTAAAAATTTGCAATCATATGATGTACATAAATTGTATAGAATTATACACAGTATTACACACGTTTAATCAGATAATTTCATCTATTCTGAAGTAGCGAGGCCTACATGTAGAGTTCAATCAATTTGAATGCTAAATCAGTAACAAGGTTTTCATAAGAAATGGTGTACGCAAATGTTGAATCTCGTGAGGAAATAAATAACACATTTCAATATCAAACTTTATTAAATTATAGAAAATAATAAAATGGCTATAGCTAAATTTTTCTTGTTACCATTTTACGTATTTCTTCTTAGAACTATTAGCGTCAGATATAATGTAACACTATACATGTAAGTATACTAAATATGAGACCAGCAGAAAGTGTAATAATAAACGTGACAACGTGCTGAGCTAGAGACAAGTATAGATGCACTATTCTTATCAAAATGAATTCAACTAGGAAGAAATGCGGTGATTGAATATTTATTATAATATCTGTCATGTTCCTGACTTGCAAACGTCGGTAGAATTGGGCCAATGCACATATATCTTTGCATGGTGTATTATGAGCAGTAATGTTTTTCAAAAAAATTCTTTGAGTCAAAGTACTCGTTCTATTTGATTGCATTCTTAAATATTTAAGCTTCGAATTGACCTGAAATTTGCTCATTTTATGTTTATTAGAAACGAAACGCTCAATATTTGTAGCAATAAATAAATTTTATTATTTGACTAAATCTGCAGATACCAAAAAGAACAACAACAATAACATAATAAAATAACAATTGACCTAGCAAGGACAACAATAGAAACATATATCAGTGGAAATGGTCCACCGGAGCTCCAAAGGCTCTATTATTGGTAACGATGTTCGTCAAAATGTCTTGATTTGAATAGTATTTACTATAAACGTTATAAAATAGAAAATAGCCGTAATTCTTATTGAAATGAACTTGACCTATTAATGTTTGCTTACAACCAGAAATAATTTGATCTACAAATTCTTAATTTTGACTTGAAGGATGCATCCCTAGATTAAAAAAATAATTCAAAGAAATATTCATCAGTCACATGAAAAATTGTATAAATAAAAGTTAATTTACGATAATTATACTTATGACCCGCTGTTTTGACCGGGCCACTGACGAATAGACCAACCGTGTACTATTCGTGTTGTAGAGGTGACTGAGCAATAACTGAGGAATGTAATTGCAAACTATCTCAGAAGTCACGTTTTCCAAGCTAAGGCTACATAGATAATTAAAATGAAAGCCTTAGTATAGAACACTCTATTACATTGATGTGAAATATGAACCCTATAGAAAAAGATTTCAAGAAACAAGGCAAGCTAGAAATATGGATATTGAGAAGATTGGAAAGGATTAGCTGGAGACAACAAGCTTCAAAGGAGACGTTCTGGAGAGAGTTTGTACAGATAGACAGTTAATAAATGTATTAAGAATTTGGGAAAAGAGCTTGACTCAAAGGGGGAAGTTTACTAAAAGTGATCACAGAATGTATAATGGAAGGAAATAAAGGCACTGGCAGGCCGATATTAGGAATGTTAGATGATTTGAAAGTCTACTCATATGTGGACATGAAGAGGAACACAGGAAGCAGAGAAGAGTGGAAGCGTTATATGCCATGGACCTGCTAGTAGTCAGTAAACCATAGATGAAAAGGCGTTTTTTTAAGTTTTTTATATCTGTTAAAGAAACGCGTTTTTTACGTTTTTTTTATAAAATATAAAACGTAAAAAAACGTTAACCTATTTAGGCAGATTTTCTAATTTTTAAGACATTGTCTATTTTTAATTTCTTACGGATTTAAATTTTCTTGTATTGATAATTATGAACAATTGACAGTGTGGCTGTACGTGACCTGAAAGTATTTGTTTATATTTGTATGGAGTCTATGGACATAATTTAGAACTTTAGATCAAGTCTAGTTGTAAAAAATATTTTTAGTGTTATGGAATGAAGGCATGGTAATATATATGCAAGCCTACGTGTACGCTACTAACGTTTTTTTCAAGGTTTTTTTAGGTTTTTTATTTTTTTTTTAAAGCGCGTTTTTTAACCTTTTTTTATTTTTGGTAAAAACTTTTTGTTCATCTATGCAGTATACTAATAGAGAGAGAGAGAGAGAGAGAGAGAGAGAGAGAGAGAGAGAGATAGGGCACTTAGAGGTCTTTATAGATCATAGAATTTCTTAAAGGCTCGTTAATCGATGGAGTGCTTTTAAGGGAGCTGACCTCTGCACGTTGTCAGTCGCGGATTGCTAGCTATATCATATTTATGCTCGATATCATTATGAATTTATCGTTCGCATTGTAAACTAGATGCATTCTGTTTTGATGACATTTAATACTTGATTTACTACAGACCAGTGGTCAGTCGGCCACTGTGTTTACACCGTGGTGTGTGTTTCTCTGGTTTACTTCATATCCATAGAGATGTGTGTGTATGTGTAACTGTATCTGTAACTATATCTGATGTAACTATATCTACTTTATATTCTAAAGGAATATATTTTATAAAGAAATAACCCTTAATGCGAGTAATTGAATTTTAAAAGTATAACCAAAGCAGCGAAGGCACTGGGAATGAATTGCCTATGCTGACCGTATTTTTTACGAGTAACTATATGTCTTGTGTGTGACATATGTATACCAGTTGACTGAATCATATAGAATTTATTTTGTCTTACAGGTTTGGCATACAGATATTTGTCCAGCTATTGAAACGCGTTTGTGGAGGGAGGTGGCTCCAGTTTAATGACCCTTGTGGTATGGTAATTAAGATCCATTTTTGGGCTGACCCTGATCTATTATTAATTAAGCGTACCAGGAAATTGATGTGGAAGGCTACGAGAGACCATAGATATTACCGGTTACGGCTATAGAATTATTTTGGGGTCCCGTTTAAAACCTATAAAAAACGGTCGAACCGATTCATGACCAGAACTATAGTACGTGTAAACGCTTTCCCATAAGAATCCGAGCCAAGGTATTAAATAAAACTAAATCTTAGAGATTTAGAAACTGGCGGCAAATTTACGTAATTAGTACTTGGGAAACAACTCATTAGGTAGAAAGTATTTAAGTCCAGTATTGAGTTCTATTTGGATTAAGCTCTGTTTGATGATATATTTGTGTTGTACATAATTCATATAATTGGCATAGCTAAGGCATATATCTTTGTGACAATTGTATTGTGTATATTATATGATAGACTGTATTAGTCTGAATATTTGAAAAGCTGATTTAGTAATTCCATTAAATGTCTTAAATATAATATTTATTTATTTAATTATATTATTACTATTACCTTAGTGTAATTTAGTTGATCATTCACTTCGTTCAATTTGTTCTAAAATGTTGCACACTTTATTTGTTTTATAAGTAAAAAATATTAATTAAGGAATTTATATTCCTTTCAATTAATATAAGTCCTGTAGTTTTTAAATGTTCTCTAAGTTCTTTACTGAATTAGACCATTAACCATTTCATAGGTTCTCCCATAATAAGCTTGTTACGATTGAACCCGATCTAGGACTTGTGAATATCTTTAGATATTACTTTTCCTGTTATATCAAGGACGACGGTCTTCTGCAAGGTACCAAAGGTGACACACGTATTATAAACTTATCACTGGATTGGTCATTCTATTGATGATTTTTTTGTTTTCAAAAATTGTTAACAAAGAAATACTGGTTCAAGTTTACACATGAACGGCAAATCCAGTCATAAATTTGCTTCATCTGAAGCAATTTCAGTCACAGTCACTCCGCATGTTGTTGCAGTGTATCGACCTCCATCTTCTTCCCCTTATGCCAAACCTTTCTCTCTCTTTTTATCGAAGTTCTCTACTTTACTCTCCTTTTTTATTACTTCTAAATAAGATTTTGTGATTACAGGAGATCTCAACATTCACCTTGATTATCCTCATGATCCCTTAACTCAGTAGTTAATACTTTTAACTTTCATCATGTAATAAAGCTCAACATTTAAATGTGGCTACTCATACTGATCATCATACACTTGATCTTGTTATCACTCCAAGTGTGTCTGCTATTGATCCTTCAAGTGTTACTATTTTATCTCACTGTCAGAGACCATTTTCCTGTTGTATTCTTGTACCATCGTGGTAAGCCAGATACGATTAAAATATCTCTACTGTTTCATTTCGTTGTATAAATAACATTGATATTGATCTTTTTTGTTCTGATCTTGAAAACTCGACTTTGATTAAGTCTCCTGCTAATAATCTTGATGAATTATTAAAGCAGTATAACACTACTCTTTCATCTCGTCTTGATAAGCATGCACCTCTAACTATCAAGAAGGTTAAGAAATCTAGCCCTTGGTACACTTCTGATCTGAGGCTGCAAGCTGCAAAGCTGAAAGAAAATGGAGCCATGCCTATTCTAATTTTTCTGAAAACTGTTTCTAGTGTTCAACATAAGATTTATCATGCTGTTATTGCTAATGCTATAAAACAGAACTATTCTTCTTTGGTCAGTAAGGGTGTGAATACCGAGATGTTATGGAAAACTGTTAATGATTTACCCTTCTCTTCCTTCTAATCCTGTTGAGTCAATAGCCTGAATAATTTTCCAATTACTTTACAAATAAGTTAATCAATCTAAGATGATCCTAACTCCAGCTCCTAACTCTACACCTCAAAACTCCAGTAGAGACTCATTCCAAAGATGAGCTTTCTAATTTCACTCCAGTCAATACTGAAGAAATTAATAAATTATTTTTAGACTCTCCAGTTAAACATTGTGACTTAGACCCTATCCCAACCTCTTTTCTAAAGAAGTGTATTCACATACTTGTCCCCGTATTAACACTGATTGCTAATATCTCTCTCTCTCTCTCTCTCTATTGGCATATTTCCTCGGGCTTTGAAGCTTGCAGTTATTACTACATTGCTTAAAAAGTCCACACTGGATAAGGAATCATTGTCAATTTATAGACCTACATGTATATATAATTTGTCATACAAATTGACTTTCTATAAATAATTAGCCTACTTTGAATTCATTTTAATGTATACAAGCAAATTTGACAAGAATAAAAATAATCTCCTGAATAGTCCTAATATTTAATAGTTATATATAATAGTCCTAATATATTAGTCATAATAATAGGCCCTACCCACGATCTGGAACTCTTTACCTGCTAATCTTCGCTCTTGTTTTCTCTTGCAACATTCTCTAGCAAGCTTACGACTTACCTTTTCACACCATAGACATTATCAATCTACCCTGACCATTTTTTGATCACCGGACTGGCTTTCGTATAGGACCTTACTTCTCCTCAGCACATTTCTTTTGCAGATTGGTTTGGGTGAACTGATCTGTAGTGATGTGTGCTCTTGGGGACCTCCCTGACATCATCCCTGGATGAGGAAGCGGACACTAAACCTTTATTGTTATTATTATTTATTAATAGAGCTTGTAATCTGTGCATTAATATAACAATCTATATACAGGTTGCGCATTAAAAAAATAACCCCCTAGCTAAATTGCGATAGTTTAGTCAGTCATTGATATTTCGCCTTAAAATTTTAGAATTCTCTTGTGGAGGAATTTCTCCACAAGTGGACCAAATTTTGTAAAAAAATTTAAAGGAACTGGAGTATCCAAGTTTTTCGAAAAATGGATTTTTTCATTTCACACGCAACGTAAAACGTCGATTAGAATCAATTCTTTTCTAAAAATGCGCTGGTCCTGAAAAGAGCCGTTAGACGACTCTGATATTATGCTACAATGTGTGCTCGAAAGGAGCGCCCTGGGCTTTGATGCCGGCCAGAAGTATTTTTCTTAATGATAAAATTGCGCTGTCAATTGACAGCTGTGGTAGGTCTTATCAGACCTCTCGAAGAAAAGCTGTGATTCCGTTGTGTTTCTGTGTTTGTGCTTGAATGCATGATACTTTTCCAACATGTTTCCCCAAACATAAAAATCAAGTGAATTAAAATCTGGAGAATTAGAAGGTCATTCAACCCTTTTTATGAAGTCTAAGCTATATTGCACAATTTGAGAATTTCGATTGTTGTTAGTATGAAACAATGATAGTGAAATCTAGCTACGAGCCTAGTAAGCCTACAGTATATTTCTCAATATTTATTTACTGTTTTGAGCCAGGTCTCAGCCCAACATTTTGACGTCATTAGTCCAATAGGTTGATGTCATTTGCGTGTTTACTTTGACGCGCGGAAGATAATTTGGATGTGACAAAATATCTAACTCAATTATAGTGTCCCGGTCATTTGGAAAAATCAATTTCTATCGTAAAACTTGGATAACTCCGGCCCTAATTAAAATATTTCCATAAAATTTGGTGAGCAAATTGAAACATTACTCCTCTATAAGTAATTAAAATTTTAAGGCGAAATATTTAAAATTGATTGCACTATCGCAATTTTGCAAGGGCATTATTTTTTAATGGGCAGTCTGAATATATATATATATATATATATATATATATATATATAAAATATTATATATAATATATAATGATATATAATATATATATATATATATATATATATATATATATATATATATATATATATCCCAAGTGCTTATATACTGTATATATTTTTATGTAGTCAAATGATCAAAGTTCATTGTAATAACGAGAGAAATTAAACATGAAACTATTTTCCTCATTTGTTGAGTAAACATGTATATATTTGAAATATTTAAATATTTTATGATAACACTAGCTTGGAAAAACAGTATAGACATTTTTCCACAACCTAATCCAGTATTACGTTCTGGTTTATAATAGTCTCTAGTATAATTGTCTGCATCAAATGAAAGAACCGGTTTAGCATTAAGCTTCTTAGAAGTCATATGGACGAATCATCATCAGTGTTGTCTTGAACGAATAGTATCCTTTACACGAGTACCAATTGAGTCCATCTGAAGATGACGCAGTCGCTGTGCCTACTATGTACGCTCCGTTGAGATTGGAAGAATGGCAGGACACGTACCACCAGGCTCCGTGATAGCGTACGGCACAGGAATTAGCATCGACGTCGTTGTCTCTGTCGTAGGTACTGAACTGTGCATTTAGATGGGTCCTTGTGAGGGAGTCACCTAATTAGCAAGTATATATTGAATAAATTCTAATTTAAATATTCATAAATCAAAGGCAAAACATATACCGCTTAACAGGAGACAAGAAATCCTATGAATAAAATACTTATCGACCGACCTCAATATCAAACAGTATCTGATGATTCTGATCTAATTACTATATGTAGTTTAGCTAGATGTGCAATTGTGATTGTTTCCAGTATTTTTTTAAATTAACTCTAAGCTGTTGTTTCAAAACTCACAATATAGTGCCTTATGACAATTAGAGGTCGAATATGTTTTACTATGGTCAGTCTAATTGCCAATTTATGGAGTGGTTTTAATTAGAGCACTAGATTAAGCTGCGCGTCAATTTAACGAAGTAATGTCACGTTGTGAGCGGTTAATACTTTGTGGGCGTACACTTTGAGAGACAGAGTGTTGATAGCATTGAATTAAAAAAATTCCCGAGGGTATTGAAAGGTTATAACAAAAGGCAATGAATAATGGAGGGGAAAAGGAGGAAATAACAAAAAAAAGCAAACAAGAAAGGAAACTTTGTAAACACATGCGGCTCTCATGTGTGTAACTATATACGCAGTATATAATTTACATGGTCTTTTTTACAATTCGAGTACAACTTCCGGATTAAATCATGAAGTCAGCTGAACGGACCAAATGTTTTTAATTATTCGTTAAGTGGCATAGCACGTTAAATGATCTAAAGAGACGCACAGCTTGAATACTGCTCAAAATTGTATATTTCTTATTGAAATGCACATAATGGTTAGGTAGAAATCATACTCCTCGTGAATAAATTGCTCTAATAATAGAGTGCTTTTAAATGAATGAGAGAGCAATGTGTCTTGGACCTGATATTTTGTAACACATGAACTAAACAGATATATACCACATAAAATAATAATAAAAGGGCTTGATATTAGTTTCTTATGTAGAATCCAACTTTGTAATTCCTCATATATCTAGGAACAAAAACCTTTTTATTGGACTCTGATTAATAGGCCTATATTTATACAAATCCTATTTTAAGTATGCATATATTACGCACGCTTTAACTTTAAAACTTTCTCTGGTCTCACTTTCGATGCATTCTAATTAATATTGTAATTTCTAATGTTTATGTGGTACCACTTCTCTCCAAGTGTTTTAAAGAATTTCTTACCGCAATCCCCGCAGAACGTTCCAAGAGATTCCAAGGTATAATTGCAGCCGGCTCCACCAATACGAAAATTGTCATACTCAGCGTAGTACTTTTTATTGACCCAATCCGTGTACTCTACGCGCAGAACGTATCTCTTGCCGCTTGTCATAGAATGAATATAGGTATTACCTGTTTAAACAAAACAAACAACTAACAAATAAATCTAAAGACAACTGCAGTGAGGAAACAAGAATTAAAATTTAAAATAGACAACTACATTAAACGTTTAGTAATAAGTTACACTTATTAGTGTCACCTTAGCACTAGTTAATAATCAATTCAACTAATGAGAATTAATTGCAGCATAGAATCTTACTCTTGCATATATGAATTATAATCATTTAATTTCCTTGAGATTCAACATTTTAATCTGTTCTGTATTTCACGAAAATCAATTGAAGGATAGCCAATATTCAATTCTAGGCAATGCACAATCACAAACACTTTGATAGAAATATACTGATACATAGCATATTATATTGATTGTGTTGTGAACATAATTATTAAATATACAACGCATACTAATTTCGTATTAGTAAAATAATATTTAA
Source organism: Enchytraeus crypticus (assembly GCA_905160935.1). NCBI lineage: Eukaryota > Metazoa > Annelida > Clitellata > Enchytraeida > Enchytraeidae > Enchytraeus > Enchytraeus crypticus. The sequence continues at coordinate 1,120,024 of CAJHZI010000851.1, forward strand.
TAGGTTGCAACATTAATATTTAGTAGCAGAAATTAAATATGATGTTCGTACAGTAATATTAAATGTCTTTGTTTGGAGCTATAACATATACATGTACTGTACATCTTACAGATATTATGAACAAACAATTTATAAATATCACTGATCAAGCAACAACACAATTGATCCATGATTTTGATCGTTAGCAAAACTGGCGCTTTCCTTAGCAGTCTTTAGCAAAAATTATCATTTTGAAGAATTAAATTAACTGATCACGAAATTAAGGGAAGGCAGAGCATTTAAAGAAAGTTTCAGAGCATTTCAAAAGAACTAACTCATTAACACTATTGTAACTAAGAATTAATCGAGATATTACATTTCGAACAAATCTCGATAGTAACCCAATGCCAGTTACGTTAAAACTGTTAAGTCTTCAGTCGCAGATACCGTAAATTTATACAAAGAAAATAACCCAGCCAATGATCGCCTTCCACGCTTCCGAAACCATTTTCGTAACTGACCCAATTCCTATAAAAATCGACCTCGGGCCCGGTTCTTCTTTGAATTACCTGAAATTTATAACGAAAAGCGCAAGTTAAAAGAAGATTTAATTAGTACAAGAAACTCTGGAGCGGAAGTAACTTAATTTTAAACGATTTACATGGAAGCACCCAAGCACGCTAGAGCCTAAATTATCCATCCCTTTCTCCAGGATGAAGTTCTGTACGAGTTCTATCCTTTAAGTAGACGCTGTGGTCCCCATTTGTGATAAATGAGCTGAAAGTATAAATTAAATGTAGCATAGTATGTATATACGTATATATACAGTATATATAAATATATATAAATATGTACAGGTATAGGCTATATTATAAATATACATATAGCCTGTATACATACATGTATATATAATATATATAAATATACATGTATATATATATATATATATATATATATATATATATATATATATATATATATATATACATATATATATAGATATGCATGTGACATATATAAATGTATGTCGCAAGTAGGTAAATTCTTAATAAATTTATTTTTAGGGATGCAGCATTGTATCAATCATAGCAATCAATTCTTTAACTTAGGCTTGTGTCAATTTTAAAATCCTTTTTTTATAATTTTCTGGCATTTGGTAATAATTATTATATATCTCACGTTAATTATGCACTGTAATTTTAAATTAAACTCTTATTTAATATCAATGTAGGCTAATCTATGAAAGACCTCCAGGAAATAAAGGGTTTCTAATGTTTTCCCATACCAAATGTTTTAAAGTTAATTATTTTTAAATCTTGTACCGATTATTCGCAAAATTTCTAATTTAAAGATTAAAATTATCACACCGTCCATCCACCACCATAGGTGGTCATGTCGCAGTACACCCAGAGAGGTCTTTTTCCACTTCCGACCAGAAGGTGAAACTTTCCACTTGCTGGTGGAAATCCAAGGCTACTTGCCATTATATCTGTGCAGTCACGTCGATCATCCACTACAATGAATCAATACATTCCTTAAAATAGATTAATCGGGAATATTGTGAGAATTTTGGAAGTGCGTCTCAATGGTTATAATTTGATGAGGTTTGTGATAATAATCTGCATTAGATTTCTTACTAATTAATTAAAATAACCATTAAATTCACAAATCTGACCTTCTTTGCACTTTTCAAACATATTTACCTGTCATTTATCCTTTGACATTTTGATTTTTGGGCGCTCCAGTCTCTTGTGGACGTTAGTAATACTAATTGTGATTGAAGAGCTCATTTCATATTTTTCAACTCTAAGATACGCATCTGCAGTACAATTTATTAATTATTTATAATTTATTAAATATTTAGCCTACTCGTTTTGTCTCATTGCCTTCCTTTGGTGGATGCCTATTAAATGGGTTACTTTCAAACGCTGCAAACAAATGTATTTCTCTATATGCTACAGCCGGTTTGATTCCGGAATCAAAAATATTTCCTTCATTTCGATGGTTGAGTGTTAATATCTGTACAATCGGTACACATGCTAAAATTGACATCATCCTTGGATAAAAAACGGGTGTAAAACCTTTATTATTAATATTAGTATTATTATTTGTCACAGGTCGACTTTACATACTCTTTGACAGCAACATCAATAGCCCTTTCATCCTATAAGTTAATTTAAATAAATACATTTATAGCGACAGTGATAGCCTTTAGAAAGTTCACATTTGTTACTAATAAATTAAACTGTTTTTATTCAAGGCTGTTTAAGTCATTTTTTCCAAAAACCTTTTCACACACATGTATTACTTCTTCATAAGTCGCGAAGTCATAACTACATATACATGTACAGGTTTCGTAAAAAAAGATTACACCTGCAAAAAGTTTGATTATCTCAGGATACTGTTAATATTTTCCAATAAAATTTTTACCAATTACTAGAAGACACATTTCTGATGGGGTAGCAAATTTTCATCCATTTTGGTACATAGATTAATCAGTTATGCAAGTTTCAGCAGAGCAACCCCCCATTTTTACCTAAAAATGGCGTTTGCTACAACGGTAGGAGCAGGTTGCACTTCATTGACGAGAAGGTAAAGGTGAACTCTCGGCTAGTCTCAGTATTACGTCAACACTTTGCTTCCGGAACTGTTTAATGATTGCAATGCTCTTCTACCAAATGGTTTCATCTTTCAGCAGAATGGTACTCCGGCTCATGCATCTCGTCATGAACAGGAATGGATCTGCGAGAGAAATCCGGATTTCATTGAGAAGAATGAATGGCCTCAAAACTATCCAGATCTAAATCCTCTGGATTACTATGTCTGGGGAACCATGCTACATCTCTATCAGAAACACTAGCCGAAGCCTAAAAGCAAGACAGAACTGCAGTAAGTGTTACAATCGATCTGGGAGAGAGTGTACCAAGCTGGAATCAACAAGACTGTCCTAACGTTCTGAAAGCGACTGCAGTCCTGAGTAGCAGCGGCAGGAAAGCATATCGAATAGTCAGCAATGCTAGCAGATACAACTTGTTCTTTCTGAACCACTACAACGGCCCTTTTCAGGGCCAAAATAAAAATTAAATTAAATATAATTTATATTAAGGTACAGACCAAAATGGGGGTTGCTCTGCTGAAAATTGCATAACTGGCCAATCTATGTACCAAAGTGGATGAAAATTGGTCACCCTATCAGAAATGAGACCTTTAGTAATTTGTAGAAGTTTTTTGAAAATATTAACAATAGCCTGAGATATTCAAACTTTTTGCCGGTGCAATCATTTTGTTTTACTCACCCTGTATATTTCGACACCTTAATCAAGCTGTTAACTTCACAAATGTGCATATATTTGGAAAGGTTTCGGTGCAATGCCCAATGAAGACTAAGATTCACTTTCAACATTCCTAAATGTTTCAAGAAAAAAGGAACTTAATTAAATAAAAAGCTTGCACAACGTGTACATTTTGTACTAGTGCGCTAAATGCACACCAGTACAAAATGCATAAAATGTACTAAATGCACTTTTTGTACTAAATGCCGACTAACCTTGACAACAGAGACAGGCTGGTGACAGCATGATCACCACAGAGACTAACAACAACAACATGATGTCTCTCTGCTAGGTGCTAATGTTGAATTCAAATGTTGTGCAATAGATCTAAAACAAAACAAATTATAGAGTAGATTCAGTTTCTTGATAAATGAAGTGGAATCATGAAAATGAAGCAGAATTTAATTTTTCCAATGAGAAGGAGTTGAGATCTATATTATCGTTAATTATATAATCAGAATGAAACGATAGGCACTGCAAAATTGTTAGAATAAATACAATTCTAAACAAGTTAGATATTTTTTCTTAGCCTGCGTTTGATTATTTTAACCCATACTGGCTCGCGAAATTATACGGTTTCATTAAAGAGATAGGATTTTGATACAAGACGAAACGACATATATTCAAAGGATAAAAACGGAGAACAGTTGCAAACAGAAAAAGAAAAAGTTGACCTAAATATAGCTACGATGCCACCGCCACGACCAGAAGAATTTTACGGTTTCATTAAAGGAAACTTTTTATTGCTAACTGCATGTTTTAGCATACACAGTAAATAACTATGTATACGTCACTCACAAAATCACAAAGACCTAAAATATTTATCTTATTTCTTTTCAGCTCTATCTTGGTTTATCCAATTCCCCTTCTTCATAATTCTTAAATCCAGGCACTTATATCCAGGTATGTTTGTCCTTTCCTGGAACTTCTTTTCTTTGACACACAAATAATTGGTCGCCCTTAGAACCGACTGGTTGAGGGATTTTTCGCACCCTCTCTCCACTTAGAGGAGCAAGGGGCTGAAGGTCTTTTCGTACAGATTTATGTGCCATTTAATCATAGAGAAATATTTCATAGCGAGTTGGGCGCCTCCTGAGCTCTTACCACTGTCCCTTTTTACGTGAACGCAGCAGCTTGCATGTGGTTGCCCTCTTCTACAGTGGTCCCATCACACCCAGGCAAAACACATGGTAAAGTTTACAGTATTCTCAGGCCGTCACCCATACCAGTGCTAACCGAGCCCAACATCGCTTAACTTCAGTGATGCTTAACCGGCGTATTCAGCGAGGCATGACCGTTGACCATGCTATACCAAATCAAAAAAGGGGAATTTGGTTTTTATGTATATTATAGTAATATGCATGTAAGATATTCATCAGTATAATCATCATCACCTTCTTCTTCTTCCCTTAATTTCTAATTTCACTAGGGTCAAAATACGAATAGATATTCTTTTCCATTAGTTTTAGAAAAATTTTTAGCAATTAGAGGAGCCTAGACGCTTACCAATCGAATGCTCTTCCTGACGTTTATTTAGATCTCAGTGCTTTGCTTCATTTTAAGACATGTGCTGACAACTTTTATTCTATTTTCAGCTGCTCGGACACAACTCGGGTAAAATGTATGCAATTTAATATTATATAAGAGACACTTTTATTTACAAACAATATCTTTATATAGTTTTTAATTAATTATTTTATCTTAATTCGTTAAATTGTTTCTCATATACTCTACTATATTACTTATAATTTTCTACATTTCAATATACATTTATTTTCTTCTAATTTACGATAAGGATTTAAACATATTTGTTTAAAATTTTCACTTTTTTACCGGGCTTTTTATCCTAATATTTAAACACTTTTGTATCCTAGAATGTTTTTCCTTTACTCTAATTGGTTGATTTCTTTCTGCTTCACCCACAGAAAGAAATCATTTCCCATTTTTCATGCTATAGATGTACTTTCATTGTTCTTTCTTTCAATTTATCTTGTTTCAGCCCTCACTACTCCACAAATGACCAACCATTTCACTGGCAGTTCCATTGACCATATTTCTTTCTCATGCAAATTCACTTACCAACCTATACCGCATGCCTCCGTTTGTCAATGCCTTGATTCTTTATCTTTGAGATACTTTTCCAAATCCTAGCTTCATTTTGTTTCACTTAATCTCACTTCTAAACGACATTTAAACTTCTCTTTCCTTTTTCTTAATTCTAGCAGGCGATGTTGAGTTGAATCCTGGCCCTGTTTCTTCTTTTTCTAACCTGTCCGCTTATTGCCTCAATGTTCGGTCTGCCACAACTATTATAAAAGTCTAAATAAACCTGAACTCATTCAACAGTTTATTCTTGATGAGTCCATTAATATTCTGTTTTTGACAGAATCATGGCTCTCTCCTGATACTCCACCTGCTGTCCTTAACTCTCTCTCTCCCCGTGACTATTCCATTCTACATACCGGTCGTTCTTCTGGTCGTGGCGGTGGCATCGTAGCTATATTTAGGTCAACTTTTTCTTTTTCTGTTTGCAGCTGTTCTCCGTTTTTATCCTTTGAATATATGTCGTTTCGTCTTGTATCAAAATCCTATCTCTTTTTGATTGTCTACAGACCACCTTCTTTATCCAAGGCTAATTTCATTTCTGATTTTTCTTTGCTTCTAGAATACATTGCCTCATCACCCACTGATTTAATAATTATGGGTGATTTCCACCTAGACTCTAATGACTATTATTCTTCTTCCTTTTTATCAACACTTGATTCCTTTGATCTCAAACAACATATATCTTCCCCTACTCACTCCTCTGGTCATATTATTGATCTTCTTATCACTCGAAATAGCATGTCATTTCTTGATCAAGGAATCTCTGATCCTTCACTATCAGATCACAGTGCGATTTTCTGTAAATTGCCTGTGACTGTTAATGTGCACCCTTCCAGAACACTTAAAAATTATAGAAAACTCTCTTCTATTAACATTGATGCCTTCTCTGCTGATATTGTGTCCTCTTCTTTGTATTTTAATCCATCTTCAACTGTTTCCAAATATTCAGCTCAATTTAGCTCCGTACTTTCTTCCATATTAGACAAACATGCCCCTCTCAATACCATTCATTGCAGCTCAAACCCTAGGAAACAATTCATTTCTGAACAAATCCTTAAACAAAAATCTGAACGTTCACAACTCGAAACTAAGTTCAGGAAGGATCTGAAAAATCCACCTGAACTAAGAAATCCAGACATTAAGTCCAAGTATCTCAAGCAAAGAAAATTATTAAATAAAATGATTAGTTCTGCTAAAAGCTTGTATTATCAAAATCTAATCTCGCAGAATCAAAATTGTCCCAAGAAATTATGGGGAGCACTTGACTCTCTGCTTGATCGCATCATTCCCAAGTCTCTCCCCTCTACCACCTCACCATCTTCTCTTGCTACCTCTTTTCTCAACTTTTTCGATGACAAAATAGCCAAACTCTGTAGCTCTATACCCTCCAACTCCATTGACACCGACAACTCCATTTCTGTAAATATGCCTGAACCACCACTACTTTCTAGTTTTGAACCAGCTAAACCGGAAGAAATACGCAATTTTATACTTCGCTCTACCGACTCATCTTGCTGCCTTGATGTTATTCCTACACGCTTACTGAAATCCTGTATTGATGTTTTAATTGCTCCTGTTACTTACTTAATCAACCTCTCACTCTCAGAAGGTATCTTCTCGACCTCATTCAAACATGCAGTTGTATCTCATTTGCTAAAAAAGCCTTCTCTACCAAAAGATGATCTTTCCAGTTACCGTCCTATTTCCAATCTTAACTTCATCTCTAAACTTCTTGAAAAGGTAACTTATACCCGTTTATGCACTCATCTTGATTCTTTCCCTTTTCTCTCTCATTATCAATCTGCCTATAGAAAACTCCATTCTACTGAAACCGCTCTTCTTCGTATACATAATGATCTTAGCTTGGCCATGAGTAGTAAACAGGTTTCTGCCTTGGTTCTTCTAGATCTCTCTGCTGCCTTTGATACAATTGACCATGGCATCCTAATAAATAGGCTTAAATCTTGTTTTGGCATATCTGATTCTGCTTTTCCCTTCTCACATCTATCTCTCATGTCGCACACAATCGGTTGTTATTGGTCAAAATCGCTCTTCTGAACTACCCCTCCTACGCGGTGTTCCTCAAGGTTCAGTGTTAGGTCCATTGCTCTTCTCTTTATATATCACTCCTCTTAGCTACCTGCTTGCTCAGTCCTCCATAAATTTTCATTTCTATGCAGACGACACTCAACTGTATATTTCCTTTTCTAATCATGATTCCGATCAGAAACTGGCTCATCTCTCATCCATTCTAGACAAGGTTTATTCCTGGTTTTGTGCTAACCGTCTTGCTGTTAATCCTCCAAAACTGAATACCTTTTAATTGGCACTCCTTTGCAAAGAAGTAAAATTACCTAATAATTCTGTTAATTTTCAGAATCTTGCTCTTTCACCTTCTCGATCCGCCAAAAACCTTGGAGTCATATTTGATGAAAACCTTGACTTTAAATCCCTTATCTCTTCTGTTTGTCGCGCTTCTTTCTTTCAGATTCGTCAGATTAGGCAAATACGTCCATCCCTTACTAGAAATTCAGCCACTATCCTTGCTAATTCTATAGTTCATTCAAAGCTCGACTACTGTAATTCATTATTACATGGGTTGCCTACTTCTTCTCTCAATCGTTTTGCAGCACGTCCAAAATTCTCTTGCAGTGTTGTTTGTAAGTCCTCTCGACTTCAATTTCGCTCTCTTTCTCTACTTCGCAGTCTTCATTGGCTCCCTGTTAATCAACGCATAAAATATAAAATAGCTCTATTAACTTTCAAAACTCTTCGATTTGGCAAGCCTTCTTACTTATCTGAAATTCTACTTCCCTATCGTCCCTCACGTGCACTTCGCTCCACCGATGCCTTCTCTCAGTTCCAAATATTCTCACGTCATTGGGCAGACGTTCATTTTCTTACGCAGCACCCACAATCTGGAACTATTTACCTGCTAATCTTCGCTCTTGTTCTTCTCTTTCAGCATTATCTAGCAAGCTTAAAATTTACCTTTTCCCACCATAGACAAAATCAATAGACCTTGACCATTTTTTGATCACCTGGCTGGCTTTCGTTTAGGACCTTACTTCTCCTCAGCAGATTTCTTTCGCAGATTGGTCTGGGTGAATTGATCTGTAGTGATGTGTGCTGTTGGGGACGTCCCTGACATCATCCCTGGATGAGAAAACGGACGTTAAACCTTTATTTATTATAGTTATATATATATATATATATATATATATATATATATATATATATATATATATATATATGTATATATATTGTATCTTGTTAACAAAATAGTTTACTTTCAGCCGTACATACTCAATGAATGAAGACTCTTTATTTCTGCGCACTGTGCTAAAATGCAGAAGATCTCAGTCGGTATTTATACTCAGAATTAAAGAAAAAAACGAGTAAATACGTTATTGTAATGTGCAACTCACTCAACCAAACAAGAGGTGAATTTTAGTCTAATAACTTGCGTTTGCGCCTATTTTTAGTGACAAAGCGAAAGGTAGTTTCTAAAGAATATTTACTTGCTATAAGTTAGATATTAATTTTCAGGAAACATTCGAAAATATTATTTCAGAACAGAATACCAGTAATTTGAACATTAGACGAACCGACTACACTCAAGACAATTTATATTGGCAAGGCGCTTTAAATATCGAGATATATACTATCCGATACTAAGTTGTAAATTCAAACCAAATCAAACCTTCCTGGTTAACTACGGGTTAACTACTATTATGATTGCAAACAAATCGTACAAGAATCTAATAATTCCATCTCGGTTTATTTTTAATTGAAAGTGTGCGTTATATAGTGCCATATACATTGTGGAAAAGCTATAAAGCTGAGTTGAAACAGCTTACAGCTAGTGCGGATTTGAGAGTAATCTGCAAACATCAGAGGTTTTTATTCCAAGCTGTCTGGGCTAGATGTCTTGCAACGTGGTCGTCCATCCAGTTACTAACCGGATCTAAGTTTCTTAGCTTTTTGATTACGAGCTCAGTCTATTAGTGATCTATACACAACGACAAACAAAAATAACACCAAACCTATTAGAATGCTACTGAAACCCATGTCAATATTGTGCAGTATTGAACCAAATCCAAGCCATTGTGCAAAAAATAGGTCCAAAACTGTTGAAAATACAAATCCAGAAAACCAGTTACATTACCTATAGATCCATTCGAAATTAAAACTTTTCTACGCATTTCTTTTAAATTAATAACATCTATTTGTTCCTTTGTGTGGCATCTGTCAATTGAGGAAAACACCGTTTGATTGATAGACTAAAAATTCATTTCACGGTTGTTCTACTTTCCCGGAACACTTCGACTCAAAGATCTAAAATTAGATTATTTGTGAAAAGAAAAGTGATGCCGGTGAAACATAAATTATAGTTATCTGCTGTGATTTCCCTGTAAGTAGAAATATATTTGACAAGTTGTTAAACTTGAATATATTTTCACAAAATTACTACTAAATAAAGACCTAAATTCAAGCCATATTTACAATGTACACTCTTCGATACAATCTGTAAAATGTATATACATAATACTTGATAAATATAAATTTGTATTTAATCTACTAATATAATTTTCCCTAAATGGACAGCAGTAATTTAACTTACAGTAGATATATTATATATAATTGTTGTAACTTGTAGATATACCTAGGTTTTCTATATATAGTATACATACAGTATATAGGCCTATATATATATATATACATGCATATATATATTATATATTATATATATTCATGTATATATATATATATATATAGATAGGCCTATATACTGTATGTATACTATATATATATATATATATATATATATATTGTATATATACAATATATATATATATATATATATATACATACTGTATATACGGCATATACTTCTGTACCATAGACATGTTTGTATCTATATAATGTACATATGCTATATATTTACAGTATATGTAAGTAGTATACTATGTATATACATACATAGCATATACATATATATATATATATATATATATATATATATACAGAATATGTATACCCTTTATAACAGATACTCCTAATTGTTTTGTCAATAAAGTCGAAACTTTTAATGAATATGGTGCATGAAGAGAATTTATCAGTTTGCCATTCTAACTGCGAGCAAACAATGCAGTCAATATCCAATTCTCCTTGCGCACATTGGCCTAATGATTGACCGCATGCATTAAAAGCTCAATAACTTCGCAAATTTAAGTACATATTAGCACCTGACACAACATTGAAATGAATCTAAACTCATTATCATGACACTGATAGTTTAATCTTGGTTATAGTTGCCCTGGTCGCCGATACAACGTCTTTAGAACTCAATGTTAAAATACCTGCGTTACACAGAATGTCTCTAAACAAAATTGAGCTACATGTACATGTATATCTGGATGATATAACAAACCCTGTTCATGTCATGGATGAGGATGCAGGTAAACCTAGAAGTGGTCCAATTTTTGAAAGGAAATATCTGATAGGAGATTATAAAGAGATCTCATCAGCTCTAGTTATTAGGATGATAAGCAGAGCATGGCTGGCTCTTGATTGATTTCGGTTCTTTACACAGCAAAAATTCTGAAATATCTGAAAGTAAAGTGTGTGATAGTAGTCTAAAATGTAATTCCTAAAACTGAAGATGCAAAAAGTGAAAAATCTGCTTTAAATTTGCTCAAATCGCATTTTGAAAAGGTGTCACATTTAAATGATGGAAGTTGTAATACAGCTATGACTTTAAAATGAACAAATTGGTATAACAAAACACGTATGCTTAAGCCTTGAGCATAATAGGTTAAGTTACTCATATGCGGCGGCTTGTAATACCTTCCTAATTGATACGCCCCTATGTCAGTTTCCAAGCTACAATACATTCAAGTAGACAATGTGCAGAAAGTGTATGCAGCTAATTTCCACTTAATATTATCATTCGTTTTGTCAAAATTATTCCTATTCCATATGATGATGTGTGGCTATGTGCCAAACCAATTTAAAGTAGCTGAAGATGTGCTATTTCTTAGCTAGAATGGATCACGGATCTAAATATTACTAAATATCTATTCGAATCTATATCTATATCATTTAAACTATTATACATGTATACTCTAAATCTGAATTAATTCTGAACTAATAATCTAGACTTTGCATTCAGTAGAGCCTTATCCCTGAGAAATTCCTGACATTGCCCTATGGCGAGGAACTGACTTTAAATTCTTATTGATTTATTTATTTATTTGAAGTATACCAATTTCCTAAAATGAATGATTTGCAATGTTGCATTAGTATTTAAGACAGTCCATGTTAAACGATTTATCCATGATAAATGGCTTTAAAAAATGTATATCTATATACGTGTGTGTATATATATACGTGTGTATATATATATAATATACTTGTATCATATATATATATACATATATATATATATATATATATATATATATATATATATATATATATATACATACATACATGTATATATATATATATATATATATATATATATACATGTATATATATATATATATATATATATATATATACATGTATATATATATATATATATATATGGAACGCCTCGTGGCCCAGTAGCTAGAGCTCGTCTCTTGAAGAAGAGGTTGCGAGTTCGAGACTGTGTAGCTGAGTCGATTTTCTCTTCCGAGAGGCGAATAAAAACCTAGTCGTGTGCACTTGGTGGTGTCAGGCCGATGGATAGCCGTCCTTTACATGTATGTTCCATTTTCTATCTAGTCCGTTCCGTTTCGACCCCGAGTACATATATATATATATATATATATATATATATATATATATATATATATATATATATATATATATATATATATATACTATGTGGCATCATTGTTTTATTCAATCATTTAATTTTGAACCATATTCATCATATTTTTAACTAAAGCAGAAATTTGTTTTTTCTATCATAGCTATTCCTGTCATACTGAATTCAACTAGGAAGAAATGCAGCATACGTTTATTTGTCAAGAATATACATGTATATGACTTTCCTGCCAGCAAATGACAGAAGAAATATGTCTATGTCTCTGCATGGTCTAGTAATTTAGAGTCGTGGTGTTCTTCAAGGAAGGTCTTGAATTTAATACACGTGCTACTAAATTTTTTCGTAACTACTATAATATATTAACCTTCTAGTCGACCTGAATTTCGATCTTTTATGTTTAGACCAACACTAGGGACGCGCTATTTTTGTAGTAATAAATTGGTTTTATTATCTAATTCCCCCACTGCAGACATCATCAACAACAACAATAAAAGCAACAATAGAAATATTTCTAATTCAAATGTCTGTCGTCAATTGCTACATCGAGCAGTATGGAACCAAACTCAAACTGTTGAGAAAAAACCCCTAGATCCCCAACTCTCTAGGCTAAACAACAAAATCATTAAAGTTAAGGAATTTTGGTTGCGTTAGAGAAAATGTAATAACGCCTATTGACTACAAAAGTTGATTTATGTCGAGTTTCATGAAAACACATATAACTATAGAATTGATCGAGATTAACAAATCTACTGTTGGACATATAAAAACAGAGTATAAATGTTAAAAATTTCAAATAGTAAATCGCTGAAAGAGAGGACATTATATATCGTCATAATTATTTAAGACTAACCATCAAAATTTGAAATACTAACATTCGTTATTTTCTACAAGTTAAAATAGCTATTTTTACTGCTTAAAAGCCGTTATACATGTATATTTTAATACATTCCTAGAATCCCAGTTTAGCCAGGGACGATTTTGTTTAAATTTACATTGGGCATACGATTCATTGTTTATTTTTTAGCTTCTCGTGCACCGCAGGTCGATAACCATGATATAGATAGCGTGTGATATTATAGTTAGATCATTTGAATCAGCCCATATAGGCATCTAAATAATCAAGTATCGATGGCAGAAACTGTTATGCCAATGAAATAAATAGTATGGCTATTAATTTAACTAATAGGTTATTAGGCCTGCAATTAATTAATAACCTATTAGTATGGCTATTAATAGGCTATTAAGCCTCTATGACTAGCGCGGTAAAGTAGGTAATAGGTTAATAGTTTAGTCTCAATATAGAAGGTTAGTAGTTCACAGAAATCAATTACAAATTTTAAAAAATCTCCATTGGGCCATAGTACTGTAATAAGGCCGGTACTACTTTAAATTGACCTTTGACCCCTAAGTGCATTAGTGCGTCAAGCGCTGACCTAGTTAGTCCGCCAACATACATGCTTGCCCGTACTAATTAGCCCGAAGTATTAGTGGATGTATGCGTCACGTGATTACAGCACTTAAGTAAATGTTGGATGTTACTAATTAGCCCGGGAAATCAGTGGAGCGATTGTCCTCGCGTACTACATCATGTGACAGCCAGATGTTACTAATTAGCCCATTGTGAACACTTAAGTGAATGTTACTAATTAACCCGAATATCAGTAGAGCAAGTGTATGTAAGTCAAACTAATTTTTGACAAACTAAATGATTCGTTGTTATTAAGAGGAGCAGGGTATTCTCACCAGATGATTCACTCTAAATATAATAAATAATTTAGTAAATTATTTCGTCCTGACTAATCAGGCCAAAGTTTCAGAAAAACTGAAAATGCGTGTTAACTTGCATCAATTATTCATTCGCACAAAAGTTTACAACCTAATCGACATGACTGCTATTCAATTTAGTCACTTTATTAATTATTAATTTTATCACTTTTGCCTTTACTGTGTTATTTTATTTTATTTATTTTACGAGCTGCAGAACTTGTATAAATAATTTAACTGTCCGAAATAATTTGTTGCCTTTGTAATAATATTTTAGTTGATTTAAACACACCCTCGTAATTTTAAACTACATGTAGATAAAAACACGCCCTCATAATTTTAAACTTGGCAAAAACACATTCTCATAATTCTCTAGTTGATAAAATCACGCCCACATAATTTGTACTAGATGAAAACACGCCTTCATAATTTTTAATTTGGTAAAAGCACATTCTCATAATTCTCTAGTTGATAAAATCACGTCCTCATAATTTTGTAGTTGATAAAAACACGCCCTCGTAAGTATTTTAGTTGATTTACACACCCTCGTAAATTTCAACTTGATAAAAACACATCCTCATAATTTTGCACTTGATAAAAACACGTCCTCATAATTATTTTAGTAGATTTAAACACACCCTCCTAATTTTAAGTTTAATAAAAACAGGCCCTCATAATTTTAAAATTCGTAAAAACACATCCTCGTAATTCTCAAGTTGATAAATACACGCCCTCATATATATTTAAGTACATTTAAACGCACCCTCGTAATTTTAATTTTAATAAAAAACACGCCCTCATAATGTTCTACTAGATAAAAAATACGCCTTCATAATTTTAAACTTGGTAAAAACACATCCTCATAATTCTGCAATTGATAAAAAACACGTCCTCATAATTACTTCAGTAGATTTAAACACTCCCTGGCAATTTTAAACATGATAAATACGCGCCCTCATAATTTTAAACTTGCTAAAAACACATCCTCGTAATTCTCCAGTTGATAAAAACACGCTCCTAGATTTATTTGAGCAGATTTAAACACACCCTCGTAATTTTAAACTTGATAAAAATACGCCCTCATGATGTTGTACTGGATAAAAAATACGCCCTCATAATTATTTTAGTAGATTTAAACACACCCTCGTAATTTTAAGTTTAATAAAAACACGCCCTGATAATTTTGAACTTGGTAAAAACACATTCTGATAATTCTCTATTTGATAAAATCACTCCTACGTAATTCTAAACTTAATGGAAACAAGTCCTCATAGTTTAATAGGTGATAAAAACACTACTCTATAATTTCATAAAGTTAGCTTTTCCCACATGATTCTAAGTGGTATTGTTATTTCTGTAGTCATAACCATATAGTTGTGGAAAATATACTTTATTTCATAGCATGTTCCTTCTCCCTATCCGCCTAATGGCAAATCTATGACACCTACACTTTCAATCCCAACCTTCCCTTCTGCACAATGTATGCATTTTGCGCATCCTAGTAGGTGTACTTTCTGTCCTTTACATGCAGACATTCTTAAATTTTTCTCTCTAAGTGTCTAATACCAGAACCTTAGCACCTAAATCTAAAGTAAGCAACCCTCGTTTCTTCTCAATCTATGAATTTTGCACATCCTACTAGCGTATTTTTCTTACAATAAGCGTACACTTTTTTAAATTTCTCAGTTTTCTTCTCAATATATGCATTTCATGCATCCTAGTTCAGTATTTTCCACCCTATAGATGCATATTTTCTTAACTTTTCTACAGTCCTTCGCTATGCCTGTCTAATAGCAGATCCATTACACTTAACTCTTAAATCCCAACACTCTTCCTTCTCAATATATGTATCTTGTGCATCCTAGTAAGCCTTTTTCTGCCCTTTACATGCTTTATTTTGGAAAATTTTCTCCTTAAATGAATAATGTAAGGTCCATAATACCTAAATCTTCAATGTTCATCCATCTTTTCTTCACCAATATATGTATTTTACACTTCTTACTAGCATAATTTATTCACTTGTACACTTTGTAACATTTTTATCTCTTAATCGTCTAATGGTACCTCCATTACACATCAATCTTATGTCCTTAAACCGTCCAGTATTCTCTTAATTCCCTCCTTTAGCAAACCATCACAGAACTTATTTCATCCTAAATGTACATCTTTTCCTTCCTTTAATTTCTTTACCCATTTATCATTGTTTATATATTCTTTATCTGCCTACTTCCATTTGATAAGCCATTCTTCGATATTGTTAGCCTACATTATTTTGAATTTTGCCATATGTTTTCGTGTCAAAACTTAAGCTTTCGCAAGCAATTCTACCTATGTCTTACTCTCTCTCTCTCTCACTTTCTCTATCAAATCTTTCTCTCTCTCTCTTTCTCTCTGTCTCTCTCTCTCTCCATGTGATATTTAATTCTCTATCTTCCAAATCGGAACATGTTTTTACCTCCAATCGGAACATTTTTTTACCTTTCTCGTTAATTTCTTGTCAAACCAAGCTACCCACTCTTCCCTAATTTCGTCCTAAGAAGCAATTTTACCAATCTCTCGTGCGTCTCTTCTTAACTACGTAGCGCTCCTCTATAGGTCTCTCTCAAGTCATTAACACTCATCCTCATGCCCTCTCAATTCTGTAGCGCTCCCCCCATTCGCTATAGTTATGCAACTTAAACGTAAATTAATAAGTTAAACGTAAAATACGTCGTCTCCGTGCATAACTCTACCTGTCTCTCAGAGAGAGAGAGAGAGAGAGAGAGAGAGAGAGAGAGAGAGAGAGAGAGAGAAAGAAAGAAAGAGAATGAGAGAGAAGAGAGGTAGAATTGCTTGACGGATAGGGAGAAGGAACATGCTATGAAATAAAGTATATTTTTCACAACTATGTGGTTATGACTACAGAAATAACAATACCACTTAGGATCATGCGGGAAAAGCTAACTTTATGAAATTATGGCATAGTGCTTTTATCAACTATTAAACTATGAGGACTTGTTTCCATTAAGTTTAGAATTATGTAGGCATGATTTTATCAAATAGAGAATTATCAGAATGTGTTTTTACTAAGTTTAAAATTTTCAGGGTGTGTTTTTATTAAACTTAAAATTACGAGGGTGTGTTTAAATCTACTAAAATAATTATGAGGGCGTATTTTTTATCCAGTACAACATCATGAGGGCGTATTTTTATCAAGTTTAAAATTACGAGGATGTGATTAAATCTGCTCAAATAAATCTAGGAGCGTGTTTTTATCAACTGGAGAATTACGAGGATGCGTTTTTAGCTAGTTTAAAATTATGAGGGCGCGTATTTATCATGTTTAAAATTACGAGGAGTGTTTAAATCTACTGAAGTAATTATGAGGACGTGTTTTTTATCAATTACAAAATTATGAGGGCGTGTTTTTATTAAACTTAAAATTAGGAGGGTGTGTTTAAATCTACTAAAATAATTATAAGGACGTGTTTTTATCAAGTAAAAAATTGTGAGGATGTGTTTTTATCAAGTTGAAATTTACGAGGGTGCGTAAATCAACTAAAATACTTACGAGGGCGTGTTTTTATCAACTACAAAATTATGAGGACGTGATTATATCAACTAGAGAATTATGAGGATGTGCTTTTACCAAATTAAAAATTATGAAGGCGTGTTTTCATCTAGTACAAATTATGTGGGCGTGATTTTATCAACTAGAGAATTATGAGAATGTGTTTTTGCCAAGTTTAAAATTATGAGGGCGTGTTTTTATCTACATGTAGTTTAAAATTACGAGGGTGTGTTTAAATCAACTAAAATATTATTATAAAGGCAACAAATTATTTCGGACAGTTAAATTATTTATACAAGTTCTGCAGCTCGTAAAATAATTAAAATAAAATAACACAGTAAAGGCAAAAGTGATAAAATAATAACTAATTTGAATAGCAGCCATGTCGATTAGGTTGTAAACTTTTGTGCGAATGAATAATTAATGCAAGTTAACACGCATTTTCAGTTTTTCTGAAACTTTGGCCTGATTTAGGACGAAACTGAGTCAGGACGAAATAATTTACTAAATTATTTATTATATTTAGAGTGAATCATCTGGTGAGAATACCCTGCTCCTCTTAATAACAACGAATCATTTAGTTTGTCAAAAATTAGTTTGACCTACATACAATTGCTCTACTGATATTCGGGTTAATTAGTAACATTCACTTAAGTGTTCACAATGGGCTAATTAGTAACATCTGGCTGTCACATGATGTAGTACGCGAGGGCAATCGCTCCACTGATTTCCCGGGCTAATTAGTAACATCCAACATTTACTTAAGTGCTGTAATCACGTGACGCATACATCCACTAATACTTCGGGCTAATTAGTACGGGCAAGCATGTATGTGGGCGGACTAACTAGGTCAGCGCTTGACACACTAATGCATTTAGGGGTCAAAGGTAATTTAAGGTAGTACCGGCCTTATTACACTACTGGCTATTATATATATATATATACATATGTATGTTAGACCATATACAGACTGGGGCAAAAAAATCCCCTAGCGAAATCTCAATAACTTCAACAAAACTCAAAATATTTGTACAAAATTTTTGGAGCTTATAAAGGAGGAATTTCTGCATACACCCTGAAAATTTGATGAAAAGTTATTAAGCAGTAACAAAATTACAGCGATTCTTCGAAAAAGTTCAAAAATCAATTTTAACAAGGCTAATTTTAACAAAAGTCTTAATAACTTCGACCAAATTCAAAATAGCTTTACAAAGTTTTTGGAGCTTCTAGAGGAGGATTTTCTACACGTCACTTGCGAATTTTGTGAAAATATATCCAGAAATAACAAAAATACAGCGCTTCTTCAGTAAAGGTGTTAAAATCAAATTTAAGAAGGTTTGTTTAAACAAAATTACCTTAAAATTTCTTCAAAATTTAGAAGTAATTTTAACAGAAGAACGAATTTTAAGCATCTTTTATTGGAGCAATTAACAAGGTAGTGTAGGCTTATACTCCACCACTTAAGTAAACGGCCCTTTTGAGGATCGTTATTTTCTTAAAAAGCAAAGACTGACACTTCAAAAAGCCTTGTTAAAATTGGTTTTTTGCACTTTTCTCATAAAAATGCTTTAATTTCTTACCTACTGAAAGTATTTTCTACAAACGTACAGGAGATACGCAGAAATTCCTCAACTAGAAGTTCTGAAAATTTAGTAGAGATATTTTGAGTTTTCTTGAAGTTATTGAGATTACGCTAGGGGATTATTTTTTTTGCCCCAGTCTGTATATACTAAATATGCCTGTATATATATATATATATACAGGTATATATATACTCCGTGTTGTGCTTGGGTGTGGTTGGATCATTGCAGAATAGGGCAACCGCAAACAATCTACCGCGTGTACCTAAGAGGCGACTAAAGGCAGGAGCTGAGGATGGCAAGAGGGGACCCACCTCATCGTGAAATATTTTCCCCCCGGATTAAATGGTAATTAATCCACATAACTGAGGAAGGCAGCCGGAAACCACCTCAGAAGCCATATCTTCCTCAAGCCATAGGCTACATTAGGTATGGATGAAGCATAGACTTTATGAAGGGATTAATTTGTTGATCTAAGGAGTGCTCTTATGGAGCGAGAAAGCAGACTTTGAGTGTGAATACGTACCTTGAACCTGCCACTTGGCAGTGCACTGAAGAGAGAAGATATATATATATATACATATATATCTATACATGTATATATATATATATATATATATATATATATATATATATATATATATATATATATATATATATATATATATATCTTCTAATATAACCGAACCCGAACCCAGACTCTGGCCGAACCGAACCGAACCCGAACCCAGACTCTGACCGAACCCGAACCCTGCCTTCGTCCAAACCGAACTGAACCAAAATCTTGAAATTCCTTTCTCCTTCGCTAGCCTGACATTATTAAAAGATAGTAAAAACAATACAAATATATATGTTAGTTTTTGCATTTACATGTCTTACAGTATCCAACAGCATATATTCAGGTAAGTCTGATTCCTACACAACTTTAAAAATTAATAACAGATAGCGATACAAAGGAATGGTAGCGGGAAGCGAGACTGGTCTACAGAAGATAAAGGATAATCTGAATTATATGGCATTGAAATAGGGAATGAAGATTAACATCAAGGAGACAAAAGTAGTGAGAGTATCCCAGAATAGAGGTGAAGTCAGTATTGTAATAAATGTTACGAAATTGGAACAGGTACGGAGTTTCAAGCCATGCTACAGGAAATGTGAGACTGAAATATATGGTAGGATTGCACAAGCAAACGAAACTTCTGATAATAGGAAACTTTTAACAAAAATCCTAAAACAAGACACTAAGATAAAGACAGCGAAACCCTTGGTATGGACCACGCTATTGTATGGATCTGAAACGTGGACATCAAGGAAAGAAAATATCAGGAAACTCGAGTCATTGGAAATATGGATATAGAGAAGAATGGAAAGGATTAGCTGGACTCAATAGGTTACAAGCGAGGAAGTTCTGGTGAGAGTTGGTAAAGATAGACAGTTGATAAATGTATTAAGATGTAGAAAGAAGAGTTGGATAGGACTCATTCTAAGAAGGGAAAGTCTATTAAAAAGGTCATAGAAGGCAGAATGGAAGGATAAAGAGGCAGACCAAGATTATAAATGTTAGATGATTTTTAAGATACACTCATATGTGGACATGAAGAAGAAAGCGGAATACCGAGAAAAGTGGAGGCTTTATATACCATAATGCACTAAGAGAGAGAGAGAGAGAGAGAGAGAGAGAGAGAGAGAGAGAGAGCGCATTACATAAATCACTGGTATTTCAAACGCTTATAGTTTATTACTAGTTCAGTTGATAGCAAAAGGTATATATTATGATCATTTTTCTGTGGAAGTACATGTGTTTACCAAATCGTCCTTATTTCACATTTTATGCTAATAAGTTGCACTTTGTCTCTGAAATATTGCATCAAATTTTAGCCAAGACATTTCAATTTAATTATAAACGTTTCTAATACACAGGCCTAATGACAAAATTTATTTTAAATGGATGAAGTATTCTATTTTCTGGTTAGAATCAGGAGAATATTAAAGATACCGTACAAAAGCTAAATATCTATTTTATGAACATTTGCTTGTCCACTTACAGTATTTTAAGAAATGTCCAGGAATAAATACCACTGCTCTGATTTTTTCATTGTCATATTTTTATTCAGGTGAAAAATGTGTCAGTTACTATGACTTCATGTATTTCTTTAAGCATATTTGCCATAAACCATTTCAAATATGTTTATCATAACCATGATTATTATAAGTAATGTTAAACAATTGCAACATCATCCAATTTAGCCAAACCATTTAGAACTCGAATCGAACTCTTGCGAGTTGGAAAGCAAGCCGAACCCGAACCGAACCCGAACCCTTGTTCTAACCGAACCCGAACCGAACCGAACTTTCATTTTCAATAAACCGAACCGAACTCTCAAATTGTCAACTGCTAACCGAACCCGAACCGAACCGATCTTTCATTTTCAACGAACCGAACCGAACCAGAACTCTGAAAATTCAGAAAATTCCCATCTCTACTAAATACCTCAACTATCTCTCAGAAACTATTTCATCTAATTTTCTTTGTCCACTCCTTTCAAATTTTGCTTCATTTCTGACATGGTCCCAATAGTGGATATTTAAAATAATAATTTAAAGGATACAATTACTTAAAAGAAATTAACCCTTTTGGCCTTGACGGTACTTGTAAGTACCCAGAGGGTTCCTCCATTGTAATATTTATTTGAATCATGTAGCAGCGCAGTCATCTGGCGAGTAATATTTGCAAGATGAGTCCATTCAGTCCTAGAGGAACTCTCATAGTATTCCATTTTGAGTTACCAAAACAAAATTTATAAAATTTATGAAATTTCAGGACTGTAAGGGTTAAGGGCATACAAGCGTGGATGTGGACATACAAAATAATTGTACATATAAATTATACTAGACATGTTTGTAAAAACCGCATATAATATACATAAAAAAATGCTTTATGCAATTAAAAACTAATAATTGATCAATGAACAGACAAGAACAGCTTCTAGAAATGAACAGTTCACATCATTTGGCAATGCTTACAATTTTGTAATATTTAAATTTTAAAACAAAGTAATCCTCTATTGATTTCAAGATTAGAAATTTATTGAAATTTGCATTAAAATGTTTCCGTTTGAAAGCTTTAGCATTCTCTGATAAAATTATCTCATCGGATAAAATGTTCCATGGTGTACAAATGCTATGAGCTGCTCGAGACAACATCGGTATGAAGTTTAAGGAGATTTTCAAGTTGACAGTGTCAAACCGATATCATCAAGAGAATCAGCTGTTATTCCCATCAGTAGCTTACAGAAAAAGTTTATATTAATACAGTAAATACATGCTTTAATACAGCATACTCATGTTTATATTAATACAGTATATTTATATTTAAATGCTGGGCAGTAGTTTTGTCAATCTACAAAAAGGTGAAATATATTACAGTTTATGAGCGCTAATGATATGCGCAGTTTACTGTGCTACTTATTTTTAGATATCTGAGCAGCAATTTAAAAATAATTGTTTTGATTTAAGCTGTTTTGTTAATTCTTTGTGGTTTATTTATTATTTTAAAAATGCGTTAATCCAGGTAACTGCTTCACTTGTAAGGCAGCTTAACGTAGATAGACCACCAGACAGGCTAAAGGACACTCCTCGACGATATGATTCATGGTTTGATACTGGCCTCAGTCAAATTTGGCGAATCACGAATAACCAAGTGGAACTCACTTTCTCTCCATCTGCTATGACCCGTTAAAAGCCGGTAAAGCTAATGTTAACGTCAGTTGACTCACTTTAAAGCCATGCAGGGAACCGATTTAGATGGCACCAACTTCCTCTACGGAGATTCATTCCTGGAAGGGCTTGGGATTGATCCTGAACATGGTGGTGGTTTCTTACATCAACGCCTGACCATTCTAACATCCACTGAGATATAGACGCTACGGGGTCACGCCGCTGCTGCATCCCCCAATCATGATACCGAAATTTGAACCGCGTCCAAGGAGGATTAAACAGATCTTGTGATAGAGGAGGGGCTTGATTTTCACGGACCCTCTGCAGTTGCTCGAATGTTTTAAAATCTCTTAAAATGTCTTTAAGATGTCTTGAAATAAGCTTAAATATGTATTATTGGGAGCGCCTCAAAAATGAAAAAGTACTTGAAAGGTTAAGCCAAAAAGCTAAGGTTAACGCCGGTTTCTTAACTCGAAAGCGATATCAGTGAGGGGTGAGCCCAGGATTTGAACCCCTAACATACTCATCCGCGGTCGGGTATCTTACCGACTTCGCCACTGGCTCCAGTCATTGGCGAAGTGGATTTTTTGCTTTAATTGTTTTTGTTAGAGCAAACAAAATTAGATGAGATAGAGTCTGAAAGAAGGTTTAAGTTCTTGAGCACTTATTAAGAGTGCATGAGGATTGATATTAAAGGACTGCAATTAATTGGAAACCAAACCAATGAAAAAGGAAAAAGACGAAGACCTAAGAGACAACGGTTAAACACGATCAGCAAAGATTTGAGAATATTGATCATTTCATGATAAGAGGCTGTGAAGATTGTTGAGGATAGAAAAGAATGGAAGAATGTCGCCGCCCTATGTTCTGTCCGTAACGCAAGAAACTGATGATGGCGATGACTTTAGAAATGTTACAAAGAGAAATCTGCCTATTTAATGCAGACTGAGTATAAAATTGAATACATATATACTGTATGATAATGCAAGATTCAATATATTAATTATAATAAAAACTTATTTTTAGCGTGCCGTTAATCCCTATTCATAGTAGACACGGAGAGGACTAGATAGGAAATGAAACATTAAAGTCGGCTATCCGTCCGCCTGATACCAACAATGATGTACACGACTAGGTTTTTATAAACCCATCGGATGAGAAAAACCCACGTCGCTACTCAGTCTCAAACCAGCGACCTCTCGTTCAAGACACGAGCTCTATACTACTGCGCCACGAGGCATTCCAATATAGGAATTACAATAAAATCAAAATAGAATGACTAATAGTCGTATCATACTCGAGTGGCTATATTATAAAAATAAACATTTTAAAAGCTACAAATAAAATCATTACCAATCAAAGTTAATTGTAAATGTCTCAGAATCATAGCATATTTAGAAAGATTACAAGTACACGTGATTTGTCCGCAATCATCGTCTCTAAAGCTACGCTAAAGTCTATAATCATTTATGTAGAAGACAGAGAGCTAGCTCTTTCACACACATAAGTAAAATACCGAGAAGATCATAAAAAGTCATTTTAGCATCAAGTCTCTTAGAAATCCAACGGACGAATCATCATCACGATTGATTTGTACGAATAGTAGTAACCACGGCACGTATTCCAGTTGATTCCATCAGCATAAGTAGTATGCACTCCGCCGACTTTATATTCGCCGTTAAGGTTTGACTGATGGCAGGCTGTGTACCACCAGGCACCGTGGTAGGTTGTGGCACATGAAGTCTCAGGAGCGGAGTCGTTGTCTCGGTCGAATGTACTAAACGGTGCATTAAGTTGCGGAGTGAGGGAGTCACCTGCGGAAAATATGCATGTAAGTTATAATTGATTCAGAATTACATTTACATGTCCTTTAACTATGTAAATTTAAAATTTCTTAACTTGAGAAGATTAAACCTTTTTCAAAGTAGAATTTTGCATTTACAATTCATACCGATGTCAGAAATGGTATAGATAGTATCCATTAGGCCTACTACGAATGCTGCTAATTGTATCGAACGGTTTGTGTGCAGCACTTGAATTTATTTTATTTGATAATACCTACATAATCTCTAAAGCGACACTGCAATTAAGAAGAATTTCATTCCTTGATGTTGTATAATTATAAATTATTATAATGTTAAAAACTTTAATACTAATAAAAAGAAAATAGCGAATTGGTTGGTGGTTTGGTGTAGGACAGAGAAGATTTGAGACAGTCTATTTCTCTATTTCTATCCCGACACTGGTTAAACTGGGTTTCGAGGGAGGATGATGATGATGACGATGAAAAACAAAACAAAATAAAGTATGCGTATACTTGCAACTTTATACAGTTGTGCATCTTACTGAGCAAGAGAAAATTCAAATTACACTTCCCAATAGATATTTATGAAGATAGTAGACAGGGCATCAGTGTAAGTAAGGTTGTGCGTTTAGTGCACAATTATAATGGCAAGCTGCCATTAAATCTCACCTCTCATTGAAACCAAGAGGGTGTTTTGCGGAACAATAATACTAGTGTAATGACCACAAGGTATGATAGTTTTTGGATATTTTGAAAATATCCAAAAACTGTGTAAATATGTGCATTCTAATCTATATTGCTTGTTGTGCTCTATGTAATTGATGTACAATGTAGAGATGATACGATATACATGTACTCTATTAAACATAATACATTAGATTTAAGGTGAGTAGTAGACATGACAACCGCATGTGTTGAAAGAGTTTCCATTCTTAGCTACTATTTTTATTGTCTTCGTTGCTCCTCCCTTCTCTCCATAATAATACTATTTGCCAGTAATAGCGCGCTGATGGCAGCTGGCCAGCGATTAAAATAAGAAAAACCTTTTAACACACTCGGTATTTATTATTCAAAGCTGTCAACATTGACGCGTGGCTTAACCTACTGAGATCACCCCGTCCCAAGTATCGGCATTTTATAGTATGACGACTGATTAATGAACCCGTGACATTCAATAATTTCCATCTGCGTTGTATACACTAAATATTATTTACCTGATCAGTGATATACATGTAATATCATATTACACAATATATGTACACTTCAAGTTCAATATATCGCAATATTGAAAATGAAGAGGAAGGCGGAGGACGGGGAGGGGTGGAGGCGTTGTGTACCATGGACCTGCCAGTGGGCAGTGCAATAAGAGATATCGCAATAATGTCGCCGTAGTCATTTTTAGTTTTTATCTTTCTAAAAGACTTTAAAAAGACTTCCGTACCGCAATCTCCACAGAACTTTCCCAGAGACTCCAGAGTATAATTGCAGCCAGCTCCACCAACTTTGAAATTGTCATACTCAGCGTAGTGCTTTATACCAGTCCAGTCCGTGAACTCGATACGAAGAACATATCTCTTGCTGTATGTCATTGAGTGGAGATATGTGTTACCTGTTGCAGCACAGAAACATTTAAATTAATAGTCATACACTCAGCCAAATATGACTACCTTGAAACGAAACGGAGACGCTTTTGATTGAGAATAAATCTTTGTTAACAATCAATAAATACTCTAAGCAATTTAGTGAATTCCAATCTAGAAACACTGACAATTACACGTACATTAAAATGTAACTATGTAGAGTCACACATAGTAAGAACATTTTTAAAATTGATTACCATTAAAAGGTGTTTTGTACATTTTGAATGCATATTATCCTTAAATCAATCTGAAAATGCAACAAATTAATTATTAAACCTGAAATTAAAATATTTTTAATTTCAGAGTTTGTATCAAAGCTCCAAGCAAGGAACAATAGCCTCAAACTATTCTAATTTTAGATTTATTAATTTAGCATATCTGAATTTACCAATCCAAAAGTCTAAATCCACGGATCCGAAGCCATTTTCATAGCTGACCCAATTCCTATAGAAGTTAAGCTGGGGTCCGGTTCTTCTTTGAATTACCTAAGTTTAAAAAAATAAAATCGAATTAAATGTTGAAATATTCATTTCAGAAATACTGAAGAGTTTTGCATTTGCATATAATTTAACGAATAAGTATTCTAATCTAATAAGAAATTACTATAATGAAATCGGACATATTTAATTTTCTCGATTTATACACGTATTAGGCAATTAGGAGAATATATTAAATAGTAATGAGTAACAATTAGAGGACATTACACTAATCCAATTATCAAATATTTTATGAATTTAAGTTTGTTGGTAATATTAATGAGACTTTACTATTATTCCCGTGTTGTGTCCGTTCCACTACAGAATTGTCCAAATGGCTATGGATCAACAAAAAATGTGTGCTCCGTAAAATATATGCTCCGTAAAAGGAAATTAAATAAAAAACACCTGAAGCCAATAGGGAGCCCTCACAGAAAGAAATGCTTAGCCTTTTAGATGGATAAATGCTAAGGCCGATAGCGTGTTCTTTTTGAGCATGCGATTAAACTTTGAGTATATACTGTTTAATATTATGTACAGCTGACTTTCGACTAGGCAGAAGAAAGAGAAAAAGGAAAGCATTTATTAAATTTAACAGGGAGAAAGAGAGAGAACATATGTATGCAAAAATAATATAACTATTCACAAAATAAACAAGTACTGTACATTATTCACTGGCTGGAGCCAGTGGCGATGTCGATAAGATATTCTACCGTGGATCAGTATGTGCGGAGACATACTGAGAGGTTCAAATCATGGGCTCGCCCGTCACTGACATCGCTTTCGAGAAAGGAAACTGACGTTAACAGTAGCTTTACCAGCTTTTTTAATCTAGTTCTTCGTCAACTTCTGCCTTCGGACAGTAGTTTTGATCGTCAAAGATCAATTAATTAGCTTAATTAATTAGATCACTATCGTGACCGTGGGCCGTAATTACCATTTAAATAGCTTCGTTTCAAAGCTTCTTAGCATGTTCTATAGCATTCTAATAATTGTGCTATAGAACACACTACTTGTAAATTTTACTTAGCACTTTTTTAAAGTCACACAATGATCGATAATATCAATCCATTCATACAGATTGTAGCAAAAAAGAAAGATTTTTCATATTTTATATTTTCATTTGCAAAGTTCAGATAGATTAATATTAAAACTGGAACTGCTATAGCAATGTTTTTCTTCCTTGAAGTAAATAAAATAATTATATGCCACTGCATATAAATATTCCAAATATTGGCTTTAGTAGTACATGTATTTAACTATATTGACACTGATGTTGACTTCAAATTAAGAAAGGTGACTTTTGCTAATGCAATGGTGGATTATAAACATTAATTTTCACATCAAACTACATTGTTATGTTGATATTTGAATAGCATAGAGAAATAATAAATATAAGAAATAATTATTATATCATCATCATCATCATCTTCCCTTGAATTCCAGTTTAACTTGGGTCGGGATATGAATAGACTGTAAATATTAAGTAATTATTCAAGTAAATATTATTTAACTAATTATTAATTGTATTTCTATCTATTAGTAATTAGTAATAGAGAGAAAAATGATAAATCCTACCGTCCATCCACCGCCATTGGTGGTCATGTCGCAGTACACCTGGAGAGGCCTTCTGCCACTTCCCACCAGGAGTTGATATTTCCCACTTGCTGGTGGAAATCCAAGACTACGCGCCATTACATCCGTACAGTCGCTTCGGTCTTCCACTGGAATTAATAACAAAGCAAATTAAATATAATTGTAAGTACAACTCAATGGAACAACTTAGCGAGTGTTTATCTCAGTAATCAAACTGTTCCTACTTAACATGACCTGTTCGGTTTCTCTTACTCTCTTTCATCATTTATTAACCCTCCTATGAATGTCTAAATTTTAATTTGTAAATTAAAGTGGTCCATATTCAGGTCTATGTGTTGTTTCTACTGTCCAAGTGTCCACCTTAGCTTTCACTTTTAATATTCGCATAGAAGTGCACTGTGCGTGAAATTCCGTGATATTTTTTCTTGGTAGATTTTTTAATTAAACAAGTTTAAAAGTAATAATGTTTTTTTGAAGTTCATGCTATAAAAAGGTATCCTGGCTATTTTCTTAGCATCATCGGTCAATTTGGAAGTAGCACATTAGATGATTACTTTCAGGAAATGCGGTAAGAGGTATTTATAAGATGTATCTTTGCAAGTATACTTACCTAGAAATTGACGATTGTTCAATATAATACTCTGACTCTAGTTATTTAGCAAATGACAGGCCCAAGGAAATTATATATCGACGTTGTTTAATATATCAAAAAAATCATTTCACTAGTTAAACGTAGCCATGTTTGGCAACATGGCTTCGAAGAAAATTCCATGGTATTTTCGGTTTCAGATTAATCGCTCTTAAGGCCGTGCCAAATGGCACCAAATATTCTGGACATGATATGCAATGACACACAGTTAGTTTAAATTATTGCGGCATGCTTCCAAAAATATCAAAAATTTAGACTAGAAGTAAAATTTTGTACATATCGAATATCGTAAGTTATTACTGTGCAAGTATTAGCTTACCTTCGAAGCAGAGACAGATAGAAGACGTCATAGCTACGAGGGAGATCAGCAAAATAGTCGACACCATGATGTGATTAGATCTTGCGAATCAAGAAAGCCTGTGGAGTGTATCTGAAACAAAATAACTAATCAAATGATTACACGGCTTGAGCAACCTGCAATATTCTTTTACACAAAAAGCTCTTGATGCTGATTGGTTAGAACTACCTAGACTAAAATCAGATTTGAGTACATGTTATAAAATTATGAATAGTATAAATGATTTTATTTGGAGGAATGTTTTATTTTAAACAAAGAATTACTCGTACTAATGATGCACTTAAACTCATTGTTAAACTTAAATTCATTTGTCTACAGACTGGGGCAAAAAATATCCCCTAGCGAAATCTCAATAACTATAAGAGAACTCAAAATATCTTTATTAAATTTTCGAAGCTTCTAGGGGAGGAATTTCTGCGTGTAACCTGCAAATTTGGTGAAAATATTTGCAGTAGTTACGAAATTACAGCATTTCTACGACAAAAGTGCGAAAATCAAATTCTACAAGGCCTTTCAAATGTCAGTCGTTCCTTTTTTAAGAAAATAACGACACTGAAATGGGCCGTTTACTTAAGTGGTGGAGTATAAGCCTACACTACATTGTTAGCTGCTCCAATAAATGAGGCTTAGAAGTCTTTCTTCTGTTAAAATTATTCCTAAATTTTGAAGAAAATCTCTGGTAGGTTTGTTTAAATTAGCCTTGTTAAAATTGATATTAACACTTTTTCCGGAGAAACGCTGTATTTTTGTCACTTCTGAATATATTTTCACCAAATTTGTAGGATATATGCAGAAATTCCTTCATTAGAAGCTCCGAAAATTTTGTAAAACTATTTTGAGTTTTGCTGAAGTTATTAAGACTTTTGGTAAAAATAGCCTTGTTAAAATTGATTTTTGCATTTTTTCGTAGAAACGCTGTAATTTTGTTACCGCTCTAAAAATGTTCATAAAATTCACAGGTTACATGCAGAAATTCCTCTTCTGGAAGCTCCAAAAATTTGGTACAAATATTTTGAGTTTAGCCAAAGTTATAAAGATATCGCTAGGGGATTATTTTTTTTGCCCCAGTCTGTATAATGCTGAGTATTATAATTTCAGAAATAGACGCGCAAAACTTGAAACCTTTCTGCCGTCTAGCATTCTCATGGCTTCCACATTAAATACTTTTAATAAAGGTTTATGCAAAGCTGATCTATGTAAGTTTCTTAAATCTAGACAATAACCTTAACATATTGATCTATAACAAATATTTGTTTCGATGCTAGATATTTTTTACTATTAGGCCTATTTTGTAACTATTATATTGTAAACGATCATATTGTTAGATATATCTTTAGCTTTATGTTTTATTTTTAGGCGCTGCTTTTACACATTGCTTTTCTTAATTGCAAAACCGGTATAGGTTAATGCCATCATGGTCTTTATTACCGATTAAACATATGGCTGATCTTGTAGTCTGCATGCACATATGTTAGTCCGAAATGTATTATGTGAAGAATGAATAAATAAATTAATAGGTTAACTCTCGTACTACTCTATTTTTGTATTAGCAAATGCAAGGCAAGTTTGTGTTGCTTTGACTTTAATATTTTGAAATGTGAACGAAGCAGTAATTTAATTTGAGCAAAATACCGTTGGTATAGTTCAATTAGGTGTTTACACTTTCACTTTCTGGTTAGGCGCCTCTTGCTAGAAGCGAAGTTAACGGTTAGTGTCTTCAGCTCTAACCGTATGAACGAAAGGATAGTCTATTCTCTTCACTGAGCATAAGGCAACCCTGGAGTGACCAAAACTCACTTATTTTTATTTATAAATTCAAATCAAACAGACTCCCTTATATGATATTTTAATTTCAATAACAAGATTCTGAAAAATGTATTCACATATTTCTTATTTAAGTTTAAATTTGATTATCAGATTCAATTGACGAAAGTAACATTGACGAAAGTAATGTAGATATAAATATAGATAGACTATAGTAATGTAGTAAACCTGATATTTAAAGATTTAGAATAGCTTTTCCTCTAAGCGATAAAAGTAATTTCGTCCTCAATATGATAATTCATCATACGAAAGTATAAGTTAAAATTTTTCTTTCCATATTCTACAGTAATATGTCTACTGTAATTTACTGTACCATATATGTGCATATACATGTATACATGCAGATGTGTATTTTATTGTTTAAAGATACAGGTAAGATACAATGTATCTTACCTGTCGTATGTAATCAGAGAATGAATTATGTTTACCTTAGCGCACGTCTTTAAATTACCGATGATTTCAGTCGATATTTATACCTACGATTGTAGCAATTATGAGTAAACATTTCATTGGAATCTCGAGCGAACCAGGATGTGAACTTTAGTCACACAGATTATGTGAAGAATATGACCGGCTAAGGAATATTATTATTGACAAGACGCTAGACGTTTCTTAAAATCTAGATGTTATTAAGGATGTTATTATGAATTAGATACGAACAATCCGAAAATATTGGAAAATATTAATGTATTAACATTTTTAAATATCTACAAATACGCAATTCAGATTTCTTTTATTGGGTATTGAAAAAACTCTAAATCTTGATGATCTAATTTGCAGACGTATTCATTGTATAAAATTTGTATTTTATTTTCATTTTCAGTCAAGTGATATTGATTTACAATATTTTTAAATCGACTGAAGTCATATTTGAAGAATTCTGTTAGCTATAATTTCATCAATATTTGCCATTTTATTTCCGTTTCTGATATTTTTCCTAATCATAGTTTGTAACATTAAAATATCAGGGGACCTTTTTATTGTATAGCTCTCTATAAATGCTAAAAAAATCAAATTTAACGTCTACTTCCGCTCTGTAGCACGACAGTGACGGGGAGAGCACGGCATATGATTGCGTTGTCACCTGCAACAACAAGCAGTGCAGAACCCTGCGTTGTCGTACAACAAGCAATGCAGAACCCTGCGTTGTCGAACAACAAGCAATGCAGAACCCTGCATTGTCGAACAACAAACAATGCAGAACCCTCCATTATCGAACAACAAGCCGACAAGACACCGGTTTTGTCCAATATTTATTATTTGGCACAAAAGTTGTCCTTATATGAAGTATTGTAAATACAGACTTGTTTAATCAGATTATTCTATCTTTTTGGAGAAGAATAAAAAGAAGAAGATAAAGAAGAACAACAACGGTATTAGAGTGCTATTGTCGTCTATGTAAAACAAATTTTAAAACGAAAAATATTTAAAGAAGTGAGGTACACAAATTTTGAGTCTCTTGATGAAATAAGTTCAGCAATTCAATGCAAAAATTCCTTAAAAGGTGTTATATTTCTTTTTGCATTTCATTTACAGTAGGTTCTATATTAGTATTTTGTGCAACATTGTTTGATTCATACAAACCAATAGGAGTCATAGCCAATTAAAATTGACAACGCTATCTGAAATAAGTGCATCCTATTCAAGTTACCAATGTTAAAAGTACTATAAAGTCATATATTTAAGATTTGATTTGCATTCCTGGGAAGCGCCCAGTATTCAGTTACTTGTATTTTACAATAATTTCTATTTTCAGACTCTGTCGGCCAGTCTATGGCATAAACTGGGATTTCTGAAATAGACGTTAAACACTGGTGTATAAAGAAATGTAATTGTGCTTAATTATGCTTCTATCACAAAGAATATATTTAATTGAATGCCTAGGTGATGTTTGTTTGTCTGTTTTCTGTTTTTGTTCACGGCCACGATTTTGGTGAAATAAAGATTATATAGCCTTCCTTAATATTAATATCTTTCTTAATATCTGCACGGAATTCAATTTCAGTACTCGAGTATAGTGACAAAAACTTAAAGAGATTAAAGTGTAGAGTCTTAGATATGCAGTCTATTTTGATCGGTTGCTTCACTAAATAAGCCGTAAGTCTTTGGTCTAGGATATTTTCTTTAGGAGGATATTTTCTTTAGGAGGGTATAAGAAAACTGGAAGCATTAGAAATCTGGCCATGGAGAAGAATGGAAAAGATCAAATGAACGAAGAAGTGCTAAACAAGATTGGCATAAGTAGACAATTGATAGATATCATAAGGAATAGAAAGAAGAACTACAATGGGTCATTTACCGATAGGGAATGGCTTGATTGAAGAGGTAATTAACGGAGGAACGGAGGGAATAAGGACAGAGGAAGACTGAGACTTGGAATGGTGGATGATTTGATGACTAATTCATATGATGATATGAAGAGAAAGGCAGAGAGAAGAAATATGCGAAGAAGTTAAAGTATGCAGTATACAGTATGCAGTCTACAATAACGTTATTGACCTGCCAAATAACAGCGCACTAAGAGAGAGACAGAGAGAGAGAAGTCTTTGACCGTATGGGAT
Organism: Enchytraeus crypticus; assembly: GCA_905160935.1. Classification (NCBI taxonomy): domain Eukaryota; kingdom Metazoa; phylum Annelida; class Clitellata; order Enchytraeida; family Enchytraeidae; genus Enchytraeus; species Enchytraeus crypticus. Next base: position 1,153,780 of record CAJHZI010000851.1, read on the forward strand.
TAAATTTCGCTACGGTATATGAGAAGTATGCTACTGTTTTTATATAGGCCTAATATCCTAAAGGGTCATAGATACTATTTTCCCTTTCAATTCATGTAAGTTTTTTGCTAATAAATTTCTAGAAAGTAATTTAATTAATAATTAATTGAAGTAGGCTTATAGGAAAAGTTATGACCGAACATAGTTGATTTGAACATATATACAAACTCATCAGGAACAAACGTAAGCTTACAAAGTTTTGGGTACGAAACAGTCTTCGAAGAAATACCAATAAGAATTTTAATTCTCTGTGAAAGCAGATTATGATACTAAACTTCAAAATAAATATATTATTTTTTAGTTTTAAGCTGTTTAATTAGAGTTCGTTCTCGTTTCGATTGTAAATAGTCTTAACGTACAAATCCAAAAAGTAATGTCCTTGATATATTCCAAGGTATTAATTAAATGAAATAAAAAGTTTTAAGTAGACTCCAATTAAAGTAAATTGAGAAGAATTTATCATCCCTACGTAACGAATTAACCAATAACCTAAAGATAATGTAATTGGTTATTGGTTAATGTAATGAAAATTAAGTAATATTGGTTATAAGTTAATATATTGGTTATAAGTTAATCGAAACTATTTGATTACTGTCAATATATATATATATATATACATGTATATGTACATATATGTATATATATATATATATATGTATATATATATATATATATATATGTACATATATAGGCTACATACAATGTTGTATATATATATACACATATGTATATATGTATACATATATATACTCATGTATATATATATATACATACACTTGTATATATATATATATGTATATATGAAGGATATATATATAAATACATGTATATATATACAATTTAGTTGTATGTATATGATATGTACTGTATGATACATGTATATGTATATATATATGTATGTATGCATATATAGAATATATGTATGTACGTATGTATGTTTATACATGTATGTATGCATGCATCCATGTATATGTATATATGTATATATGATATATGATATATATATATATATACCGGCTGCGCATTAAAAAATATCCGCCTAGCGCAATTACGATAGCTTAGCCAATTATTGATATTTCGCCTTGAAATTTTCAGGTTCTCTTGCGGAGGAATTTTGCCACAAGCTGACCGAATTATGTAAATATCTTTTAAAAGAACCGGAGTTATCCAAGTTTTGCGAAAAATTTTTTTTCATTTAGCACGCAACGTAAAACGTCAATTAGAATCAATTCCTTTTTGAAAATGTGCTTTCCCTGAAAAGGGCCGTTCGATGATGACGCCTCTGATATTGTGCTACAATGTATTACACTAACACTATTCTGCCGAAACTGATTGAAGACTGCAACAAGTTAAAGCCAAATGATTTCATTTTTCAACTGGACGGCGCGCCGGCTCACACTTCACATCTTGCGCAATAATTTCTTGTATAGCCCACATTTCATAAAAATGGATGATTGGCCTCCTAATTATCCAGATTTTTATCCACTTGATTTTTTTGTCTGAAGTACCATGTTTGAAAAGTATCGTGCTTTCAAGCCTAAACCCAGAAACACAATGGAACTAAAGGCTATTCTTCAAGAGATCTGAAAAGACCTACAACACTCCATTGACAGCGCAATTTTATCTGTAAGAAAAGACTTCTGGCTGCAATAAAGCCCTGGGCGTTCATTTCGAGCACACATTGTAGCACAAAATCAGAGTCGTCATCATCTAACGGCCTTTTCAGGGCCAGCACATTTTCAAAAAGGAATTGATTCTAATTGACGTTTTACGTTGGGTATTAAATGAAAAGAAACATTTTTTTCGCAAAACTTGGATAACTCCGGTTCCTTTAAATATATTTTTGCAAAATTTAGTAAACTTTTGGCAAAATTCCTTCTAAAGAGCACCTGAAAATTTCAAGGCGAAATAGCAATGATTGACTAAGCTATCGCAATTGTGCTAGGGGGATATTTTTTTAATGCGCAGCCTGTATATATATATATATATATATATATATATATATATATATATATACATATCGAACCTAGCATCAGTCTTCTTATATAATAACTGAATTCCTTAGCAATCTTCCAACCCATATGTGCATTAAGGATCATGGATAGCGTATTGGTTATCCGTTTTTACGTACTCCTGGAATACTGTGGCATTCCTCTAACGCTTATGTTTTTGTATTCATATCATTTTTTTACTTTCTTAATTGAAATGAAACATTCATGCTGTATCTAACCTACATGGTAAATTACTTTTATTGATATTATATAATTTACCTTTTTGTTTTATACGTATATTGATAGAGCACGCAGTTGGTAATTTTAATGGCTTTTATAGGAAACTGCTAAATTTAACGTTAGACTAATTAAAATGGCTTCCTTAAGCTTAATTAACTAATGAATCTATTGAATCATTTTCTACATTTAGTCATGTAGTACAAATCTTTATTTGTTGATATAGGCTAATATCTAACACAGCCAAACATGTCAGTGTAACAATCGACATGATTATATTTTATAATACAATCCTGCAATTGCAGTCATCGCTCGGAGTCCAGAACATGGAAGAATAGTCCAACCGTAAATTGCATGTTTAGTAAGACACGATTAAGTAAGAACTGAGGAAACAACTGGAAACTACTTCACAATAAATATTTTTCTAAGCTATAGGCTACATATAGTATGAATAAGGCTTTGCAGCATTTTGTTAAGGGACTGGCTGATCAACGGGATGCTTCTTATGAAAGCAGACTCTGTGAATATGTAGGCCTATAGTTGACCTGCTACTTAAGCCTACTTAGCAGAACACAAGAGACAGAGACAGAGAGAGAGAGAGAGAGAGATAGAGAGAGAGTTCCACCTACCCAGTTCGACTTACTGCCTTTTGGTATTCATCGCATTGGTAACTAGTTGACTGCCATTGTCAGCTAAATAACTTGTAGGCGGGAATAAAGAATGTTGAAGTAAATCTTGATGATAGTATTTATATCACAAGGATGTGTAGCGATGGAACTAGGTCTTTTGGTCGTGGCTTCATTACAAGCAGGTTGTAACTTTAAGTAACTTAAACTTTTGCTTATTTCAACAATCCTATATAAATAGGTTTACCAAACTGGGTCATATGCAATATCTCGCAGTTATTAGGTCCTACTTGAGTTCTAAAAAGTTTGAAAACAAGTCTTAAATTTAATTGAAAGCTCTATAGATCAACCAGAAATGCTGTTCAATTGAAGCACAAAGTAGACGTTGTCTATTTTGATGCAACAATCTGGTAGGAACATTTAAATTAAGAGATTGACTTCGTACCCGACGCTAAGTGCTTGTCAGGTTGAGTTACTAACTATACTATATGTGGTCAGATTGATAGAGTACCAGCAAGGCATATGGCAGTATCTTTACTGGATCTGGATCTTACTAAGGCATATGACAGTATCTTGGCTGGAGCCAGTGGCGATGTGGATAAGTTACTCGACCGCGGATCAACATGTGCGGGGTTTAAATTCTGGGCTCGCCCGTGACTAGCATGGCTTTCGAGTTAGGAAACTGACGTTAACATTAGCTTTACCAGCTTTTAGAGAGATCTTTCACACGACTGACAATGAGGCGATTATGTGGCGTCAATATTATTTTAGATTCTGGCCTCTGAGTATTGTGTATGAATACAATAGATTGAATATTTCAAATAAACTAGATGATTTGTTTTAATTGTCACTTATAAATTACTATGTTTTCGTAGCTTAACGGTACTTGCATGCTAAGTGTTATTCCTTTTCGTTTAAGTTCTTTTTCATTTGTTTCAATCTACTACGCATTGGTGAAATAAAGTCTATATTATTACCCTAAATTTAACTTTAACAAAACTTTCACTGAGATTTATATTCCTTTGCTTGCTGATTAATAATTAATTTTATTGTCAGTTTACTGCCATTGCTTAAATTAGTTTGTTTTTAGGAAATCAACTTTATAACATAGCCATTTAATATTTACAATTGCTTAACTAAATTACCCTATACATGTACTTTGAGCTACTTACATGTACCCTCGTAAAGACATAGGTATGAAGCTCCTTGAAAAGTGAACTTTGACCTCTTAAGCCAAAGTTCATGCCTCAGAAGAAATCTCAAAGAAAACTTAGCATGAGAAAAATTTATCACCACTTAATTATTCAAATATTTTATTCAATATTTCATCTCTGATTGTTATATTCCTTCTTAGTTATCTAGATCCTACATTTATCAGATAATTTACATTTAAGTAGTGAAGTTACCCGAGCTGTGTCTGAGTTATTGCTGAAAATAACTGCACGTAGAGTGTAAGAGGAGACTAAAGTGTGAGTAGAAGAGTTCAATGGAAAATCAGTCCAGAATGCATGCTGGTCCAAGCTACATTTGTTCTAGATTTATTAAAGCAATCTTTTTTGAGATAGCGATGACATCAATTTCACTTTCGGTACTTTTCTAAGAGCTTCAGTCAAAACAATGGGTGGTTCTTACCATGGTTATGACGTTTTACTGAAAATTGTTGGTAGATGAACTATGCATAAATCCTTCAAATTCTACACATTTTCCAAAAATATTGCTTTACAATGTATACTAGTTCTACATGATTATATCTCGTGTTGTGTCTGGGCTACTTAATAATGGACCAACCGTGAACTGAACTTTTCGAAAAAGGTGATTAAGCAAGAACTCAGGACGACAACGGGAAACTAGCTCAAAAGCCATTATTCTCAAGGTGATTGCTTCATTGTAACAATTGTTTTGTTTTTTATTTCTGCAAAGATTTGTACGAATGGATAGGTCATTTGATTATCTAATTAAAAGACAGTTAGAATTCTTTAATTGTTCATCATTTCAGATATCTTGTACCAATGAGTTTGTACGAAGCACCATCTTGCTTGTGTTTAAATAGCCATCACTAGGTTTTTGAATCGTAATGATCAATGGTACATGTATTGGAGTTCCTTATGATGACTATTATCCTAACGACAGCCGCTCCTGTAAAATAGTCATGCTCTTGTATTTGCGTCCCTGACATCTTCCTTGTATGACGAAATGGACGTTAAACCTTTATTAATAATGCAACAGTTTCAACCGTAATTATTTTACTTTGACGATTAGGGAACAAATACTTGGTACATGCGATTGGGTGGTACGCCTTTCTATTACGACTCGAATGGTTAATGGTCTAACAGTATCTATGCGGAACCAACATTCTTGAAAACTGAAACATTCACACATCTGTTTATTAAAATTTCATATGGGTTTGAAATAATAACAATTAATCTCATTAGCATAATCATGATTTCAATTTGAAAGTATCTGGCGTATGTAATATTGAACTTACTATTAAATTAAAAATTGAAATGCACGGGATATAAACTAATAAATAATAATTGAACAAATAGTGAAAAAGTTTGGACTTATTTTGAAGGTATATTGATCTAATTAGATTATTGAAAACCAATCCGGATATTTTAGTTTAAATTTCTCTATTTGTAGACTCTTTGATGGTTAATCCTTGGTTTCTGTTGTTCAGTACGTGCATTATTTTTCACTTCTTGTTCTGTTTATACTGCCATGTATTTTGGTGACATAAAGATCATATAAAAAGTTGTTGTTTCAATTTCGCTGAAATTTTAACGCTTCGAGCAACAAGATATTAGAAAATTTATGCGTTTCAAACACCAATTATCTAATATCTAGTCATGATTAAAGATTATAAACCGTTTAATTTAAACTCTCGACCCAAAGATTCACCAATGTCAATTAAGGTCTAGAATTCAACGACTTGTTTCTCTAAAATTATACCGGATCGAGAAGCTTAAACGGATGTGGAAGTTGGCTAAAATTCTAGAATGCATATGGACGAATCATCATAACAGTTGTTTTGTAAGAGTACTGATATCCACCACAGGTATTCCAGTTAATTCCATCTGCGAAAGTAGAATGGGATCCTCCTATCTTGTATTCCCCGTTAAGATTTGACGTGTGACAATCCTTGTACCACCAGGCGCCCCGGTATAGACGGGAGCAGGATCTAGTGGCGCTGTTGTCGTTGTCTCTGTCATACGTACTGAACTCAGAGCTGAGATGTCCGCTGAGAGAATCTCCTTTAAATTGCATTATATTAAATCACGAAAACCGATATATGGTGAAAAAGTAAACACGCATTATAGTGAAATGACAACTATGTTGATATATATCACTTTGAATACCACATGTTTAAACCGTTAGGAAATTTAGACCATTTTCCGTATAACCAGTCCAGTGAATGTCCGAGATTTGACTCTCTGATCATCGCCGCTGGGATACGTGTGCCTGGTGTGATTTAGAACGATACATTTGTATTTATGAATAAGCCGGTATCATGACTGGCTGGATATTCAACTTTGGATCAGTTAGTGCCGGGTTCATATCCAATATTAGCTCCGTCACGGATCTGCTTCCTAGAGGGAAAACTGATGTTGTACTGGGATTTAATCTTTCAACGTTAGAAATTAGTTATATCATATATAATTCAGACTTCAAAAATTAGAGTAAATATGACGTAATTTAAAAGTCGATATAATAATAAAATTTCACCTATAGCTTATTATTGATGTAAGTGAAAGTTTAACACCTGTTGAAAATATTTCTGAAGAAGCACAAGTGTAAAATATTTTTATGGATTTGTAAAAGTCTTAGCCTTTCTGTTTATAGTAACTCGTTTTTCGATGAAGTGCTCATTACTGAGAAGGAAAGATGACTTTGTGTCACAACAAGCATCTTGCACCTGATGCTTAACCTAGAGAGAGGGATACAAAGCTCAACTGTACACATGACAAACTGACCTTGATTTATAATACAAACTAAAGGAGTAAAAGCAAAATACATATATTTCAGGTTATCTTCACTCTTGTACTATAGTTCTATTAATTAAGCTTTACATTTTAATTTTCTACCTTTTATGTCTACATGCGGAATATGCAATTGCCTCAATGGCCTGTATTTTCCGTTCATACAATCTTTTCTAGACTTCCTTTTCTACATGTATATCTCCACTAATGTTTTTAATGTTTAATGTGTCTTATGAATAAATAAATACATGCGTATTTTCATATTCTTTAGCGTATAGTTAAATTTATTACCGCAATCTCCACAGAACTTTCCCAAAGACTCCAGAGTATAATTGCAGCCAGCTCCACCAACTTTGAAATTGTCATACTCAGCGTAGTGCTTTATACCAGTCCAGTCCGTGAACTCGATACGAAGAACATATCTCTTGCCGTATGTTATTGAATGTATGTACTTTAAACCTGTGAATTAGAAACATCCATAGGTATACATTTATAGAATTAACCTATTGTAATATTATATAACAAAAAATAACGCAAACATTAGTTTCCACATTAGGAATCATAAGCGGTGCCAAAGGCTTCATTTCCCTATAACATCTTTGTCTAATGATTCTTTTGCAAAGAGTCTTTGAATATCATCCTAACTTGCCCACTTACATGTAGCTATATGTAGCTAAACACAATATATTGGCCATAACTGAAGCTCTTCACGGTCTGCGGAAGAGATAATATGACGTTAACATTAGCTTTACCAGGTTTTTTAGCTTTTTTCTTCAAGCTGCAGAAGTTACTTTATCTACATCTTACCACATTCAGTACAAAAATAGCCATTATCATATCAGTTAATTAAAGTAGTATAAACATTTTAAAATACTAAATACATGCTAAATGCTAATAAAGGAATCTCCCAGACAACCTACCATTGTTTCTTTGAAGCTCTTACCTGTACAGTGTGCACGTATACTTAACCCAAGCAGCATATTTGCAAACGTTTTCGAAATGAACAGTAAAATGGTAGACTATTATTGCAGCATTTAAGACTAAATAGATAGATATAACATTGCAGCTAAAATTGTATGTAAAATTATAAATAATTTATTTTAGCCCAGTTATTGATTAGAATTCATTTATTTAATTAAATTTAAAAAAGGAAGAGATAGACTTGGAAAGTCACTTTTATATAAAATTTCGCTTTAGTGGAAATTTAGGCGTCAGATCACGTGAATCCTATCTAAATATAGGCTCAAAATTGTTAGAGAACTACAAATCGCTATAAAATTATTATTTTGACAGAATACTTCTGACAAAATTACTTTTTTACAGCAAATTTTCATATATCAAGAGGAAACAAGTGAGGAAAGGTGTTAACTGATTGAAAATGATTAAATGCAGAATTGACGCTAAATATTCAGTGAACTAGTTTGCATATAAACTTTAAACTTCATAAAACATGTGAGCATATCATACGCCCAAATAAATTTAATAAAATAAACAAGAAGTACCCAGCCAATGGCTAGAAGTCACGTCACCAAATCCACTTTCATACTGCTCCCAACTCATATTGAAACTCTGTGAACCGTTTACTCTTCTCTGTATAATCTGTGTGCACACAAAATAACACACAGTAAAGCATAGGAATAATTTTTAATTAATTTTACTTACGCAATAGTACTTTTCAATACTAACTAATTGCTGGTAGATTCGAACCTGGACCACCACAGTCACTAGGCATGTTTGATATCACTTCGGTCATGCAGCTATCAATGCACTTATTGATTGCGATGAATTGTTTTTATGTTTTTCCAAAAATAAAATATTGAAAATATCTTTTTAAAGTACTTTTAAAAAGAAGCATTGTGAATGGTACTACTGTAGAATCTGTGCTATTGAAGATGGTGCAGTTTTAACGCTTATGCAATTACAATTCTGTAATTGTCTAAAAAAATGGAGGCAACATGTAGAAGGATTGAATATTGACTATTTGTTTGTAAAAATCGGCATGTGTTGTGCCCAGGTTTCTGAAGAATAGACCAACCGTGGACTGCACGTGCCGAAAAATGAGGCCAAAAACAAAGATACAAACCAATGTTAGAAAGGGCATTCGGTTGATAAAAAAATAGTAATGGTTTAACGCCCGTTTCCTCATCCAGGGATGATGAGCACCAAGGCTCCAGAAATTTCTAAAGCAATTTCTAATCTGACCCCAGTTAATCTGGGATTCAAGAGAAGAAGGAGATGATGACGATGTTTGTAATAATTTACACTGTAGCATTGTACACTTATATTGTCAGATGATGTTCTACGATAACTACCAAAAGTAAGACGATTTTTACTAAGCAGAGGTAAAATGTAACTAAGCTAAAGTAACATATCGTTAAGTTATAATACAGGCTCACCATCATCATCACTCATTTATTTTAGACGTATAACAGTCCATTTTATAATAAAATAATTATGCTGACTCCTATATTATAATTATTACTGATTCCTATAAATAATGTTGACAAATGCTATGCTCATTTGCAAAAAAGCCAATCGTTGCACCGTTACTTAAAACTAAAATTACGAAATAATCTTAAAATAAATTTAACTCATGTTTCCTAGAAATCAGTAAGAACGGAAAATTCGAATAAGATGTGAAGATTGTTGAGTGTTTAACGTCAAGGTTCAGAAGCACAAGGCTTCTCTTTAACACGACTCGATACACGCGAGCTACCGTCACAAAGATTAATGTAATAGTAAGTTACTGATAGCTAAACTGGTAATTTCACAGAAAATATAAAATGAGATACATGTATGAACTAAGAGCTCTGGCTCTTTTATGTTAGCCTCTATAATTTTGCTTGTTTGTTTAACTGACTACATATAAGATCCTATTGCTTGTATAATTCGTTTTAAGTTCACCATGGTTCACATTTAAATTGTGTTCACTTATTGCATTTACTTGTTTGTTTGCATTGCTTGTGAACTGTACAGGGTTGAATGACCCTTTTTGGTGATCTAAATAGATAAATAAATAATCTGTGCTGAGATGAACAAATAAATGATTTGAAGCAGAAAAAACTATGGGCCTGTCATTTAGACAGTCATTTGGAAGTAATAAATAATATTGAACCGTAAGTGAATAAATATACCCACCGTCCAACCTCCGTCGTCTGTTGTCATGTCGCAGTAGGCAAAGCGGGATCTCCTGCCGGCGCCTACCAGCAGAAGATATCTTCCGCTAGTAGGAAGATATCCTATGGCGTTAGCTTTGATATCCGTGCAATCCGATCTATCCATGACTATACAGAAGAATAGATGAACATATGAACATATGTCTTATATATTAAGTTCATATTTTTCTAGTGCACTGCCAAACGAAATAGTTATATGTCATGGACCTGCCGTTAGTCAGTGCGCTAGAAGAAGAAGAATTTGAACATATAAGAACATAGGAGAATATATTAAAACATTTGAGAACATGTGAGAACATATGACAATATATAAGAACATGTGGAAACATACGAGAATAGAGCATAAAATTTGAGAACAAGCATTAACATATACATGTATATGACAGCATATGAGAACATATGAAAAAGAGAACACATATGAACACATGAGAACATATGAAAACACATGAGAACACATGAGAACATATGAGAACATATAAGAACATATGAGAACACATGTGAACACATGAGAACATATGAGAAAACATCAGAACACATGAAAACACATGAGAACACATAAGAACATATGAAAACATATTAGGAGATAAGAAAACATGTGAGTAAATGCCAAATATGAATGAAATAAAATATTAATGTTTGTATTAAAAGATCAACAAATAAATTAAATCTGACACTAAATTTTTCTCTAATTGCAATTAGAACATTTAAAGTTAACGGATTTGCAATTCCAGAAAATGTTATTTTCGATATTTATTGAATTCCCTATAAGAATATATATAATTCTAATGACTTGCATTTAGGCCTATTATTTTAATTGTAAAGCTAAATCTATAAATCTAAGTTTAACGTCGGTTTCCATATTATGAAGGATAGTGTCAGAGGCTCGGATTCGAACAGATGGCCTCTTGCTTCTCAGACAACTGAAAATAAAGCTAGGTTTACCCTCTGTCTCTGTATCACAAGGGTTACTCTCAGAGATGATCAGACAGAGATTCGAAAAGATGTCCTCTTGTTGCTAGACACACATAGCTAATCAATAAACCTAACTTTTTATCGATAAGGGGAGAGTTGGTTTATCAGAAACCAGGTTCAAATATTTTGTTTATTATATTTTAGCACTAAATTAAAGCTGGTAAAGATAATGTCAGTTTCCTCACTCGAAAGCGATGTCAGTGAGGGGCAATCCCAGGATTTGAACCCCGCACATACTGATCCGCGGTCTAATAACTTACCGACATCGCCACTGGCTCCAGCCAGTTATAGTAATAGTAATTAGTAATAGAAAGTATTGCTATTAAATTACTAGTGTATGCCTATAATCTTTTATATTGAAATTGTGTCTACCTGTAAAACAGTAGGATTCAGTCAATAGTGCTGCCGCAACAAAGATCAACGATATCATCTTGTTCAACATCTCGCCAAACCTTTTTCGCTGAAGCAGCTGGCTTTAAGACTACTGAAAATTGGTTGCTTTCGACCTCGTCTTCTGTGATACAAGAAACGTAGAGGTGAGTGTATTTATAGAAACACCTGATAATTAATTCTGGCATCTGGTGTCTGAAAAGTTAGAATATTTTAGCACACAAAGTTAAAATATTTAACGATGTTGTAATTACTTATAGTGCAGTTAATAAGTAAAAAATGGTGCATGATACCCAACCTTTTTTGGACTTGCCACACACACTACGATTTTTCAGTCTAGCAACCAAAAGCTCAAAATAATTTTGAAATAATAAGACTGACCACCAGTTTCGCGACTCAGGAGAATTTTTCCTAGAAAACCACGTTGCATAATATTATATATAATATATATATATATATACATATATATATACATATATATATATATATATAATATTCTCTCTCTCTTAGTGCACTGCCTACTATCAGGTCCATGGTATATAGTGCCTCCACTCTTCTCTATCTTCCGTTTTCATATCATATTATTATAAAATAATATCAAGACGTAAATATTGTTATCTAAATAATTATAATATTTAATATTGTTATACAAAATGTAACATTTTTTACCCCTTTTGTGTCCGGGTTGATGAAGAATACATCACTGTAGACTGTAAACCGTGGACTGCACTTGTCGTAAAAGGCGACGAGCAGTAAGATCTAAACCAACGTCAGAAGGGTATTCAGTTTTTGATCACCTAGGCTCCAGAAATTGCTAAAAGATTTTCTAAAGCGAATGAAAAAGTTAAGGTCTATAAAGTCAGTTTAGCCAGCGTCGTATCTTGACATTGGCTAAACTGAGATTCAAGGAAAGGTGATGATGATGATGTTGCATATATTTATATAAATTATTATTAGGCTATATGAATTTATAATCGTTTGTACTTTCTCGAATTTATCATCTCAAGGTCCTCTCAAAGTTTAAGTACCACAGAACGCTCTAAATCTAGAATAAAGTCGTCATGTTACATGCATAATTATTAATTGCAAGATTGATCACAAATTCTAAGTCTAAATCGAATTTTAACATTAGGCAAAATTAGTTGGTCTACTTGGCAAAAAGGCGAACTCGTTTTACCTTATTGGAAAGGATCGATAATGCACTGATGTTATCAAAAGTTTTCAACGAAGGTGCGGTAATAATTAGTGAAGGCAACCCTAGAGCACCAGTATACCTAGAGATATTCTAAATTACATGTAAATTATACAACTCTCCTTATTGCTCATTTCAAGTTAATGTATCTGAAAAATAGAACATATGAAATAGTGTATACACTTCTAAACGAAAATTTTAACTTTAACTCTGTTTAAAATAAATAAATACAATGTGCTTCAGAAAAGTATATAAGTACTTGTAATAATTATTTTTAATTGATCAGTAGCTTATTATAAGAAGGCTAAAGTCAAGTTTAAAGTCAGTTACCTGCTCGATAGCATGTCAATGATGAAGAGAGAGAACACTGGATTTGAACTCAGCACCTACTACTCCACTGTCGAACACTTTTTTAGCTCATTTAAAAGTAATTTAAAAGTACGGTAAATTAATTTAAATGTCGAGCGCAAGGCACTTTTAATGCTCTCTCTCTCTCTCTCTTGTGTTTCGCCATGTGGCAGGTCCAAGATACATATTCATACTCACCGTCTGTTTTCATGCTCAATAAGAGCACTGCATAGATCAATAAGTTAATAGCTTCAAAAAAGCATTGCCTTATTCATACCTTATGTAACCTATAACTTGGAAAAAATATGGCTTCTGAGGTAGTTACCAATTGCCCTCCATATGTCTTGCTCACTCGCCTCTTACGACATGCGCAGTTAAAGGTGGATCTATTCTTCAGTATTCCGGATACAACATGGATTTTTAGTGATAGTTTTATTAACATTTTATCTCTTGATTGAATGAATTAATGGCATACCTGAACGTGAGCAGAAGACTACTGATCCAAGAATTACTAGATGAATAGTGTCAGATTATTTATAATAGAGCATAGGATAGACGTAACGACAACTTTTATTGAAAGCCTTATATTCTGTTAGTAGAGTCCATTTATTTGCTTTCACATTTCTATTTTAGAGGCAAACTCGAACTTTAGATATCACCGTTTTCATCATTCGTATCATATTACTGTGATATGAACGATCTTTTCACAACAAAGCAGGTGTACCCTTTTAAGTGTAATTTGTATAATTTTAAATGGTGATGTTCTAAGCTCTAAGTGATTCCAATTCAAGACATATGATTTAAAGATTGAAATCAGTATGCATCAAATGAGATATTGATAACCATACCTATGGTGCCAACCATGTTCCAATAGTTCTTTGGCCTAGTCCGATGAATGGCTAGGCCTACTAATGCATGGCGGGATTAGCGCACTTGGCTTAGTTGCACGTCAATAATCGAAGTTAAGCTATATGGACCTCGGTTAGTACTTTGCGGGTGACCACCTTGAAAGACTGAGTGTTAACAGCTTTGAAGGAAAAATCCCAGGGTGATTGAAGGTTATTTTTAAATCGGCGCCGGCTACAATAGATGCGCCATCAATAGGTAACGATTACTAATAGCCATGGAGAGGAAGGAGGAAATGGGCCTTAAATAAGCATCTGTGCTTCCTGACCCAGTGTGCCGTTATGTTACGTTATGATATAGCAGACGAAATGTTACTTTGTTAAATAGTTATATAACTAACTTTTCCTTTACTCTTACTGATATTTTGTTTCTGAATTTCCTTTATGTACCTTAAGAGGCATATTTGATGTAGTAGAATTGCACAAGAAAATAGACCCTTTACTCTATGCCAGAACACAGAATACCACAGAGCACAATTAGCTTTCATAGTTGAATATGTTAATGTTTTGATAATTAGTTTTGTTATTCACTTTCTATAGAACAGGAATGCTTTCAGCTCAGCCATGTAACCGAAGGGTTATAACATTAAACTTCATTAAATATTAACTTAAACCTCACATTATATTAACTGAGTCATAATCAACTTATTATTTAATTAGTTATTATTTAATCGTTAATCTAACTAGGATATCGTTAATCTGAATAAAAGCATATTGTATTAAAGGCTGATACCACTCGGGAGTATAGAATAAATTCAGTTAAGATATATGGCACTTAGGTACCATGAATCTCTTATGAACTGAAATTGAGACTATAAGAAACTAATACAATGTTGTCATTATGCTTCAATGACACTGTTATTTTCAATCTCTAAGAATCGGGGTCCATCTACGCATTTATATATACATGTATATATATATATATATACATATATATATATATATATATATATATATATATATATATATGTGTGTGTGTATATATATATATATATATATATATATATATATATATATATATATATATATATATATATCTAGTATTTTAAATCGCCCCTAATTTCACACACTTGGATAAAAATAAATTGGATTGTTAATTTTAATTGTATGACGGACGTACCTAAAAGTGTAAGCTTTGAAAAGCGCAGCCATATATAGTTTACAGAAGCAGCAGATGCTGTGGACTAATTGAGATCGTTTAGCCATGCTCTCTGTTTAATTTTCTGATCATCTACTGAGCTTATCAGACGTATTTAATATTAACAAGTAATTTTGTTAATATAATATTCAATATTTATATTGATGACATATACCTCTGTTGTGTTCAGGTTGCTGAAGAATAGATCAACCGTGCACTGCACTCCTTCGAAATGCGACAAAGCATTAAGTTCCAAAACAACGTCAGAAAGGGCATTTGGTTGGTGAGAACCTATTCTTCAGCAATAGCTACAAAATTGTCTAAAACGAATTGAAAAGTTCCTCACTCCAAAGAGAGGAGTGGAGAAGGTCTAGTCATATGCCGACCCTGGCTGAACTGAGATAAAAGGGAAGGTGATGATGATGATGATGATGATGATGATGATCAGCAATAATTTTCTAATAAAATTTCTTTTGTGTGATATTTATAACATTCATTCATATATTTTTAATTTTAAGTATTAATAATCAAGTATATTCTTCAGAACTAAAGATTTATATGTATTTATTTTTCATAAGCTTTCTAATTCTGATCTATCAGGATCTACAAAGTTGGTTACAAAAATTTACTTTTGTACCATGAATTGAAAGAACTAATGTTCATATGCAATTCTATTGTTAGAAAATGATAAGTATTATTTTATTTGAGCAATTAGCGGGCTTACAAATAGTACGCCTGTACTACTAAATATATTCTTTGCGGAACATTTATCGCTAATAATATTACTGAAAATTAATATATAATATTATCTTTAGAGATAAATGAAAGCCACCGTTGAACATGCACTATTTGCCATCATTTAATGTCATGGTATTTATGTATTTACAAAAGTTTAATTATAAATACAACTCTACAGCGCTAAGTATATTTCACACAAAACATCTTGCTATGATAAGACTCGACTTACTTATAGCCGAGACTTTATCATAATTAAATATTTAAAAATTGTATCTATTAAAATACTTTGACGGTTCGTTTTCTAAAATATGGAACAGTTAAAACGATTAAATACAGAACCACAATTCATATTCAATTCTAGCCTGATGTAAGGCTTACTAACAATAAAAATCTCTAAAATAAACGCAAATATTGCTGCAGTATTATGGTTACAGTATTGTATATACAATATGCAGTAATTATTGGAACATTATACTATGACACACTTGAATATACACTAGTATATTCAAGTTAGCTTTCTATTACAGTACCGATTTAAAGATAGCCAGTTCTTTGACAACTGGCTTTCAATAAAAATCCCGATCATTTAAATATTCTTTTCATGCCGAATATAGATGTGACATTAATCTGTCATGGATAAAAATCAGCATCATGGCAACTGTTGACCTTTAAACAACATTTTACAGTGTTCAATAGGCACTATAATCTCTCACTAATCATTTCAACCGCAGGAGTTTCTTTAAATTCAATAGACTTCAAAAAATTCATGTGAGAGGCAAGAAGTTGGGCCATACGTTTAGCTTCAGCCATCAGAAGTTCCACAGCCAAATCATGATCACTATCGACACTCATGGATGCTTCCGAAGAACTAAAGGGACGCAAATTAAATATTCGAAAAGTCGACAAACAAGTACATTTAAATTGTTCACAAACGGCAGCTACGCTTTTAATTAGATCATGTTTAATACTGACGTCCAGTCCAGTTCTGAGCGAAATCATTTCTTGACAGCTGTTAATAACCCAAGTCATGGTAGAAACCCCCGGTATTAGGGCGGAGCTAAAATCCTCAAGTGAACGAGTAGCTCCTCCTACCATAGCTTTACAATTTGTCACTAAGCGTCGAGATGAGGCCAGAAGTGCTTCTTTTTTCTTCTTCTGCGAATCATATGATAAAAATTTATACTCCGAACCACAACCTGTGTAATTTTCAGAAGACGACACTTTCTCTTTCAATTCTTTTAGTTTCAGTAAAAGATCTTCAACGTCACCTAAAGCAGACATTATTGAACCCGCAGCGTCTGGAGCGGCTGACGATTGATGCGACCTGTTATTTGATATAAATTCCGGATTAGAAACACTCGACGACATCGGTGTACTGCTCTGACGCGGCAGGTACTTACGACTCATAAAGCTCGTCGAAGATTCTTCTTCAGCATGTAGTACTGTACTATTGGAATATGAAAATGACTTTTGCAGATTTCTGTCAGTAGCTTGAGAAACATTTGAAGTTTCGTTCTTGCTTCTGAACCTGGCAACACTGTTGCCACTCCCACTTTCAATGCTACTAGTCACATTATCACTCTTTCTGCTACTTTCACTGTGTAAGCTGGTAACACTGCTGCCGCTGGATTGTCTGCTACGAGTGTTGCCAATGACATCAATTTTGTCACTTGTATTCGGAAGAACGGATAGAGCACTTAGTTCTGAGCTCGTCTTCATCCGGTATCTCGGCTGATTACGTGAACACTCGTCAGAATCGTTAGTGAGTGTATCTTTTTCTGATCTACTAGCAAGAGCCCTGTAAGTAGTTGATTCTGAAGAATTAATGCCAGATTTATCATTCCTGTAGGACTGAGCAGTAGGTGCATCATTCATAGCTCTATCTCTTAATGTGACGGATTGAGACGGATTTTTAAGTGATTTCTGAGGCACGGCTGGTTTACTTGGAACAGTGGGACACTTTGCAACCGGTACATTAGGCACAGGAACTGATATTCCAAGGGATCTACGAGATTTTGGTGCAGAGTTTTCGAGAGAAGCGGATCTGTCGGCAGTCCAGCTATTAGCAGATCTTCCAAATTTGAAATTGTCAACATCGGCGGTAACTTTAACAGGTTGAGAACAGAAAGCATCGTAGGACTTACTTCTGCTTATACTGCTGTTTACGCTGTCATCATCTTTCCAAGTAATCGGTTTAATCTCACCAAGAAAAGTATTAAACGAATTGGCAGCAGAGGTCGAAGTTTCTACGCCACATTCGACAGCTGAAGCTTCGAATACAGTCGGCAAAGTCTTCATGCAGCCACTATATCGTGACTGAGAGGTCCTACTCTTAGTCGAGCCAGTGTTTAAAAACGTTTTATCGTCTTTTTTGTTCGACGACGACGGAGTCGAACAAGATTTTTTGAAATAATCGCTTCTTCGAACTTCACATTCATCTTCCGGTGTAACAGAACCCGCATCGTTCGAATGTCTCAGTTCAGCGGAATCCCTGCCAAAAGAGAGACTGCTGGGAAACGACAGCTTTGATCTCAGAATATCCATCTTTGTAGTCTGCTCTGGCGATTTATATGCAGCAATAGGCTCGTACGAGTTGTCAACCATCTCCTTGTAGAGAAATTTGTTTTTCATAAATCCTCGCGCCGGCAAGGTCGCAGATTTTTCAATGTGCGGCTCATTTAGTGCGAGCATTGACTGAGATTTGACTTTGTCGAAATTGTATTGTTTCACGTATCCTCTTCTGTCGCCACGCAGAGTTGCAAAGCCTAACACATTTTCTCCGCCAGACATAGGCGATGATCCACTTTTTATTTGCTGTTGAGATAGATTTGCATTATTGTCATTTTGTGTAGTTTTTTTGAGTAGATCTGTCGAGTTTTCTCTAGCGCGAGGTGAACTGAATGTTTCTGCAGTGCTGAAGCTCTTAGGATTATACAAGTTTAGTAAAGACGAAGAACTTGACAGATTCAGTTCGGAGGTATATTGTTTAGCGCGGTTATTAAGCAGATTTGATATCGGGCTAGTTGTTGCTTCCACTCTTCCACAATCCATATCGTCTACTGTTTTACGAATTCGATTAATGGAATCATCTGATTCCTCAAAGTTTTTGGAATTTGTTTTAGATTCAACATTTCGTATTTTAGTGAATTTTGTAGGCGCCTCATCTGAAGTGTGTTCATGGGCGATGAGCTTAGACTGACAACGACCTTGTGGTATCTCTGAGACGTCAGCACGCGATGATGATGTCGATGAGGCATTTTTAAGTATTGCTTGAAGCAGAGTATCTTCTTCATCTTCTTCTATTTCCTGTTCATTCTCATTCCTGTCATTTGATCTTGCATTCATAAAATCTTTATCGTCATTGACAACTTCACTAGATCGAAAGTTAGAAGCGCTAAGAGCTGTGTACCAAGATGGTAGCTCTTTGCTCGCTGTGCTTGACAAAGAAACATCTGGCTGCTGATCTTGTTCCATACTCCTGCCCCATGAATGCTTCGTTGCGCCCCAGCTGTTACTAGAACCTGTAGCCCTGAGGTCGGAAGCCTTGCAAGATTTGTTAGAAGATTCGACTGATGATTGAACTGTCGATGAAAGAAATTCAAAAGGCGGCGGCACAAATTCCGGATCAAAATTATCTTCTTCTGTGAATGCAGGACTTAGAGTGGAAATTTCACAGGATGGGGGAGAAGGCAGATTAACGAACAACTTTGGAGGTGGGGGAGGGATAATGAGGCTGGAAAGGGTTGAACTCACATCCGATAATGTTGATGTAATGAATGACAAGTACTCTACATTAGATTGTGCGACATCACAATTTCTAAATGACGTCATGCAGTCTTCCATGGGTTGAGTACCCAAGAATGATGTCACCCCTGCGAATTTTTCCAGCTGAATGTTTCCGGAGTCACTATCGCTGCCTATGCCGCTTTCGTTTCCAGCATCTTTCCCTGGCTGGATATCTGCATCTCCAAAATGTCCAATGTGATCGCTAGCTTTCCCGTGGCTTCGCTCGTCTCTAGCCTCATCTGAAAGTATATAACATTAAAGATATTATTTAATATATTAATTTTTGTAAACAAGCATATGTCGAGCGATCACTATATTCCTATTTCTGAGACTGAAAATAAAACTATCAACATGAGTATATCAGAAATTTAAAATATACAATTTAAAATATCTCAAACTAAGATCACACACACACACGTTGGCTATTTCGCCCTTGTGGTGATTTAATATTATGTAGAAATGCATTGATCTTCACGTTCTTACCCTGGGTGAAGAAATCATAGCAGAAATCTATTTCACTAGCAAAATTCAGAACATCATATTGCCCGACAATTCTATAAAAAAAAACACTTGTGCTTATGTCGTCCATAACAACATCAAGCACTACTGAACAAGTCCACGACGACGAGCAAAAGACAAAAGGATCCAAACCGGGGCAAAATCCAAAATCCAGAAAACGAGTCCAAAAAGATTTAACCAACGGAACACTAAAGTAGAAGTTTAATGCAACTTGACATGGCAAGTAATAAGCAAACTTTTAGACGTATTACGTACAGAATGAAGCAGCAAAAAATATTTGACTCGGCGAAAAATATTTGACTTTAAAGCTCACAAGGATATCGGAAAGTAAGTCAAACAGAAATCAAACTGTAATTCTAAGTGCGATTCAGCGTAAAAAAGATAACGGTTTAGTTTGTATAATAATTCATTCCACATTCATTAGAATTCATTAGAATTAGAATTCATTAAAATCATTTAATATAATTGACCTACTAAACTACTGTATATTGTACAATATTATTATGGAGGAGTTTCAGGAATAGTTCGATTGTGAATGGAACGATGATGCATTTAAAGTTAGGAGAACGTAGAGAAAGGCCACAAAAAGAGAAAGGTCGAAATTGATCTAAATTTTGTTGCTGATATTTTTAATTATATTATGCTGCCATCGAAAGAGAACTACGAAATGACGCCAAATGGTATTAATTTATGGGCTAATCGATGGTACTTCTTAACGAATGTTAAACTAGTTCAACCATCGCTTAGCAAATTTCACAAGCAGTGTGTACGCGACTTTAACAACCATCGAGCTTGGACATCGGGCATTCTTCCACACTGTAATAGCTGGTAACGCTAATGTTAACGCTAGTTTCCACTGTGATGCATAGTTTGCAGCAGAGCACCACACGGGAACCCAGCATTTCTTGCCAAACCCCACCTACGCTTGCATGTCGCACATCGACATTGACCGGTGCGAAATTGATTCTGAAGAACCCAATTACGACGAGAAATTAGTCGCATGCTCTGGGTATCAAATAATGATTTACTTTTCCCACAATGTTCATCATCTTATTTCGACTGGGTACTCCTGGGGTGGGTGAAGCTAGAACGGTTTCATAGACACTAGACGAAAAGGAGTAAGCGTTTCAGTGTCTCCGCGATAGAGCTATTCAGTTCATATCTTGATCTCTGACTCCTTTATAGAGCTGGTAAAGTTAATGTTAACTTCAGTTTCCTCACGCGAAAGGTGAACGGGGAGCTCAGGATTTGAACCCCGTACATACTGAGTCGCAGTCGAATATCTTCAGAATTTCTGCTGTTGCAGCTTCACGACCGTTCCTAGGTGGCGGGATTTACAAATGACTAGGAAACAATGTACTTCTGTAGGACGCAGGGTGTCGAACACAATGCGCATTGTCTTGTTCAGTTCTACATCCACTAGACCAGTGTGAGTTGACCTTTCCCAGACAAGAGCCCAATATTCTGCAACCGAGTAGCATAAAGCCATGGCTGATGTTCGAACTGAGTCTGCCTTGGCACCCCATGATGACCCAGCCAGTTTACCAAATAGTGTGTTGCGAGCAGATAACTTGGCTACCGTTCTTTCCAGGTGACATCTAAATAATAGTGATCTATCAACGGTTACACTGCGGAATGGAACATATATAGTAGTGATGAGCCATTGAAATTTAATTGACAATCAGCACTGGCACTGTGCAAATGAAATAAGCTTGATAATGCCTAGCTGACGTTTGGGGTTAATCGATAGTAGGCCTAGATAGAAAAGTTCATAGTTCACATCCGCATTATAATATAAGAATGGAACATACATAGTAGTAATGAGCCATTGAATGTTAAATATAAGCCTAATGATATAAGACTAATGAGTAATTGCAGTAGAAGTTAGTTCTCAAGTGAAGACAATCAAAGAGAGATAACCGATAAATCAAGCACCAAGGACAACAGCACGTGATACTTTAGTCACTTAGCCCACGTAAGTGAAATACCAATATCCTATCTACGATATTTATGATAAGATATTATTTCAAATATTTCAAACTTCAAGCAGTGACAAAATATGACCAGAATATAACTCTAATTCCGCCCCTCCAACGTGTGCCATCAACGGGACGAAATGGTAACTGACCCTTAAAATGGCCAAATTTAAATTTCAGTGATGCTTTAAACTTCAACTGTCGTCAACCATTAAAATGATTTGTGTAGCTGAATTAGTAAGACTATTTATTAGTAGTAAAAACTTGTTCTGATCGGAAATTGACTAAAAATAATAATTTGTTGAAAAGGAGAGATTCAATTTCAAACCGTCTTAGTGTTTGAAAATCATGATTCCATAATTTATTAATTTATCATTGAACAGTCGTTCCATGCAGGATTTTTTGTAACTTTGTTCTTATCTTATCTGAAAAGTTAACTGCTCCGCAGTGTCGGTATAAAACAGAATTACGTTCCGCATTGCGAAAAGGTTTGAAATCAATGTGTTAGAATACGCATTTATCAACATTGTCATCATTTGCTGATGACATTTGTACGAAATTGAAATGTGTATATAACATATCTACATGTACATGTAAATCTTTTGGTTTAGGAACTCGAAGTCATATCATCATGCGTAGGGCATTATTGTAGGTCAATTTTAATTAAGTTTACTAGAGGCGTTGGACATGTGGCTATGGAGAAGAAAGAAAGGGATTAGCTGGACTCAAACGGTTAAAAATTGTGAAGTTCTGAAGAGAGTTAGTACACGTAGACCGTTGATAACTGAATTATGAAATAGGAAGAAGAGTTGGATGGGACACATTCTAAGAGGAGAAAATCTATTAAAAGAAGTCATAGAAGGCAGAATGGAAAGAAAGAGTGGCAGAGGCAGGCCGAGATAATGTTAATTGATTTAAAGACAAAGACCCAATCATATGTGGACATGAAGAGGAAAATGGAAGACAGAGAAGAGTGGAGGCTTTATATACCATGGACCTGCCAGTAGGCAGTTAACTAAGAGAGAAAGAGAGAGAGATTATAAGTGTATGAATCCGAATACAAATTTACAGTAGATTACAAAGTCAAATACAAAGTACAATACAGAGTAAAATACAAAGTACAATACAGAGTAAAATACAAACGTCGTATGAGACTGTCCATGTCTGCCAGATGACTCCATTCCAGATCCTTTCCATCATCAACAAGATCATCGATAATATCTCGAATAGAATCCGGCAGGTCTCGTATTTCTGACGGAATCCCGCCAGCAGCTGCTGTAGCCCTGCTGCTGCTAGCACTGGCGCTGCTTACAGAGCTGCTGATGCTGCTGCTGCCACTGCTGCAGCTATTTATAACTGCCGCTCTACTAGCTAGATACTTCAGCAGTTCCTTGTTCAACTCTCCGGTTCGGCTACTTTCAGACTGAGAACTCATCTTCTTCTTGTAACTGGACTTGTCGGTTTAAAACTGAATAACTGATTCTAGTCCTTATATCCTCAGTAAGCTCATTTCCATTAATATTGACTAATATTCAATAAAGTAGAATAACCAAATAGTCTAGTGACATTTGATCATAAGACGTCGTCCTGTAAAGCACATAAAATAAAGAAAATCAAGCGTTCATTCAATAAATTAAAACAATATTTTTACAAAGGTAACTATATGCAAATGTCTTACAGTTATAAGAACTTTTTAGATGCCTAATTTATTAAAATCCTTAAGAAATGTTAACACTTTTGGTAAGCATAACGAGTCTACTCCTTTAGGAAAATAAGTCTAATAATAAAAACCTAAGTATTACATATAATACCTACACCGAAATATCCAAATGTTAAAGAACATGTATTAACCGAGGTGTTAATTTACTTAATTTACTAGAGTATTTTAGAAATCTTTTCTGGCCCTGAATAAATAAAGCAAACTTCAAAATAATTCTCAAAAGCAAAAACCAGAGAGCTAAATGCTTTCGCTCGACAGACCTTTGGTCCGGTTTTACAATCAGCGATCCGTAATATAGCTGACCTGTAATATTAAGCTTCGCTGTATTTATATCAGAAATCTTATATTCGATACGATCAAAGAAAATATGCGCTCTAATAATTCAGTTTGACCGTATCAGTTAACTTTTAATGTTTGCTTAATGATACGATACCATCATAAAAGTGTATCATCCGCAATCTTATACTGGGTAGTGCCGGTATAGCTACTGATCCTTTAAGTTTAGATAACTACATGTATATTCCATAAAGGAATGTTCTACTATAAGAGGTCTTTGAAGGAATAATGGAAGGAAAATAGTTAATGGAAGTTCTTGTCTTGGGATGTTGGATGATTTGACTCTTTTTCTCTCTTCTCTTAACATATCTACATAGAGTGAATAATGCGATAAACTGTTATGAAGTTGTAACCTACACGAATATGAATAAAATTAAATTTATTAATCACGAAAATTAAAATGAAACATTGAAAGCATTATGAAATAAACGCAAAAGAAGAAGAGACAACATTCCTCGTGGAAATATGCATGTGGACTGAAAGACAGACACGTTGCGCCCTTCCTTGAGTGATGACGTTTTTAGTGCGACATATAAACAGAGTGAGAGAGAGATAGGTAGAAAGACAGAGAGAGAGAGAGACAGAGACAGAGAGGGAGAGAGAGAGGAGAGGCTTTTGTATTAGTATAACAACAGCTCTACAAGTAATAAAACTAGCCTACTAGCGACGGACTACGCCGTCTGCTAGTATATACAATTATGCATGTGGATTCTGCACACGATATGCACAACCAGCAGACTATTTGGCCTCATTCTTATGAATGAAACCTCGCGGTGTCGACTCTAACTCTATAGAGAAACGGTTGTAACTACTTTCTTGCGTGCTCCTTAGATTCCAATCCAACGAGTCAGTCATATTCTATACATGACTATTAGACATAGTCATATTCAATACATAACTGTTAGGCATAGTCATACACTTACGGATATCCGTTCTCTTGCAAAATAAATCAACAATTACATTGATGTACGCTTAAAGAGCTCGGCCATAAGTCGCAATGAGTGCAAATTTAGACGACAGAACTTGATTTGTAATAACATTAAAATAATCTAGAAAAAGTAATCTTAGAAAAACTAAAAAATTTAAATCAAACAACATCGTCCAACTAATAGTAGACAATACTTTGTGACTTTAAACTGCTTTGATTGCTGCTTCGTGGCATATTTTATCAAAAAATTAAAATAATCGATGTATAGTAATTATGCTAAAGAAGAGATTATTACTAAAGTAAAAAATTAATAAAATTATAACTAAAATAACAAAACGATTACCTAAATAAAAAACTTATTTCTTTTCTATATCTTCTATTTGTCAGTAATAGCGGAACAGCTCACCAATCTTCTTAATTTTCGATTACGATACGAAACTACGAGCCAAAATATGTTGGCTCATTTCCGACATTCATGTAATTATGCCGAAATTATATTTGCAAGACTCCGTACAGTACACGGCATTAGCCGAACACTTCAAGTCAACCAAAAGATTTGCTACTATCTTCTTCTTAGAAAGAGACCTACAAGTATGCAAACTATTCTACGTAGCACCAAATATACAGCATGCATATATGTTAGCGACTACATAGTCACATAAGACATCGTTGAATTGATAGATTTTAAATTTAAATTCTACATAATAGATGTATACATACATACAGTAATAGGTCTTCATTTCACTGTCTCTTTTGTTAAAAGTTAATTGTTATAACCGAAGGCCTTGAATTAATTTCGGTTTGTCAACCAGCGAATAGAGATCCAATCACGAAATACTAGGATATATATATATATATATATATATATATATAAATATATATATATATATATATATAAACTAGTAAAGCTAATGTTAACATCAGTTTATTCACTCGAAAACGATGTCAGTCAGTGACGGATGAACCCAGGATTTGAACCCCCGCACACCGTGATCGATTTTCTTACCGACATCACCACTGGCTCCAGCCAGTGAATTGCGATGTCGGTAATATATATATATAAATATATATATGTATATATATATATATATATATATATATTTATATATGTATATATTTATATATATATATATTTATATATATATATATATATATATATATATGTATATATATATATATATATATATATATATATATATATATAACAATGAATCTTGGAGGATGTATGTAATTACAGATATAACGTCGAATTGATAATACAATCTATTTTTTTCTACTACGAAGGAAGTTAGTAAAGAGGGCAGTAACTGTTGCTTCGAGTTTTGCTTTCTGACCAAGCGAAATGATTTTAATCATTTTAACATTTTTGCACATA
This sequence comes from Enchytraeus crypticus, assembly GCA_905160935.1. Classification (NCBI taxonomy): domain Eukaryota; kingdom Metazoa; phylum Annelida; class Clitellata; order Enchytraeida; family Enchytraeidae; genus Enchytraeus; species Enchytraeus crypticus. The sequence goes on from CAJHZI010000851.1 coordinate 1,180,149, forward strand.
CATATTTAAACAATGCGTTGCATATCTGTTAATTCGTGTTACATTTCCAAAAGGATTGCATATAAAACACAGTACGAGAGTTAAAGTAAATATAATGCAATATTTTTAAAGTTTTCTGAGTTTTAGTTTATTGACCAATCAAGGAACACAGGAATAGATATTTACAAATATAGAGGCCTATAGATTAGCAGAGAGAGAGAGAGAGAGAGAGAGAGAGAAGAGAGAGAGAAAAAAGAGTGAGAGAGAAGAGATAGCGATAAAAAAGAGAGAAAAAGATAGACAGAAGGAAAGGGAGAGAGAAAGTTCTATAAAAAATGAGATCAGGCTCGTTTAAGAGTCAAGCATTTGTTAACTGTAACTCGACACGAAGTCGACCGTGAAGTCTGAATTAGCTCTCGATACTCTAAACTAAAGCCTCAACACTTCACAAGCATTGTTGTCTCGGGCCAAAAGCGTGCATATCACCTAAGGGAGTGTGTGATGAAATGTCGTATGTATAACATAAGAAACGGTTAAATTTATATTTATCATTCAAAAGCTAAGCCACATTTAATGTCAGTTTCCTATCATGAAAATTTGTAAGAATAGGTCGAACACGCCATTTGAATCCTGAATCCACTGATCCGCATTTGAACAATTTGCCGGTTTGCAAATGGCTCGGCCAATTCTATCGCTTAATTTCGGTTTGTCAACCAGCGAATAGAGATCCAATCACTAAATATCTATCCATTGGAACAAATAAGCTTGCTTCGTACCTTCCATCATTTTTTCAGGGTCGAGATTTAGCGCATTGGTTTAGTTGCGCGTTCCATGAACGAAATTAAACTACGACGGGCCATGTTAGTACTTCAATGGGTCACCACCATTAATGGCCGAAAGTTGATAGCATTGACAGAAAAAATCGCGAGAGTGTTGAAAGCTTTCTCTTAAATTTGTGTCGGCTTTAATGGATGAGCAATCAATGAGAAAGCTACTTCCAGTAATCATGGAGAGGAAGGAGAATATGAAGAAGTAACGAAAATTACAAAATGAAAACTAAGCAAGGAAACTCTTTTACACGTACGGATGTCATGTATGTAACAATACCATTAAAATATCATATCTTTATATAAAATATTTGATAAACAATTAACTCTTAAGCATAATCAATGCGCGCGTAATTTCTCTTGCATCGAAATAACACTTACTTAGTAATGTCTGACTAACGAAATTGTGAACGTAACACCATCTGGTAAATTTTCTGAAGACAAAAACTTTAACACTTCCCAAATAAGCCTTCAAGTATTCACTCCTGCTCCTACACATTTGCACTCGTAGATATATGCATGAACAATAAGACATTAACACAATATGATCCAATATCATCCGATAACAAGCAAAAATTTCAATTGAATAATCGTTATAATTGATTAATATAAAAGCCTATTTTTCTTAGAATGCATTATTCCAATTTTTACGACCAAATCTGTCCATCTTTAGAGACAAATATTGTTGACCTGGTCCTTTTTTGTGCGTATAGCAATCCATTGCAAAAAAATCAAAAACAGCATCTATTTCGTAATGGCCATCTAAAACTGATATTAAAGTGGCGGACAATTAGTTTCGGCCCTAATATTTGTTTTATATATTTTTACTCAATTGTCTTCTTGCAGACATTTTGACAGATCGTTTTAAAAGTGGTCATTCACGATATGATTAATTGAACAGACATATGTTCAAATATCTGACGAAGCCCACACTTGGTAAAATTTATCATCCAATTTTTCGTTCAATTTATCTGAACAGATAAATTGGGCGCTCCGTTAACGACACGGTTGGTCAATTCTTCAAGCAACCCGGACACAACACGGTGACGTTAAACCTTTATTATTTTAATATTATTATTACTATTACATTCATTTTATGAATGCAAATAAGCAGTAAATTCTTAGTTTTACATTGCCTAGAGAATAATTGTTTACACATATCACAATCTTGTTCAAGCATTTAAGTTAGTAAATATAGCATAGGATTTATTCGAAGTAGCTCTACGCAGAAAAATGTGATTATGGAGTCAATCACAACATACAAATTTCATTTAAACATTTCATACGTATTTATTTAGAGATTAACATCCACATAAAGTTTGCTCAGTCACATCTAATATGTTCAGTTTTTAATCTATATACAAGTCACTCCATCCAAACTTGTGGTTAAAGGGATGCGATGAAGTCTGAAAAGGCAATATAAGATAATGAGAGCATCGAAGCTCACTATAAAATATAAAGCAAAATTAAATAGAATTTATAAAATAATAAAATTTATAATTAATTCACAATTAAATAGAAATTCATTAGGTCATAAAACGATCAATAGTCACTGGTTAAATCTCTAATTCAATCACATATCCAATCACTGATTCAATCACTGATTCAGTCACCGATTCAATCACTGATTCAAACGCTGATTCAATCACTGATTCAGTCTTCCCCACACTGCGCACTATACTACTAAATTCTTTTCCTGGTGAAAGGTTTACTAAGCTTCAACTAATCTTTATGAAGATAACTCAAGTGACCCAAATCGTCTTGAAGCGAAGAGTTGAAATTCTGTCATTGAAGTTAAACAGCCTATATCCTAAGATCAGCCTGATGTGGAGTTAAATGAGCTCAATAACAATTTATGTTTAGTTTGCAAATAGGCTGATGTAAATGCTTTTCAGCCCCTCAACACGTAGCCTAAAGTCATTTTTATAATTTAAACTATACTGCAGACTCATATAAAGTTTAACTTCTTTAGAATCACAGGTCTACTGTCAGTGAATACCCAGCGGGGTTTCGAATTCCTGGTCTCTAGCTTATCAGACACGTTTGCAACCATCTCGAACACTGACCAGCCCAATAATATTTCTATAACTAATACAAAATAATTATATCATCATCATCTTCCCTTGAATCACAGTTTTGCAAGGATTGGCATTAGAAAATCATTAGTAATTTCTGAAGTCTAAGCACTCATCAACCGAATGTCTTTCCTAACCGTTGGTTTGAATCTTTGTGCTTTGTCACCTTTTTAGATAAGTGTAGTTGACGGATGGTATATTCTTCAGCAACCCGTACACAACAGGGAATATGCTATAATTATATAATTTTATGCAAAAAATATCGGTAACTCTAATTTCTGAATAGTACAAAAAGAAAACGTTACATTTTTAAAACTTCTAGTCCTAGCTTACAGTTACTTTATTACGCAGTGCATTCATAGGCCTATTATTGATTGTGAGAACGCGTTAAGTAAGGGCGTTATATGGGTTATATTCAGCACAAGCCATAGTAAACCTAAGTCGGCACACACATTCCTACAATACGTAATGGATTAAAGCCCATATTTAATAAAAGTCAAGAGCTAGCCTTGAGCACCAGTCGATCGATATAATCAATACTTCAGTGCGCCATCGTAGATCAATAACTGATATCGGTATTTGGTATAACTAGTACTCAAGAAATATGTGCTCTATAACGTTGCCTACAAGAGATTTTAATTAAATGTCCATGACCTGTAACACAAGCTTTCTTCTTATAGGCCTATGTAAGCTTAAGCCATTAGTTACACTCGAAAGCACGTAACAGTTGATTCTAATGAATGGATTTAGTGAAGTATTTGACATATCTGTATGCTTGTAGTACTTTGATCTTACTTGTAAATGAGATCAGTACTCTGCAGGCTTAGATGCATTTGTACAGATTTATCTACAAGTCATCAGCTTAGTAAATACATAGTTAAACTATGATATAACGGAATACAGCGCGTAATAAGAGAGTAAAAATATATAGAAATGTCTAAACAGCTTAGTGATTAAGTGTAGATAAAATCTTGAAATGTTAAATGACTGTTACTGAGTTTCTAGGATAATTTCCTGAGAGAACTGATCATAGTATAAACTCAGACATTCACAGGAATGGTGTAAAATTGACTAATTAAAGCTGTGAAATTCGCCATAATTAAGCTGCCTAATACTTAAGCATTGGTATTAAAATTGATGCATATCATCACATATGATAATTTCACTATAACTTTTATGTTTATGCATGAAATGATAGCTTATCATATTTGTAAAATTAATCAATAAGTCCGTTAAGCATTAAATTCAGTTTAAAAAGTCGTTCCCCTCACACTAAATAACATTTTATAGGACCAATTTTGTTCTAACAACCTATCTATAATCGTCAATTTCATAGAAGCTTTATTAAACACGATTAAATAGAAAATTATTAATTAAAACTAGAGATATCAACTAATGAATGATATTCTTAGTTCTAAAACTATTTCTTAACGCCAGCTAATTGAAGTTGACCTAAATGTTACAAGTGTAATTAAGTTATAAATTAGCTTGATGAAAATTAATTAGCAATAAAGTAAGCACTTCAGAGTTTTAACTTCATCGCTCAAACGTATAAGTACGATATAAATTTCTTAGTTATGCAAAATATTTGTATACGAACAAAGAATGATAATTTATCAATGTAACAGTGTATAGGCTGTTAGTACAGACCTACACGTCACTAATGACCTACTATAAATATTCGTAATAAGGCTTGCCAGCAATTTCAAGTGATAGATAATTATTTATTAAAGATAATCATGCAAATTAAGTATCTCTTAGATGAAATTCAATCTGCTTGAATTTCAAGACCTTCTACCTGAACAGTTCAACGCGTAGACATTCTTTTATATAAAGCTAAAAAAGTAAAGCTAAGGTTAACGTCAGTTTCCCCACTCGAAAGCGACGTCAGTGACGGGCGAGCCCAGGATTTGAACCCGCATCAACTGATCCGCGGTCGAGTGTCTTACCGACTTCGCCACTGGCTCCAGCCAATAAAGTGCAATTTTATTCATATAAACGCTGATCATTTGGCAATTTTAGGAGAGCCTAAAATATAAATATCAGAGTTAAACTGGATAGCAACTATAAATAGGAAACTACGCTAGAAAACCACCCTGTTGCTTCAATATAATATATTTGCCAGAATTGCTATACAATCTTTCGTTATTCAATTCCTTCTTCATATATGGGTGGCACGAAAAAGGGAAGAAAGCCAAGGGCTTATTTCAATTCCCAATCATACATGATTACATCATCCAGCTTGGTTTTAAAACTATTCACAGATTACGGAGTAGAGAGCTGTCAGAGAGAGCAAAACTCGCAAATTTATACACTTTAGAGTTACTATTGCAGTTTTCTTGTGAAAATAAAATAGCGCAAACTACAAATAAAAACAGCAACTAATCAAGGAAACTCTGTAAACACTTGCGGTATTATATGTTTCATGTGGTTAACTAAGGGAATAAAATGAAAAGTACAAATAAATACCAGGTAGTTAGTTACATAAAAATTGCGCCATGCATTCAACAGTACCAGTCGATGTAATTTATTTGGCCGTATAAAAATATGAATACAGCCTTTCTTTAATTTTTAGCCGAGCAGGCACTGCACCGTTTCAAAATATGTTTCGAAATTTGTGATCATTATTCATCACATACAAGTAGTGACAAATGAATGTATATCAGCATAAATCAAACATAAAAATTCTAGAATTACTCGTATAAATTCTAAACACCATTGTAATTGGACTGGACCTTTCAAAATACAATAAAAATTGACGTCTAATTTTTACCACAGAATCTTGACTCTTAAGTTAATGTCTTATTTAATAGCCATACATTCTACATAGTCTGGATTATCAGTTTCTTCTGAAATAGTATCTCACTTTTAAACGTACCAATTTATATATGAAGTTATATACTGCATATTGTAGTCATACATGATTGATAATTCAAATGGCCAAAAGACGCAAAATCATTGATAATTCAATACGGTGCTTTTTTTAATCGAGTGAAAATTTGAAAGAAAACATCAGTTTCTGTCACATTCATTCTAGGAATAAACCATAATAAGTCTATAGCAATACAGCCTGAGTCTTCTTGAAAGTGTATTAACTTTGTTATAACTCGTTAACGCAGACATTTAAACAAGGAACTCAATACTTTTTCTTAGCCCTCTCTCCTACTAAATACTCTCTGAATTTTGCAATTTAATGATAATTCTATAGTACGTCATACAATTGATCATATTTAAAATCGCAAAATTTCAATTCATCTCAGGTGAGATCATATGTGTTTTATGACGTTACTGGCAAATTTGCAACTCTACTGTGGTCTCTACATATTGAGCTATTGATCTTCTTATTAAATATTAAAACTTATACTTTTCAAAGAAATTTTTCATATTATCTTTAGATGCGGCAAGTAACCCTTAGCAATATGACATACACGTATAATAACTTTATAAGTAATTCAAAATTAAGGATCAGAGGTTATTACGAATGCAAGACGACATAAAGTTTAACACTATCACTATGATGAAATGAATAGCATCATCATATGCCATTTATTTCCTGTTAAACTAAGGTCGTGATACGAATAAACCTTCTCACTCCTCTCTGTCCCATACCATACAATCCGTCAATCTCCGATAATCTCTTCCATTCGATTTGGAAAATTTAGTAGCAATTTATGGAGCCTAGACCCTCATCAACCGAATGCCCCTTCTGACGTTGGTGTGGATCTTTGTGCTTTAGTCTCCTTCAACGACACGTGCAGTCATCGGTAGTTCTATTCTTTAGACAACCCGAACACAACACGGGAAATTATGATTAAATTAACAGTATTGTTATATAACAGCATATAAGCTAACAGTATTGTAATATAACAGCGTATAAGCTAAGCAGGAAGATTTCTTAAAATTTGACAATGGCACGTAAAACCGTTTCTGAGCTCTGTAAATAATATGTCCTTACCACCTTCATTCTGTTTTATTAAAATGTTCAATTTTGAGAAAAATGTTATAGCCAGGTACAACCATGCATGGCTTAAAGTCATAACCGAAGTGGCGTCACTGTATAATAGTTGCTACTATCGTCAAATTTACAGAGAATAGAGATCAAGTCAATGCTTGTTAACAATTAGGAAAGTGTTGGATAAATGTTAATTTATTTTTGCTACTCTGATAGCTATGTAGCCGTGATGTGTCCGGGTTTCTTGAAGAATAGAAAAACCGTGAACTGCAAGTGTCATAAAAGTGGACATAAAAATAAGATTCAAACCAACGTCAGAGAGGTCATTCGGAAGGTGAGCGCCTAGGCTCCAGAAATTGCTACAAAAATGTAAACGAATGGAATAGCATGAGCATATTGTGATTGGTGTGGGACAGAGAAGATTGGAGAAGGTTTATTCGTATCCCGACCCTAGTTTAACTTATTCTAGGGATGATGATGATGATGATGATGATGATGATGATGATGACGACAATGATGGTGACGACGACGACGATCCTGATGATGATGAAGAGGAAGAAAAAGATGATTATGATTATAGCTATGTCCGCAAAATCCTTCAAACTGGTCTGCTTTCCTCCCCATCCAATGAATTTGTCAAACTTCAATGTTAGCCAATCATCCGTCTGTTCTTCCTTGGCCTTCTTCCAATCCACGTGTTACATTGCAACTAAGTTCCAAACACTGATATAATGCTTTTTACATCATCAACTATATTATATTTAGTCAATTTCTAGGAGAACACATTACATTTTAGCAATGCCCTATCTTTAAATATCGATTGTCCAAAAAAAACTAATATCTTAACTATTATTTGTCTTCGTTACTATTTCAATAGCATTCTCAAGGCCAGTGGCTGCTCTTCGAGAATGTTTTTCATATTTTTAATCATTTTCAAAATACCTTTGCTGTTGATATCGTCATTTGGTAGCATGCTCTAATCTGTGATTATCTTTCAGGGATCCTAGGGGATATCCTTTAGCTGATGACTGACCTGAGGCTTGAACCTAGGTCACTTGCTTCCGACGCGATCACTCTAACCATTACGCGATATTCCCTCCCTAACTATTGTCTCATCTATCATCTCCTACCACTGCCTTAACAATAGTTAACTTTTAATTACTTTTTAAAAATCACTTTTACTTAAAATTTCCAAATTACATTAATAAAAAATATCTATTAAGGGATCATTTTTAAAACTTCGATAATAGAAATAAATTGAATTATAAATATACAATTTGCAATCAATGCAAAAAACAGTAAAAAGAAAATAATTATCAAACCAAAGTTTTAGATATAGTGCAACATAGTTTATGTATTAATTATAATTATTTATAATTATGGTAAACGCATCCGCCCCTTGTGTTTTTTTACGATGCTACTTATCACGGAGCGTGGCGCAGATATAGAGCAGCATACACTAGCAAAATCATTCATCGGATCAGCCATATTGGCATTGCACGAGAGAAAGAAAGAGAGAGAGAGAGAGAGAGGAGATTAAATAATGAAGGAAGATATTATTCATATACACTAAACAGTATAACTAAAGACTTTAAATATGACAGAACTGACTGAAGAAGTTTAACGATTTAAAGCTTTTTCACTCGGCTCCAATCCTATCTATGCAATAATTTTTCCTCTCAATTAGTTACCTAGAGATAAACCTTATTTTTTCTTAATTATTTAGACTTTTACTAAATAAAAACTTAATCAAGTCAATTTCATAAGTCGATTTGGGAAGTCGAAGAATTTTTAGTCATCATACAAGTAAATCTGGGGAATGTCGGGAACGTTTAAGACATCATCGCTAGATGACTAAGAATGACTGAATCAATCACTAAGAATTTAACGTTTGTGGTTCCTCGCCATAAGGCAATGTCCGAGACGGCTCAAATAGACTCTGCACCAAGAGACGCCAAAGCATCACTCGATCTAAGCACCCATCGATGAGGACAGAATAAGCAAAGACCTAAGAGAAAGCGAAATCAAAAACAGTGCAATTCCATGATACGAGGCAAGAGTGCAAGATTATTTAACCACTTGGAAATATGGAGGGAATAGAAGAATGTTAAAAGGAATATAAACTTCGCCTATCAATTTAGATGTACGATTTCATTCTACTTAAATATAATAGAATTCTTATAGACCTCTATCCATAAAATGCTAACCTTACTAACCTTTTATCATTGTACGACAAACACATATGGTTTGGCAATAGTTTCTATGGGAACATTTAAATAAATAATTTAAAACATATAGTGTTAACAAATGTATTTAACATAACGCCTACAAAATAGTTCAGTTGAATGATCGTACGTTGTATTTTTCAGTAAGTAGGCTCTTAATAACACCATACTTAATATTTTCTGACATTATATTGACATGTAATTGTGATTTCCAGATTTCACTGGTTAAGAGATAAACAGTATACCAGTATACACGTATATATTTCTAACATATATATAATATTATATGTATACTATATATAATATAGTATACATGTATATATATAATATTATATGTATACTATATATATATATATATATATATATATATATATATATATATATATATATACACATGCATATATATATATATATATATATATATATATATATATATATATATATGCATGTACAGTATATACAATTGAGATAACCTACATGCGCGTACGGCTCCTCAGACGATAAGCTGTCATAATATATAAGGCTTTCATATAATTATAGAAGTGAAAGCCTTACATAACCCATAGCCTTATAGCCTTACATTAATCAAATAACACATTACTAAGTAAAAATGATATTAACACAATCATACATTAAAATACAATTCTACTGGTCTATATTATAATATTATTTCTATCATACTATATTTGCTTACCTTTAAGTATCATGATACAATCGATAAATGTATACTTTAACCCTACCAACATTTATTAGACTACAACTTGACTAATTGACTGTCAACGCAGACACAGCTTAGCGGGGTTCACATAATAGACCTACAACAGGTATCTTAACTCTACAGCCAGCTATATGATTACAACTCTGCTAACACTGCGCTACAAGAGCAGCTACCGTAGCTGATAGTGTCGGTTAGCTAGGTCAGTGAAATAGACATAGGAACTACAGTTAATATATATATATATATATATATATATATATATATATATAAACTATATATATATATTAACTATATATATATATATTATATATATATATTATATATATATATTAATATATATATATATATATATATTCAAAATATACTAAGTTACATATATTAACTATATATATGAATATATTATCATGTATATTTCATATTGCATTTATCTTCAGTTCAGCAACTGAATTGTATTATTAATCTACTCTTCTTTATCTCCCATGACTTGTGACACTATAGTAAAAGCTGACCAGAGACAATGACAAGCTTACCTGCACAGCAACTACTCGTAAAATGTGCATTACTTTTGTCCAACTAATAAATAAAACTTATACAAGTAAAAAAGTTATAGTTATTAGCTGTGTTAATGCATAAATAGTACTCTCTCTTGCTTTTTTATCTCTTTCTTTTTTCTTTCTATATCTCTCTATCTCTATCTCTCTCTCTTTCTTTCTCTCTCCCGCTCTTTCTTTCTCTCTCTCTACTTCGCAATCTCTCTAGTTCATTTCCATATGTCAGGTCTAAAGCTCATATTCCTGCTCTCATGCTCAAGTAGCGATAATCACACAAAAGTCTTAGAATGATTAGAGCTAGAACGCATCGAAATCTGAATATATCATTTAGCTAAACATGGCTTTACTTGTGTTTCGTCAATTAAAGCGTTCAAGGTTGATCTGTTTCGTATTGACTATAGACACTAGTAATAAGTGATAAAATCAGAATATTATCAAATGATATAACAGATAATATGAAACTTATACTGTAAAGGCTGTGTATACGGCACTAACAAACTTGACACACCACTTTTAGGCAAATTCATTGTCTCTGTTGGAGTTTAAAAAAATCCCTTCCCCTTAGGCCGGGCGATAAAATTTCCACTCTTTAAGCTCTGTCCAGAAGGCGTGAGTGAATGCGTGGGTGTTACTAAATATGTAGAATTTTAAACTCTCCAGAAGAACAGGCGAGGATCTATAGGGGGACCCTCAGGTTTAAATTGTTACGTTTTTATTGGCGTAAATAAGAATTAAAAGGTGCTTAAAAATTAATGCCAATTTTCAAAATATTTCTTATTTTGTAAATGTTTTATTTCATTAGTTTTATATTAATTGTTATGTGGGCGAAAGTAATAAATGACGTCACTGTTCAAAAAATGACGGGGCACCCTTAACAAATTTCTAGATCCGCTCCTACCTATGCTGTATTCTCTATTGTATTATCCTTCGAAGTCTACACTCACAGATAAATTGTACACGGAGCTCATGCATGCAAGTAACTTGCAGGCCTGAAGGGTAACTTTTCGTATAAGCAAGAAAAGTTGCCCCTACTGTTTGCTCATAGCAACTGTTACAGTAGTTAAACAGTTGTGCAAACTAACATGAAATTACATAATCCGCTCAAGGTAAAGATCACTTTGAATTGAAACCAGAATGAATTTTAGTCTGCTGTTTTCATTGATTTTTTGTCTTCGTTAGAACAAAATATGTCAAATGGGTTTTGAGTTATCGTAGGTATAGAATCTCTCAAATAGATTCTCTATGAGATGATTCGAACTTTAGTCTGACACAAAAATTTTTATTAGAGATGGTATGAACTTTAGGGCGATATTCTTTAACAAGACTTGAAGTATAAATTCTGAAACGAAAAATCCTTAGAAGTAGATTTTGCTGATTTAGAAAAGTATAATTATTTTCAATGACTAAAGTAAATTAAAAATAGGCCTGAATTACATGTATATAATATCCAATACCAATATAAACATCACCACAACTAGTTTAAACTAATTGAATCGAAATGAATGAATTGCTTGGATTGCTGTATTCTTCCAATTTCATTTCGATTGCATTCTTAATAATTTTCTAGTTACTCTAATTGATTCGAAACTGTAAACTATTTATTAGGGCTCTTAATGCTTTATAGGCACATACGGAAGCTACCACCATATACATATATGTATACGGTAATATCTTCTCTCTCTTACTCTCTCTCTCTCTCTCTCTCTCTCTCTCTCTCTCTCTGTCTCTCTCTCTCCTCTGTCTCTTGTTCTACAAAATAACAGATCCAATATACTGTATATGTATACTATATATTATATAGAAGTAGATATTATATATATATATATATATATATATATATATATAAATGTATATGCGTGTGTATATAAATGTATATGTATATATGTATATGCATATATACATGTATATATATATATATATATATATATATCAGGGAATTATGCCCTGATATATTGAATAATAGTGTTATTTATATTATATATACATGTATATATACAGTGTGTATGTATATATATATATATATATATATATTAAAGTTTATATACACTTATTTTGACTGATTATGGTATTTTTATTATACAGGTGTTTAGAGGTTATTTAAGCTTAGCCTATGCGTAGCTTGACGTCAGTAGAGTGGGCGGAGCTAGGGCGGTTTTGTTTGGAGATGACACAGGAGGTCACGGAGGGAATGAGTAGATTGAATTCCAAGTGATTTCTGGATTGATAGAGGATTAGAAGGAATGAAAGAATTAGAGTAGACTGTTTCAGAACAGTGGTGGATAATCATTAGGTAATATCCAATTTATGGTTTATCAATAGATGATCAGAAGAAAGAGTTCGAAGTATAAATTAAAGTATTATAACGCAGTTACTGAATAAGTAATCAGCTAGTGTTCCTATATTGGAATTTGTGTCTTGATACTTTAATTGACTAGAGCAATGTATTCATTTTCGTAGGTTTGATATTGTATAAGATTATTTTAGTTCTACGCGTTACACGATCGAATACATTAGAAGGACAGACAATTTAAATTTAATTAATTTGATGAAGCCTTGTAGGTCAAAATCTTCTCTCAATTATCTTCTCGCAGGATCACTCAAAGGAACAAATTATATTTTGATATAATTAATTTAAACCAATCTTGTGCTAAATATCAATAAAAAAAATAGATGAAGAAATAAAGGAACGTTAACTAAAACGTTCTTGATTGGTATTTCTCGTGTTCACAATGAACACTGATAAGACTTCATTGACGCAATGGTACCAATTCATTGTTATTGATTAGTACGTAACTAATAATGTTGACCTGGATTATTTAATATATCTTCGTTGTAGAGCCCGTACGATATTCTCATATTAGTGGTATAGACAATAGACTATTAGGCTACTGAGCATCCTAAGTGCTGGATCGGCCGTCAGGTCTGTTTCTTTTACTGACCAGTGTAGCTTCGATCTAATAAATAAACATCTCTCTCCTTCTCTCTCCCTCCCTCTCTCTCTCTCTCTCTCTCTCTCTCTCTCTCTCTCTCTTCGATCTACTTTGTGAAGGCCTATTTCTTTCCGAATTTAAAATCTGTAACTTATAGATTAAACTAGAAGATCTGAAAAAGCCACCTACAGATATCAAATCACTACCTTTAGGGGAATTTAACTCGACTCGCCATATCAATTTTATATTTCAATTACTTTTTATTTAATTTAGTTAAATAAATTGAATTAATTTAATTAATCTAATTTTATTTATTTATTTAAATTAATTTTAATTTAATAATTTTTTTAATCAAATTTGTAATTACTTTTTAAATTTCATATATTGTTTATAACACAGTTGACTTTGTCAAATAAATGCCCAAATCAAATAAGTTTACAATTTACAAAATGGAGTTATCTTCCAGTCAGTTGCATAGAATAGAATAGAATAGATAATACATGTATGTTCATTTTTCAGCAAAGATACAAAATGCATATCGCGAGAAAAATTGGTCGTCAGTGAAGATACAGAGTATCTTATCTAGCTGACTACCATGATAATTATGTTACTTACAGTTCTTAATAAAGCTAGTATTAGTTCATAGTTCATAATGCATACAGAGTTGAACTTATAATCTACATGTATAAGCAGAGCTAAATGACTAATAAAATAAAAAATAAAAACCGTTAAACTTACATAACTTCGATCATACAAATTAGTAAATTCTCATAACTTCGATAATACAAATTAGCAAGACTAATAACAACAAGGGACACTTTATACCGCTTAGAAAACTCAGAGATTTTGCATTGCATATGTTAGGGGATATAAGGTTCCAGTTGGCAACAAAGTGGCATAAGATTTGAAAAATTCATTGGTAGTTCTAGCATAGCATATAAATACTTAGTATTGGAAAGTCTAGTATGATATAAACTATGTGAGTGATTGTGCATGTTATCAATGAAAATATCCCTAGTGGCACTTGACACAGATAAATTCATAAAATTCTAACATTTATAGATTAATTTACCAATAGATAGTTTATATATTTTGTGAACAGGTAAAATATTAAAAGTTTGGTAGAGTTGCTTCACATTACAAAATTTGTGTTTACTCTGCAAGGTTCTTAAGATCCGAATGCAAGCGAAATTCAGAGGCTGCAATAATTTAGTTGTATTAGCATAAACTTCAATGCCATAATGTAACCTAGATTAAACACGTGAATGGTAAAGGTGCCTGCAGCAGTCTAAAGTGATATACTGTCTGCGTTTATATAACATACCATTCGTTATAGCTATTAATTTACATATTACTGATCTAATGTGATCACCAAAAGTTAAATTTTCATCCATAATTAAGCCTAAAAATTTACTAACATTAGCTCTATTAATACAGACGTTGTCAAGTATTATACGTAGATTGTTAGTACGGATAAAGTCATCATCCTCTTTTGTAGGGTAAAACAAATCGTAGGACGATTTAGAGAAGTTAACAGTTAATCTATTGGTTTTAAACAAGTTACTAATTTGAGAACATGCTTGATTAGCAGACGTAAACAAATCAGCAATATTAATATTTTTAACAAATACATTAGAGTCATTAGCATACAATTTCAGAGAAGCATCATTACACGCATAAAGAATGTCATTCATATAGATTATAAAAAGCAATGGGCCCAGAATTGAACCTTGACGGACTCCAATATTAAGTGGTAACGCATTAGATTTACTACCGCCAACCATTGTAAATTGATTTTTTCCAGATAAATATGAGTTGCAATACCGCGAATGCCATAATATTGCAATTTATAGAGCAAAATGTTATGATCCACTGTGTCAAAAGCTTTTGAGAGGTCAAGAAATATACCCAGGATTTTTTTCTTGTGCTCATTAGATAACAGATTAACACTACTAAATAAAGCGTCATTAGTTGAGTGGCCAGTTCTAAAACCAAACTGATTTTCAAGCAAAATATCAAACCGATCTAAAAACATAATAACACGTTTATGCATGAGCTCCTCGAAAACCTTACTTAGGTTATTTAATAAAGAGATAGGTCGATAATTTTCAATTTTATCTGATTACCTTTTTTATGTATCGGGATAACCTTGGCTAATTTAAAATTAGTTAGAAAGTAGCCTAATTACATTGTTAATCCTCTCATCGTAGATGAGAGGATTAACAATGTAATTAGCAGATAGTTGCAAAATTTTACTTGATATTGAGTCAGGCCCAGTAGAATTACTTTTATTTAGAGAAAGAATTAAATTGAGAACCGGGGATAGAAAAATCGAGTGTGAAATATGTTTGTGAAGGAAACTCTTAAACGAAGTGACATCTTGTGGGATGGCCTCAGCTAAGCTTTTGCATTCTTAACGAAGAATGTGTTAAATTCTTCTGCAATATCTTCTTTGTTATTAATAACAATTCCGTCCTTACTGCTTAAATGATCAATAATTGGCTTACTAGATTTACCATTACAGCTGGTAATGTTATTTAGCGTTCTCCATATATTTTTATAGAGTTAAACCTTATATCAAAATTAGGCCTATTACTATAGTACTTTTTATGATGATTTTTAACATCTTTTTCAAGCACTTGCGGTAGTTTTGATAGATAACTTTATCATTTTCACAGTACGACCCTTTAAAAATATAGAATAGGTCATTCTTTATTTTAATGCGTGATTTTAATTCTTTAGAGATCCAGGGTTTATTTTTAAAGCTTTTTCGAGAGCATTGAGTCAGAGGAAAATTGTTATTAGCGGCAGCAATTAATGAGTTAGACGTATAAGTAATAGAATCAGCAATATTATACGAATTATAAACAGGAGACCAATCAATTTTAGATAGGTGTGTATGGAAATTTATAATATTTTTATTACTGTAAATTCTAACGTATGGGCGATCAGAATAGTTTACTCTTTCATTGTTGGAAACAAGGAGAATAATATTTGCAAAGTGATCAGTGATATCACTTGTAACGGTTAGAGATTTTACTCTTTGACCTTTAGTACAATCTAAACCAAAATTAGCTATATGATCAATTATGCTGAACGAGTTGTTCACACAATGTGTAGGTGTAAAGTTCATGTTGCTTAATTCATTCACAAACCTTTCAATACAAGTGCTGTCTTTATATTTAATCAAATCAATATTAATGTCACCACAAATTATACTTCTTTTTAAAGTTATACAGATCGATAAATACTTTAAAAAACTTGCTGATAAAATCAAGTATGGACTTGTCAGGATGTCTATAAAAGAAATACAAACGTAGTGTACCAAAAATACATAAGATGTCAATAACTAAGAATTTAGCAACCAAATCAAAAACAAATAACTATCATTTGAAGAGTCAACAATATTGAAAGTGATAGTTGAATAGCCCTAAAGGAAAGTCTTAATTAAAAGAACGGTATAAGTTAAGGATATTTCGTATTTCATCGCATCAGCGGAACGTTCTTAAATAGTTAAAACAAAAAAAGCATATTACAACCAAGTCAGAAAAACAAGAGACAGAATCAAACAGAGACCAAACAAAGTCTGCCGCGCCGTTATTCCGGATGAGTATCCGTACTGCGCGAAAGGATTAGCCGTAACTGGAACTGCCGGGATTGTCACATTATAGGCTCTAACGTAACGGGTTATGATTGAACTACAGTCCGGCAGGATACCTGGAGGCCACGGATCAGTGACCACTCTCACCAGTGGCTCAAAATCAAGTTTGTATGCATACACCTCCGTGCCGATAGTTCTGTTGAGGCTGGAGATGTTGTTGTAGGGATTGCATGGGATTTCCGGTCCAAGAGCGAAGTAGTATTCGTCGGGCTCGTTAGATACGAGATAGTAGTAGACTCCTTCAGGCGACATGTATCCACCTGGAAAGAGCTGCCTCGCGGCGGCTTCAGCGCTTGATGCTGCAGCCTTGGCTCGCAGAGCTGTATTGCAATAATTGCACAACATCAATTTAATGTTTTTTTAATCTAATTCCCGATAGATATAATTATATTAGGTAATTTTTGTCAGGGTCATGTAATTAGTGTATCGAGCATTGGTTTGTGTTTTAGTAAAGTATGTAGTAAGTATCTTGTTATATATTGTTTTATAATGTACCATTTAAGTGGAAGATCCTGATCAAGCCTCTCGCATCGGAGGAAAGACCCCTACCATCATGTCCCTGTCAGGGTCTCAAGTCAACGTGCACGAAAGGGAGGGTTCTGCGTTGAGGTGTATCGTGGAGAGAGATCTCAAAATTACAATAGTTTGGTTTAAGAAAAATAGAAACATTCTGAGATACGAAGTGTTGACAGAGTTCACGAAAGTCCGGTAAGTAAAACCTAACTGTTGAAAGTTTGCTTTGTTCATACCCTGCTCTTTTTAAGATGAAATGTGACGTGGAATGGCTGCATAAAACCATCCAATTACTATCATCAGTAGACACGACTTTTGTAGTGCTCGATGTTGTCATGGAAGACAATGGAACTCTAATAGTTGTTGTTATTATCGTGACATATATTTTGGTATATGATAAGTTACTGTGCCTTTTTGTTGTTCTTAATAATAATAATAATAATAATAATAATAATAAAGGTTTAACGTCCGTTTCCTCATACAAGGATGATGTAAGGGACGTCATTTCTTGCTGGGACCTCTAGGAATGGGTTACTGACCACCATGTAGTGCAGCAATAGAACCAAGGTATATTTTGCCACCAAGATCCTATGATACATGAACCTATTTACCACCTGCAAATGATCTAATGTATAAGGTGTGTTAACCGGTGGCAAATGGGTAACACACCGTATGCATGGGCAGTGTAAAATTTTCGATAGCACTAAATCAGTTATGTTTCTTTTCGTATAGTTTGTGCGCTTTTTAAGTTTATCTATTATTAATTTGCTAATTACGGGTCTTAATGGACGTTTGACAAATGTATGACTTGGAAAAGGTATTGAACATAAAGACTGTGTAATACAGACCTGGAAGTAATCCCAACAGGAGTCCTAACAGTAGTCCGAGCAGAGACAATCCGAGGAGTGTTCCAACTATAGCTGCACAACATTTCTGTGATACAGAATAAACAGCAACAACACAATTAGAGTCCAACGGTTCACTATGACAATTTTTAGCACTATGGAGTCGTATGCAACTGATGAGCAGAGTATGGGGTCAATACACAGTCGATACAAAAATCGTAAACTCTAGAATTAAATTCAAGGAAGGAAAGTATGCGGAAAATATTGACTGCATTCAAAGTATTGTGCCTAAAGACGAAGTACTAATAATATAATATATTTTTGTTTATTAAAACGTGTATCATAGTTAACGTTGATTTAATAAAAGAAAGAGTCTGAAAGACTGATTCCTTTGTCTTAGCTTATAGTGTTAAGCAATCACTTTTAAAATAAAGCGATAACGATACTATGATTCCCCGTGCCTGTTCACTGCCTGTAAAAGTAAGTCACATTTATCTTACAAAGTCTCTAGTACTGTAGGCCTATATAATGAGTTGCTATGAGCAGATAAAAATATACCTTAGGTATTTTCAGTGTACTATCGCTATCGAGATTTTAGAAATGTGAGTAATTCTGATAAACATTCTAATCTTAAGCTGATTATAATTATTATATGTATATGAAAAGTTACTAAAATAACATAGGCCTAATACCCACCTATCAATAACTGATAATTAATTGTTATTTTAACCGGATAGCAATATAAGCGAATGCTAGAAAACTCTTTAGATATAATCATGAATCAATTCTCATTGTAAAGTAATGCATTTTTGTCATTTTTCTAAACTGCCACACAACAAAAAACTGGCAAAAAAGCTACTGTTAACGTCAGTTTCTTCACTCAAAAGCGATGTCAGTGACGGGCTAGCCCAGGATTTGAACCCCGCACATACTTATCCGCGGTCGAGCATCTTACCAACATCAGGCTTCAACTGCTATAAAATCATACCGAGCTACTAAGGCATCCGGTAGCGTGATTTGATGACGTCGCAATCTGGCTTTTCGCAGCGTATGCAGAGCTTGTGACGTCATAAGCACCTGATCCGTATGAGTTCACGGCCTTTGTCTGTGTCACGTGACTGCTACTCGCAGCCCCATTGGCTCTGGAGCCGTGCCAATCTCTGGCACTGGCTCGAGCACCACCCCCGTTGTAGTAGGTTTTATTTACCACCGTACTTTCAGTTGATAAACTTTTGTTTGCATTTAAATTTAAATTCGCTTCCTTGGCTTCAACTCCGTTTCCCTGTTATTTAAAATTACATAACTAATATTAATAATTTTATTTTTAAAATTACGTTTTAGCGCATTTATGTAAACTTTAAATCACGAATGTTTCCAATGAAGATAAGGGAGTTTAAAATTTGTGAAGGTTTATTTGACAATCTTATATAAGCAGACAACACGAAACAAAAGTAACGTCCTGAAGTTTTTGTCGGATATTACGGATGCAGTGCAACTTTTTCTCTCACGAGCTGATCAATGTCTAAATTTGATAGAATTATTAGCAAAGATTTTCGGCTAAAACTCCTATGGAGCTACTGGGGCGCTTGGTTCCATGTTCTGACGAATGCGGTGAAGACAACTTATGAGTTATGAAGCTTGAATATTGAATACACAAGTAGGCAAAGAACAACTGATTGCATGGAAAGCCTTTAGTACCGCCAATTTCAAATTAGCAAATACATGTATACTAGAAATATTGAACAAATGCAAAACCTGTCCTTAAACCTTTCCAAGCATCCAGGTCGGATATACAGATATACGTCATAATAACTTAGAATACTAAATATTTTATAAAGCTATGAAAATAGATAATTTATATCAAATTTTTAATAACATGTTTTCATATAAATAGGTTCAAAGAAGAAGTGAGTAATGCAGTAGATCTGCAGTGACCTGCAGTGTAATCATTTCTATGATCTTGGCGCTGTCCTGAGCCAATACCTCTGAGCTCGCTCCTTGTCCTGGAACCTCTTTGACAGTGATCAGCTTCGTGATCGTTGTGGTTGTTGAGGAGTTCGAAGACGCAGCTGCTGCCGGTGCTTCTGCAGCAACCTTGATAATTTCAAAGTGAGCTCAAATCAATCAATTAGTCAATCAATCAATCAATCATTCAGTCAATCGTTATTTAAGGTCAAATGGTTGACGATCGTTTTCTTGTCGAAAGATGTTAGGGACGTCCCAACAGCACGAAACACTTGAAACCGATTCAATAAAACTGATATGCAAAGATATGCCGAATGTCTCTCTTAGTGCACTGCATATTGGCAGGTCCATGGCATATAACATCTCCACATATTTCTATCACATTTGTAGATGCCGAATACTAATAAATGATCATTCAATTAAATAATCAACCCAACAAGCAAACTGCACACATATAAGGTTCAATAACTAATCAGGCAATCAGCGCATCAAATATTATAATGAATGAGAGCGGTAACAAGGGACAGAGAGATGCAAATACAATGAATGTGAGATACCACAGTGACAGAGAGAGAGAAAGAGAGCGAACGAGCGAGAGACAGAAAGGGAGAAAGAGAGAAAGAGAGATAGAGAGAGAAAGAGAGAGTGAGCGAAAGTGAAAGAGAGCTACTTATAGAGTCAGGAGAGATAGAGTGATTGCGTGAGAGATAGAACAAAAAAGACCGGTTGAATTGAAGAGGATAGCCAATAAATTAAGTCAAATCAGGATGTTATCACACTCTTGATCCAAATGGATAGCAACTGTAATGAACATTGCAGCCCATCATGATAAATCATAATATAGACAGATATGTGTTTATTTCAGCATCAACACCAAATCACTGACAAATGCAAACAGAAATAAACATTTAAATGAAATAAAATTTTAAAAATTCCCAGGAACCCAGTGTGTCAAACAGTCTATAAACATCAGAACAACGGCAGTCAGGGAAGATATACATGTACCATGTTTCATGACATCATGACGCATCATGCTATATCACATCGTGATATAATGGCACACCTGTATACGAGATATCATGCCATAGAGTATCAGGACACAACATGATACCGATATGAGTTCCGACTGTGGATCATTACTACAGGGAAGAGTTCAAGAGTTCAAATCCTGGGCTTGTTCGTCAATCACATCATTTAAATAAATTAATTTACAATAATCTATTAATTGATATTTTCATCACAGTTTGACAAAATATATAGACCAATGCCTTCGATAGTCTGGAAATCTATTAAAGAAACAAATGTGGCATAGTTCAAATTTCACAAATATTTCACAAATGTATGCTTACCGTATTTACAAAAAAAATTATTGAGATATAGTTCAAGTTTACAAAGGCATGTTCGCTGTATTTACAAAAACTAAATCAGATGTAGTTCAATTTCACAAATGAATGTTCGTTGTATTTACAAAAACTAAATCAGATGTAGTTCAATTTCACAAACTTGTGTTCACTGTATTTACATTTAACTACAAATTCATGCAGTATACTGTGTACTAACTGTGATCGCGGGAGCAGCAGCTGCAATTACCTCCACCGTCTTCGTTTCAGTAGTTGATTGTGCCGCTGCTGCTGGTATCACAACTGGTATAGGCACTGGTGTAGGCACTGGTATAGGCTCGTACTCGTAGATAGTCCTCGTCGTCTTCTTCTTGTTCTTCGTAGTCTTATTTTCTGCCTTGGCCTGGACTACGGGCGCAGTGGCTTCGTAAATGACTCTACGAGTTGTTTCTGATGGCTTCTCCTGAACTTCACTGACGTTACTATAGACAGCAAGCCGCGATTCAGGAGTAATCTGCGACTCCACTCCGTACGACCTTGAGCGTCTGATTGAAGATCTCCTTTCCAAAGAAGACCCATCTCGGCGCCTCAGAGCGTACTCGGCACTGCTTGGTTCGTCGTACAGAACCCTTCCGCTCGGTAGTCTTCTCGCTGAATTCATCGAAGGTCTTCTTTCAACGGCGTAGCCCCGCCTATCAACGGCGTAGCCACGCCTACGTGGCCTTGGACTTGTATCGACGTAGACTGCTTCAGGATATTCGTAGTCATAGTCATAATCGTAGTCATAATCGTAGTCATAATAGTCCGCATAGCCGTCGTTAACGTAGTACCCATCATTGGGGTACCGGCGCGGCGGTAGACCTCTTCTGTACATTCCGACGTTTATCAATCAGTGGATTTATCAGTGACGTTATCAGTGACTTTATCAGTGACTTTATCAGTGATTTTACATGCGGATGAAATGTTGATTAAAAATTCCAATTCTAAGATATCAATCAAACGTCTGTGTCTTAAACCTGAATAATTACAAGTAGTCGGTTTGAAGCAATTACGTTAATAGACGTACATAACCGTACATAAGCTTAGTTATTAAGGAGATGAGTAAAAGAATTAATTAAATTAATCTGATTAATTTGAGACGTTTAAAATGTATTTTAATGGAATTCCTGTTTTATGAATTTATCAATTCTAGTATCTGCGTATACTGATGGTGATAGATAGATAATTCCATTTTCAGTTTAAGTTTTAGTTAAACTGATAAAAATAATTTCAGTTAAATAGCGTTCAATTAACTTAATTACCACTGAGTAACATGCGGTAAAGTAATTTCTCTCTCTGATTTCTGTAAAAGGGATGATTCTTAATTTATTTATTAATTTGCTTGAATTAAGTTGGTTCTAGTAATATGTAATTATTTCTAGTAATATATAGTAATTTCTAATAGCATGTGTTGGTTTTTAATAACATGTAATTTATTCTAATAACACGCAGTAATTTCTAATAACATGTAATTATTTATAATAATTAACATGTAACGATTTCTGATAGCATGTCATTATTTTTAATAAAACGTAATGATTTCTGATAATACGTAATGATTTCTCATAACGTATAATGATTTCTATAATCATGCAATTATTTCTAATAACAAGTAATGATTTCTTATAAAATGTAACGATTTCTAATAACATGTAATTATTTCTAATAGAATGTACTTTTTCTAAAAACATATAATTATTTCTAATAACATGTACTCATTTCTAATAACATGTAATGATTTCTAATAACACGTAATGATATCTAATAACATGTAATTATTTCTAATAGCATGTACTTATTTCTAATAATATATAATTATATCTAATAGCATGTACCTATATCTAATAACATGTATATACATGTATATCGGTTCGTATTTCAAAGACGTCAGTAAAATTACAGCAGTGATGTTTAGGGCCTGTAACAGAAAAGTAAATAATGATTAAGTTATTTAATTTTTGAAATTTCATGTCCTAATAGATTTTATTAACCATTTTACCAATATATCCACTGGAATGACTAACATTTTTAAATACAGATGTAAAGTTAAAGTACATTAGCATAGAGCTTTTGCTAACTATAGCTGGTGCGGTGTCTTGGCTATCTTCATTTACGATGAATCTATTATTCCCATTTCTATTGAACAAAAGATCAATGCCTAGTGCTGCTGAATTTATTCCGACTGACTGCAAGGAATTCTCAAAAATAATTCTAGAAGCGAATACAGAATGTAAGCTAATTCAAAAATAAATTCAAAATGGAATTTAAACATGAATTTTTAATATGTAACTCTTCAAATAATGCAAAAAGCAAATCAACAAGGAATTCTCACATGTAATTCTTACAAGTATGTCGAATTAAAAAGAAATTTATTAATAATTATCTATCTCTTAGTGGCAGGTCCATGGCATATAACACATCCACTCTTCTCTGTGTTTCGCGATCTTCTTCATGTCTACATATGAGTGGATCTTTAAATAATATAACAATTATAATATCGGCCTTCCTTTGCTCTATTTCCTTCCATTCTGCCTACTATGACCTCTTTTAGTAGATTTTCCCCCTGAATGTGGCCTGTCCAGCTGTTGTTTTAATACTAATTATCATAAGTAACTCAACGAATAATTCTAATTGTTTGTGTTTGTTTGTGTGTGTATGTGTGCTCGCGTGTATCGTATCTGTGTGTGTTAAGGAAATATACGATCCTTATAGTGTACATCTACGATCCTTATAGTGTACATCTACGATCCTTATAGTGTACATCTACGATCCTTATAGTGTACATCTACGATCCTTATAGTGTACATCTACGATCCTTATAGTGTACATCTACGATCCTTATAGTGTACATCTACGATCCTTATAGTGTACATCTACGATCCTTATAGTGTACATCTACGATCCTTATAGTGTACATCTACGATCCTTATAGTGTACATCTACGATCCTTATAGTGTACATCTACGATCCTTATAGTGTACATCTACGATCCTTATAGTGTACATCTACGATCCTTATAGTGTACATCTACGATCCTTATAGTGTACATCTACGATCCTTATAGTGTACATCTACGATCCTTATAGTGTACATCTACGATCCTTATAGTGTACATCTACGATCCTTATAGTGTACATCTACGATCCTTATAGTGTACATCTACGATCCTTATAGTGTACATCTACGTATGCAGTAAATGTACATCATGTGTTATATAGTGATGGACAATAAATATAGAAATATCATCGAACTGTCTAATTTAATTTCCAAGTATAATTTTGCAAAAGATTACGAAGGAATATAAATTATGTTAATAATAATAATAATAATGAAAGTATTGATGAAAATAATAGTAATAATATTACGTGACTGACATTTTTTTGAGTAAGGAAACTGATATTAGGATTAGCTTCACCAGCTTTTAATAATAATAATAATAATAATAATAATAATAATAATAATAAGACCCGGACGACATTACTTAGTGCCCTGGTGCAATGACAAATGTGCCGTATGGGGTGTCACGGTAATTAACACTAGGGCCAACTCTTACCTGAATTCAGTCACTACCCGTGGAGCTGCTAAACTAGCCGCCTCTAAGAAAATGGATTAGAGATCTTGATAATTAATCTTAGAGTATGAAGTTGTTCCGGTGGACATTGAAACCATGTTCCTCATGAATTCCGATGGAGTTTGACTTCATTTATGGCATGGACAGACTATTTGCAGAGCAAACCGACAATAAGCAAGAGACCTCCTTGCTTTGGCAAAGGCTTTCCATGACTTTGCAAAGATTTAATGCAGTCTGCTTTAGCAATTCTTTTAAGAAGCTAGATGACCTATATTAGCCGGGCGGCGATACAACATTTATTGCTCGTATCGTTTTTATTAAACCTGGGATTCTTTACAACCAGGGTAAATAAAAAAGTTAACAAATTAAATAATAATGAAGAATAATAATAATATTAAAAAATAATAATAATAATACCTATCACGGACACATTATTAACAAGCAATCTCACCCTTTCATGCACTGCCGCTGGCTCAGCTGCTGAAGACGCTGCCAATAGGAAGTCATTTAAATATGCCGCAGTCTCTAGCAGCTACATCTTCCAGGCAATTGCTTTCGAGACATTGGGCCCCATCCACTCTGCCGTGTCTGACTTCATAAACGAATTAGGCAGGAGAATCAACTCCATTACAGGCGACCAACGCGAAAGCGCCTTTCTATGGCAGCGCCTGTCCATTGCACTCTAGCGCTTTAATGCTGTCTGCGTACGTGTCAAATTGGCGAAGGCAACTTCACAGAGCGTAGAGGAATTATTTTGAGTATTTCTTTTTTATCTTTCTTTTAATTAAATAAAGCCTTTCTTTTATCTTATTTTTTTAGCCCAGGGCCCTATACAGCCCAGGGCATTCAAAAAAGTAACTGCCGACAATTTATATTGCAGTGTCAAGGCCGGTTACCCGTCTTCCAGACTTCTTCACAGGTTTATTTCGTTATATTGCTTTAATAAACACATTTCATGAAAAGTTGTGAATATAAAACTTAGATTTTCAGTTCTATTTGCAAAGAATTAAACCTAGGAATCTTAGCGCCTATTTGGGACACTGTGTCTGTGCTAAATAAACCTAGAGGCACCAGTCTGTCTGCTATGGAGGCGTCGTTGTCAAAACAGTAGCGTGAGGAATTTCGTGAAAACAAACTTCTGTGTTTTTGTGTGAGAATGATTGATTGATTTCAAGTTACTGATTGGAGCGACATTAACCTGCACTGGCCGCAAAAGGTCTGACAAGCTTAACATTGGCTGAAGAAGATTCGTATGAATTCATAATATATAATTAAACTCTTGAATAGAGTGAATTATTCAAGCATTGTTTCCAAATAATTTTTGGTCGCTTTTGTGAGGGCTTCTCTGCTTTGAAACTTGCCCAGTATTTATAGTTTCTCTTTTTCACTAACAATTTTCAAAATTTCTACATAAGAATAGCTGAATCGTTAGTTTATGGGGTTTAAATAAATTTTATAAAATCATTTAGTTATCGTAACAATTTGTATCGGGAAATTCTAATATAGGAAGATTATAAACAGCAGGAGTTTGTAATATGATCTTTGGACACAATTTGGTGAAGTCCTGAAAACATAGTCTATATCTGCTTCAGTACAATATGGAGCACTTTACTTAGTTAAATTATTTTCCTAATTTCTTAGAAACAATGCATCTAATGATTGATAGAATCAGATTCTTTAAATGAATCATTCCTCTAGTATCATTTGAATCAATCCTCTAGTAGCCTAATACTTTAATCATTCCTATAGTACCCTTTGAATCATTCCTCTACCAACATTTGAATCATTGTTCTAGTTTCGTTTGAATGATTGTTCTAGTTCCATTTGAATCATTGTTCTAGTTCCATTTGGATCATTGTTCCAATACCATTTGAATCATTGTTCTAGTTACATTTGGATCATTGTTCTAGTTCCAATTGAATCATTGTTCTACTAATATTTTCAATCATTGCTCCAGTACCGTCCAACAACGCATCAATACTCTGATATGTAGGCCTAATACTGGTGGAATAGTTGTGAAAACTAATGACAGATTCAGTATGTTTATCATGTACCTGATAATTCATTCTGAATTCAGCACTCAGTCCATCTATTTCAATAAATGCATGGGACAGAATTGAGGAAAATCTTAACACCAAGAAAATCCTGGTTTAAATTCATAATGTAGTAAAATCGTAGAAATTGATATGATTAAAGTATTATTACTAGTATTCTTACAATTAGCGCATAACTAACTCAAATGATTTAATTGCAT
This sequence comes from Enchytraeus crypticus, assembly GCA_905160935.1. Classification (NCBI taxonomy): domain Eukaryota; kingdom Metazoa; phylum Annelida; class Clitellata; order Enchytraeida; family Enchytraeidae; genus Enchytraeus; species Enchytraeus crypticus. Next base: position 1,207,594 of record CAJHZI010000851.1, read on the forward strand.
AAAGTTCAAAAGATTAAAAATAACCAAAATAAATAAAAATCGTCTGTAGGATTATATTGTTATTCATTTACTTGCAGTATATTATAATGCCTTATCATAATTAATGGAATGCCCTAGCTAATGCTATTTAGCTCGCGATATTTTGCAGTAATAAATCAGTAAAGTGCACTTACTTCCTTTTATTGCATGCAGTATGCATGTAAATATTGCACTCATCAGTGCAATATTTGCATGCATACTGCATGTAAATCATCAATGTAGGCCTACTGCTCAAATTATTTCTTAAAGTAAATGTATTTTGCAAGCTAACATCCGATATAGTGTACTACCACAATATAATTGCTTGCATAATATTAACCTAAACACAACTAGTGCCATTTTCCTTGGAATAATTTCCTTGCTGAGAATTATACTGTGCACATCAAGTTTAATGATCGACTTCAATTTCATTACGTGGTTTTTTGGTTCTCGCGCTTTATTTACTTAATCTTGTAATACACTTCCTTCACATTACGTATTAACTCGAAATAAAGACATGGATAAAAATATTCTCTCTCTCTCTCTCTCGCTCTCTCACTCTCTCACTGTCACTCTCACTCTCTCACTCTGTCGCTCTCTCACTCACTCTCTCTCACTCTCTCTCTCTCACTCTCACTCTCTCACTCTGTCTCTCTCTCTCTCTCTCACTCTGTCTCTCCCCCCCCCTCTCTCTCTCTCTCTCACTCTCTCTCTCTCTCTCTCTGCATGCAGAGACTATGGGCAGGTCCGTAACTTAGAACTTGTAACTTGTAAGCCACGATTTCCAAGAAATTATCCTTAGTCGAAATTGATCCTCTTTAGACTTTTGCTGAGAGGACAAGTAATAAAAATAGCAAGCCTATCCCATTTGAATTGTGTCTCCGTCCTATTCTCTCGCTCTATGTCGTTTCTATGTCTATATTCGATCAAATCAGTCGTTTCAAGAATCAAATTAAGATATACAATCGTTTAGTCATCTAATTTGAGTAAATGAAAAATGTCTCTTTGTGACTTTTCTACGTATCGGCTATATATTTCATCGATGGATACAGCGGTCTTTATCTTGTAATGTTTGATTTCATTTATAAAACTAAAATTCTAATAATTATTGTCGCTATAAATGTCGATGAACTTTCGTGTAATTTCCAATACCTGTAAATAATTTCCCATATGCAGAAGACGTCAATTTATCTAACCGTGTTTTATCATTGTTTCTTCCAATTTGCTTCTGATACTATATACTCCTATTATTCATTTGACTCATTCTTTTATATCAATGATAATAAACTTTAAATGTTCACAGTACTACTTCCAGTTCAGGCGAAGATTTGAGTTACAAAAGAATAATGTCAAGTCCATTTTGTGCGCAACAAAGTCGTTACGCCGCTGGGCAGCTTAGCCCCAAGTTCATCCATAGGCCCTGTTAATATACATGACGTCACTCTTTGTGCACATCAAGTTAACATCATCATTATTTGCGTTTTGAACATTACATAGGACGGCAACATTCCTCCATTTATTTCTATCGTTATAAACCCTCTTTCCATAAAATTTTCAATGTTCTCAAACCTTTGTGGACCATGCTAAGCTAAGTGTTCCTAGGTCTTTCTCTTTTCCTATTTCCTTGATTTGGCTTCCAGTAAATTGAAATTTTGCAATTATCCTCAGGCACTCAACGTACTCTCAGAAACTATTTCATCTAGTTTTCTTTGTTCATATCCTTCGAGTAGTTCTTCATATTTGATGTGATTCCAGAAATGAATATTTGTGATTCTTCTAAGACATCTTAATTAAAACAGTTCAGTTTCTGCTTTGTTTTGCTAGTACTTTCCCAGGTTTCATATACATATAATAAGACTAGTTGTACAAAGGTTGATTATATTTTTATATTTAGTCCCTTATTAATGTTTTACCCTTTCAGATATGTTGCGACTGGAGGAATTCTCAATTTAACTTAGTCATATAAAATTTCTGGACATTGCCTGCCTCTCTACTCACTGAGCTATTTTATATTATTCAATTAGCATTTACAAATTGTAACTAGTATTAATGTTGTTACATTTGAAGATACAGACCTAATGAATGTTAAACTTCAAAAATCACTTACTTAAACTCTACTTAATATCGATCTGAATGATGTCTTTCTTAACTTAATCTTTCAAAGCAGCAACAAGGGTAGCGGCGATCGAGATTAGGAAGAAGTTCCACATCTGCAGACGATGTCTGGAAGAGGAGGAAAGACCGATGAATGGATTGATCGTGCTCGCCTGCACTGGAAGAAAATTCTCGCCAGCATACACATAGGCTGTGGTGATGGAATTGCAGTCTGGCAGGGTGGTGGTAACTGTTGTAGCGGTGGTGGTCGGATCAGTGGTTGTGATGGTGGCCTGATCAGTGGTTGACTCCGTACCGCCTGTTGTTGTCTCCTGAGTTGACAATGATGTGGTCGGACCTTGGGTTGTGGTCGGGTCGGTAGGTTTCGTTGCAGAGCCGTTGTTGAAAGGATTGCAAGGGAGGGAATGGCCTATAGCGAAGTAGAATACATCGGGAGGGTTGGTCACCTGGTAGTAATAGATGCCGTTGATGTACTGGCCGTTCGGAAACTGTGACTGTATTTTAGATTTAGCGCTCCGATACTGCAAGGCTGAAACAGCGAAATCGTTGAGAACGGTATTAAGTTAATGACATTGTTTAAAAAGGAAAACCTAGAGCATATTCAAACAGAAATACTATATCATTTTTTAAACTCTTGTCAATTAACGTAATTGTGTAGTTAATTAGAAAATATAAAAAAGTGTAAATTAAACTTCACAATCACAAGTGTTTCCGGGCCACTCCAAATGAAATGCTGTCAAAGATGGTCTAGTTTAGATTCTACCCTGTCTCCACTCTTTAGCAGGCAAAGAGAAACAGATTGGGTCATCCGATCAAGTGTCATAAAAAATATAATCTTCTAAAATGAGCTACAACACAAGAAAGATAGGATCTACATAGAATACTGTTGGCATATTTTTTCATCCTATGCTGAAGGAATCAATGTTAGAGAAGGAAGAACTCAATTATAAACCAGATCACGCACATTAACAGATTTCATCATCATCATCATCCTGCCTTGAATCCCAGTTAATTAGGGTCGGGATACAAATAGACTTTCTCAAACCCTCTCTGTCCTACACCATACCACCAGCCAATCCCTTATTTGAGACTATTCCATTCGTTTAAATTTTTGTAACAATTTCTGGAGCCTGGGCGCTCACCAACCGTATGCCCTTTCTGACGTTGGTATAAATCTCAGTGCTTTAGTCGCCTTCTAAGACACGTGCAGTCACCGGTAGGTCGATTCTTCAAACAACCCGGACACAACACGGGGATAATTACATTAATTGATTTAAATTTAACAAATTAAATGTGTACCAGGTCTTAATCCAAGCACGAGCCCCAGTATTAGCCCCAGTAGCATTAGGGCGAGAATAGTGCCCACTGCGCATGCGCAGCATCTTGCCCCTCCAGTGCCTTGTAGTTGATACAAGTCTGCAGGGTACTAGATACAAATACACAAATATACAAATACGCACATACAAAAATACGCAAATATACAAATACAAAAATACCCAATTACACAAAATCATGGGGAATGCACAAATACGATCAAACAAATGCAAACGGATTCAAAGAGGTAAGCTAGTTAACCCATTATCATCAGATATTGTTTTTAATTATATAGTCAATATCAATCGGTGAAATGTGCAGGTAGCACAGGGTGGTTTTAACATTGTCTGTTAAGCCTAGTCTTGAATTTAACACCGAAGTAGTAATACCTAAGTTGTACAGTATAGCTTATTTGAAATATTGTATACCATTCGTAAAGTTTACATGTATTTAAGTTAAACTTTTAACTTAGTAATTCAATCAGTATCATCGTCATCATCTTCCCTTGAATCCCAGTTTAATTAGGGTCGGGATTAGAAAATTTTGTAGCCATTTCTGGAGCCTAGACGCTCAACAACTGAATGCCCTTTCTGACGTTGGAGTAATTCAATTAGTATACATTTATAAAATTTAGGTTAGCTAAGTTATAGTTTAAGTTATCACCATAAGATAAATAACCCTAAGTTCCATAAGATAAAGCGAAATTTTTATAAGTTCGTTAAAATAAGTATTTAGTGCAAAGCAGTGCCTTTAATGTAAAACCTCGAGCTGACCTATATCATCCTAATTGTGTAGCTCTCTAACTCATTCAGGATTAAGATGATATAATAATTACTTGAAGTAGCAATTTTCAATAAATGGAGAACAAAAGGAAGAAAAAGAATGAACATCGAGTTTATGGCGCAGAATAGAGTCATATGTCGGAGCATCATAGATATATCTTTGGCTGGAACCAGCCTTAGGATGATCACTTGACATGAATAATTATTACCTCAACCTTTAATATAGTAATAAGTGTATCACAACGAAGAGAAAACCTCACCGCATCACGAAACATTCCACCTGTGCAGCATCTGCCTCTACCGCCCGGTATACCTGTACTGAAGTTACTATCATCATCATAGCAAGTCCTCATCGAGTCCCAACATCCACGATTTTGTCCAGCATCTCGCTCTCTGACCATCACGGTCTTCACCTGAGGTCTGCTTACCCTCTCATAAGGGAAAACCTTTCTGGAGGAACCCGCCTTTGGCGCTGGCTGTACATAGAATATTTGCGGATCATACGGTTTGGCGTGAATGCCTCTCTCTAGGTACACTGGTCGAGGGTCGTAGCGGGGAAGATTGGGACTCGGTGGACGACTTCGAATGCTGGGGGACGGTGATCGACGACGGAGACTAGGGGACCGGGAGCGCGGACGCTGGAAGGGCGAGGATGAGCGGCTTTGAGCTGCCCTCTCTCGCTCGATGCGCTGCCTGGTGGCCTCGAGCCTAGGATCAGGACGAGGCGGGCTCCAGTGGCTCGCCGGCCACGAGTTAGCGCCACTCGATATCGGCATCTTGCGGTACAGTCGTCCTTCTGTTATGAGGAATTTAGATGAGAAATGAACTGTTAGACAAAAGTAGTTAACTACTTTAACTATTAACTGTTAATTAAGTAGTATCAATCTTGTTCATATGAGACTCAGTTGCATAGAAAATATCTCAAGCGATAATTAGTCTAGATCGGTTAACTGATAGAGACGGTTTCAGTAAAACGACAATTGGGAGAGAGAAAACAATTAGACGAAGTTAAGTAGACGTTGTGCTTCTGCACATTAACAACTGATTAAGAAGGTTCAAGTGTCCTAGCAACACAAAGGCCTACTCTAGAACTGTAGCTCGAGAAATATGTTAGCCTACTTTTATTCAAGGATTGAACGAAGCGTGTCTGTTTTAAATAACAAAATATATTTCGAAGGGTAGTTGATTTGGAAGCCTCCATGTAAAGCTGCAGAAAAGAAAAGTCTAATATTTTCCTAGTTTTTGTGGAAGGAGCCTTTATTTGATTGCCTCAGTTGCAGATTTACAATCAACAGCTTTTATAAATGCTATTTAAAAAATATTTTTAAAACGTGCATTTCTCCCTCTCTCTCTCTTGTGATTCTCTCTCATATCATTCATTTAGTTCATTACTCGAATTAAATTACTAATATAATTAAAATCATTTAATCATGTATGGCCGGCAATTCCTAACTAGATTTTTGAAGTAAGTTAACTGCAAAAACAGAGCCCTTTGATGTGACTTGTAACTTCTAATAAAATGATGGTTCGACGTTGTTTTTCATTTAAGAGTTATATCAGGGACGTCCTTCTATATAGTCAAATTTGCATTTTAAAAGTTGTATGAAATACATATTTCATATTAAGTATTGGCAATATTTTGCACCCAAATATTGCCGTTGAAATTATTTATCCTGCAACCAGCTCATTATTCATTACAACCCAGAATTTTTTATTTCCCTAAAACTGTGTATTCCGTCACAAGTCTGACCAGAATTAATATGAACATACTTAGTAAGTATATAAAATAACAACATTAAGAGGTTTGCTACACAAGGCTCTGTGAGGAATTCTGAAAACAGAAGCTAACAATGCTATAAAAATCTGAATTACTGAATATCACCCAGATTTTTAAGAGAACTGTAAAACTAATGGATACCGTTTCTATCATTGTCATTACTCTCTCCTCGATATTGTCATGACTGATCAACTATTTCGCAGTAATCTCAACTATCATAGAAGTTACCAAACTTGCGTTCGCACTGAAACCACATTTTATACAACTGCATTAGTTTACAGTATTTTAAAAAAATTCAATTTCTCGAATTTTCTACAAACCCAGTAAAGTAAAGCATAAAGTAAAGCGTAACGTTGTAATTTAGATCTCTTAATGATATACTGAGGGAAGTCGACACCTTGACTCTACTAATTCTCTCTCTCTCTCTCTCTCTCTCTCTCTGTCTCTCTCTGTACTTGGGTGTGTGTGTTGGTGTTCTGTCAAGTGGCAGATCCCAGGTACATATTACTATCATATGCTGCTTCCAAGCTTCATATTAGACCACTCCATAGATCAGCGAGTCCATCTATTCACAAAAGGTTATGCCTTGCCCACACCCACATCTTAAGTAACCTATAGCTTGGGAACAATGTGACTTCTGAGGTGGTTTACGTTGCCTTCCTTAGTTCTCTGCTCAGACGCTTCTTACGACATGTGCTGCTTGCGGTTGGTCTATTCTTCAGCTTCCCGAACACACCACTGAAGTAATTAATAAAAGATAAATCCTGGATTTGCTGGCCTGGTCATGTTTTACTGTTTGTCTTCGAAGCTACCGAAAGCCTTGGTGATTAAATATTAGAACCATTGTTTATAGCTGTGTGTGTCGGCCTAGTTGTTACGATATTTATATTCTCATCCGTGTAATTCTCATGTACGCACTAAACTACTCATAAAACGATAGCATATTTGCAAAGCCTCAGGTTCCTTTCAGGGACATCGCTGAAATATAAGTTTGATAAAATTAACGTTCAATGTCATTAACTGCGATATGAAACTTCTTGGACTAACAACAATAGGTAATATTACTATATCACCAAGAACTAATGCCAGCTCATGTGCTATAATATAATATAACGAGAATTAGAGTGCTACTGTCGTCCATGACAACATTGAGCAATACTGCGAGAAATCCAAGCCAGTGAGCAATAAAAACGTCTAAAAAGGTTCAATTTCAAAAAGTCCAGAAAACCAGTCCAAAGACAAAGGGAATTAACGAAAGGGAGTCTACGTGCTGTCGCTACTAATGGACACCGGATGGAGAATGGAGATGAAAAGGGTAGATCTATGGTGAATCATATCAGCCTTTGCTTTCCAATGAGCAGTTCCCGATGTGATTCCCACTAAGATTTCCAAAGAGGGATGCAGGATTTAGCTTATTTGCTAAAGGATATAGGCCATTTTGCTAAAGGACGTAACTCATTTGCTATAGGATTTATCTCATTGCTAAGGGATTCAGGTCAATTTGCTACAGAATTAATTGGCTCAGTTACTACATGATTGAACTCATTTTCAACAATGATTTAGCTCGTTTTCTGCAGGATTTAGCGCATTTGCTGAAGTATTTAATTCTTGAATCCATTGAAATTTTTCATATTTAATAAAAATAAATGTATAATTACACATTAGTTTACTGGAACAAGTGAGTTATTTCCACGAATTTCAAAAGAAGGAACAGTTACTAGTTAATGCACAGCAAGCATTTTATTTATTATACTGCATTTTACAATACAAGGTCTCAAGTGTCACAGTATGTGTTACAATGGGGTGAAATGAGGGACTTCCTTGAAACTGTTTAAAGTTATTATTGAAAGAAATCAGCGAATCAATGATATTTTTCGCATAAACAATAAAAATTGATTATATTTTGTGTTTAACAATACATTAAAACCGGTTTATGCAGGCCAACCATTCATTTTAAATAGACCATACTGTACTAAAACTTTTTATGCTAAACTAAAGCCACTGATACATTTGTTTTAAGAGAAAGTAAGTGTAATATCTAATGTTAATGTTCCAACCATAGATTTCTCAGACTCACAGTAATAATTAATACATTCTTTTTGATGACGATGTATTTCCAAAGCTCAACTGGAAGTACCATTTATTTAAGTATTCAGAAGCAAACATAAATAATAAAATGAAGAATAAACGTTTCTATGCTAAACTAAGGCCACTGATACATTTGTTTTAAAAGAAACAAGTTTTAATTTTTGTTGACAGATTCCAGAATCGGACACAAGCCTGTGACAGATTCCAGCAGAAGAACAAATTAATTTTAATTTTTAGTATAGATAATAATAATAAAATACTAATAGTAGTAACAATAATAAAAATATTAAATGAGCATATTAATAAATACTATAATGTAAATAATTATAATTTAGCAGGTGATAGTAACTTTAAAAGTTACATTATTGATTTTTGTATAATTAAGATCGGTGTTTTAAAAGAGCACTTACATACAAAACACTTCATTATTTAAAAATACTTCATTGTTTCTTCATTTCAATGTTAATATTTGTTAAGTATCATAGCTGTAAAGTGTTCAATTTGATTGACTACAAATTTATATCTCGATCAGAAAATTATTACTTCTAGTAGGGCATAAAACAAGTTGTCCGTGTAATTAAGATATTCTTATTTATTAAGATGCGATGTCAGCACACAGCAGTACCTACTTTAAATATTCAATTTATTCATGTTTTGAGCATATGCTTATTTCGTTGCCCGATCTTGCAACATTAACTGTAAGAGCTGTTTTCACCTTTCATATGTTCATTTTTGTTAATATGATTTTAAGTATTAATATTATTTTTTAAATTTCCTTTGCGAGCATGTGCAATTTGTATGCTTGTAATGTTTACAAGCATCAACTCAATATTCTCAGTGACTAAAAATCAATCAAATAAAACTAGTAATCATCATTAATAGACATTAATTTTTGCTCAGCGTTAACTGCGTACTAACTGTTCAATTGCAATGATTTTGATAGCTATGTTGGTAGCACTCTTGCCTGATACGCAGAGGGTCATCGGTTCAAATCTTCAGCCGGGACTCCTCGTAGTTGAGAAATGACACTAAACGAGCTTCTCTTATTTATAACACTTTAATTCCTGAGTAAAGAAAGTATATATTGAGAGACTTTAAGTGTATATAGTGTTAAACTGGTAGTAGGTATGACATTATCTTATATCAGTTTTTTCCAAAGTACACCGAAAAACAGTTTCAAATATTAGGTGTCTCATAGAGTTTAACTATTAAATATATACTCTAAAGTCAATACTTTATCACTAATATTTCTATTGATTGTACTTATTAGTTAAAATGAAACCAATTTCTATTAATTCTAAATGTTTTTATTTAAAATGAAACAATGTTTACACATGCGAAATACCATTTTTAAATTAGGATATTATTCCTGAAGGAAATCTGCCATTAAATATTAACATTTCTCAACAATTATATAATTATTAATTATTCGTGAAAAATTCCAAACAATTGGATATTCACATTATTTACTAGAACTAACAGCAAAACGCTATCTTATTTAATGTTCTCAACTGCACTCCGTCACCAACATTCATCAGCCATGATTCACATTAGATATACTAAGGATTCAATGGCACTATACTATTACTCAATAAATAGTCACAGACAGAGTGAGAAACACAATATGTTGTAGATCCAAAGCATCCACATATATAATGAAATAAGCTCAGTATATAACGAGCCATATGCTATGCAGTCCAGGAGTGCTCTCATGTTAAATAATATTGAATGCATTGTTGTATATTCGTTTAAAACACAGTTTCTTTTATCAGGATGATGTATAATAATAGTTTCTGTTGGCTCAATGCATTTATCGATCTACTTCACCAAACACGATATCCAGTGTACCTGAACAAATACAATAAACATACCGATCAATAATTAATATAACATTTCATAAACAAAATCTTCAAATTGATAAACTCACAAGCAGTTCAGAATTCAACAAACTGATACTGATCGTATATATTGCTAAACATAGCTACAGGTAATTTTGATTTCAAACTACTAAAATAATTGATCAATTTAACACCCTCAAATTTATAAGCAATAGGGAAGAGAGAGAAGAGTGGATGCGTTATATGCCATGGACCTGCCAGTAGGCAGTGCAATAACAGAGAGTAAGAGTTAGAGAGAGAGAGAGAGAGAGAGAGAGAGAGAGAGAGAGCGAGAGAGAGCTTATAAGCATTTCCACAAAAACAGTAGTAAATACAATATATACCAGAGTAATGTCGATAGTAAATAGGCCTAGAGAAGACAAGGCAGGATAAATTCTAAAGAAATAAGTTAACAGTTAAATTTAGCCAAATACTATTAAGTATGCTACCAAACTAGTTACATATCTGCAAGCATATCATACATGAAACTCTTTGTCCCACATTACAACAACTGCAAATACCAGTAATGACACTGGTAATATATATATCCGTATTAGACTAGAGAATTATACTGGTATATATAAATACATCTAATATACATGTACATATTTATATTACATTACACTGCGATAGCAAACATAAGCATCAGATGTTAAACATAATCCTCAAACAATGCATTCAACATAGATGAACGTATTAAGACTGCTAACCAATAATAGCGACGACGTCAGCCAACATCAAACCTCTGCTCATCTTGTCTAACCCAGCCTGTAAGAGTTCAACAACGATATCCTCGTCAATGTAATAGCTTCATTAACAATTCAATACAGACAAACCTAAAGTCATCATAGAATAGTACAAAAGAACAACAATTATAATAATGTCATAGAATACAATATTACAATAATAACATGACAAAGTCAGCAATAATATACTAAATAGAAAAATACAATAATAATAGCATAATAACATAATAATAATTTTATGATATAATTTTAATTGTGCATAATAAAATCTAAATAGTAGTATCTGCGGCTGGAGCCAGTGGCGAAGTCGGTAAGATACTCGACCGCGGATCAGTTGATGCGGGTTCAAATCCTGGGCTCGCCCGTCACTGACATCGCTTTCGAGTGAGGAAACTGACATTAACCTTAGCTTTAGCTTTTTAGCTTTTTTACGGAATTGTCAGTTTGTTAATTTAAATTACATGTATATTTCAAAGTTAGAGATGTTTTTTTGAATAGACTGGAGGAATAAACTGGTACATAACTGCAACATCATCCAACAGTCACAGATTTGAAAAATATGAGATTCACAGATCCAACTGTCACAGTTAAATTTTTTAGATAAACTAATCAATATCCCACGCATAATATTCTGAAAAGTGGCAGGTCCAAGCAGCATAGTCTTGCCAAAAGTCTGCTGCCAATGTCCATCGATAAAAAGCACTCCATTGATCAACAAGTTAATCCCCTCACAAAAGGCTTATCCGCACTTGATTGCAGCCTATAGCTTAGAAAAATTAGCTTTCAGAGGTAAAATAAATTAGTCAATAATTGTACGTAAACAGAGTTGATTGCAATTTGAATTATTTGGACATTATTTAATTACGAAGATTTAAACATTCAGTTTGGTTGTTGTTTAGCAATAGTGTTGAAACAGATTTGATCTTTACAAATAATAAGTATAATAACTATATATATATTATATATATATATATATATATATATATATATATATATATATATACACACACAGTATATATGTATATATATATATACTAACTATTACAGAACTATTACTTACTAAAAATAAAAATTTCATAACTATTAATTAATAATAATAACTGTTATGTAAATAATACTTTACAATAATAACTATTACACTTATATAGAGAGATTATATTGTGTAACTTTTCCTCTGTTAAATTAAACTATATCAAACTATCTAGCAACACAGACCAGATGAGCAAATCCAGGGGCTTTGATCTTGCATCGGTATGGTCTACTTCCACCATCAGAGACCAAATACACACCAAACTCACCCTATCAATCAAATCAGCTAGTCAATAATCAATAAATGAATCAATCAATCATGAATTAATCGAGGAGTGATTAATTATACCTCGGAGTGGAATGCTTTATCCGAAAGAGTACTTTTATTCACCCAACTGGTCCAACCAATAAATCAATCATTCAGTCAATTATTCAATCATTCAATCAATCTATGCATCTGAAAATCATATATCAAATATGTTTTAATTCTATAAGGCATATATCAAACTTATTCTAACCACAATATAAAAGAGTTATACATACTGTTATAATAACAAAAAAATTAAGCACAAACTTCATATATGAGTAATTTTTAACTGGTTATTATTCTGACCACAGACAACTAGTATGAATACAACTAGTGAGCATTGATAGGTGTACAAATCAATTAATGCATTATCAAAACTATATGATGACTGTGCTAAGAAAGTACAATAATCACAATTAGTAAAATTCTAATTTAAGAAAAATTATTAAATTTCAGTAGTAAATAACTATGTAACCAGTTCAATTTTAAAAACGATTTATGGGGGTTTGCAGAATTTAATTTTCAATTAAGCAATGAATGAAGTATAAGAAACTAATGAAGTAGCTAAAACATTAGCAGTCTCAAAAAATTTTATGAACACAAATAGTAATCAAATTCAGACCCAATAAATGCAAGCTAAGCATGAATAAGAAAATCTTACATAAAATTGTAAGTCCAATTAATGTGAAAAGGAATCAAAATATAAAATATTTAGAAGTAAGAAAAAAACTAACAACAAAATAACTATAATTAAAGAGAAACGAACTAAGAATTCATTTGAAAAAACAAACAATAAACTATTTTTAAAGTTGACACAACTACAAAATAATTAAAAGAAAATTATATAATATAAATTATATAGAAATTTTAAAAAAACTAACTACAAAAATAACTATAATTAACGATAAAATACTAAACAAAATTAAGTTAAATAAAAATCTAAGTAAAAATCAATTATTCAATACATAAATTAACACATACTATCTAAAAGATATCTAAAAGAAGAAACAAATAATAGATAGATTTAAAAGGAAAAGAAGCAGGTTTAGACCTTTGGAGCCTCGATGGCTGTGTAAGTGGACCCGGGAGGCACGGAGAAACCTTCACTGAACCACTTGAAATGATGAATCAGCGACTCCATAGATGACTGCAATCAAAATATATTATGACATTCTTTCAATCATTCAATCCATCATTCGACTAATCATTAAATCAATACATCGATTAGTCAATAAATCTATAAATTAATCAATAAATCTCTCAATCAAAACACACAAACATGTTGATTTTCTTCAATGTTTCACAGTCAATTAATTACAAAATAACTAATCAGAAATGTGACATAATCAATAATATAATTAATTATACAATACCTACTCCGGCAATAAATACAGTATATGGTATATGGATACAGTGTATCCATAATCGATTTCTTTAGTTACTAGTACGAAAACAACGTTACAGTAGAGAATACAATCTTCACTATCTATCACTTTATGCTTCTGATAATCTATATAAATATATATTTGCTCGCCGGCTGGATTTAGCCTCAATAGTGCTCGATGTTGTCATTGATGACTGTAGCACTCTAATTGTTGTTTATTTTATATTTACGTTGCTAACTACGCCGATAATAATGCATTTAATTATATCGATATATTGCATTTAATTTATCAATTGTCGTATCTAGGCTAAAACAACAACACGCTTAGAGTAACCTTACCTTCATCTCCGCTCGTTTAGGAGGAACGACCTTGTGATCATCAACCTTGACCTCACCAGGTGGCATCCTGTTGAGACACTGCAGTATGATACGCAAGCTCTGTCGCATTTCCTCCATACGTATCAGATACCTGCAGATAATAGACAATACCTTTAATTAACTCAATGATCTCTAGATAATACATGATGCACTTTAATAATTAAATGATATCTAAGCTCAGCTAGTCTATCAGTCTTTAATCTATCAGCTAATCTATCAAACCATTTCTCTATTTGGCAAATTCAAATCGTTTCGGTAAATCGATTTGTAGTGTCATTTGACAGAGGACCTTTCTGACATCATACTTGTATGATGTCATGGACATGGACGTTAAACCATAATTATTATAATAATTCTAAGAAATGCACACCAAAAAATTGTATAATAATAATTATTATTATTACTATACAATTTTTTGGTGTGCATTTCTTAGAATAATTTATTTTTATATTTTCAAAGCCCTGCACAAATCTTTTACTAATTTCATGCTTATTTAATACACAATTAGAACATCTTTAATACTAATATACAAATAACATGTAAAAGGTACACACAGTTAACAATCAGGCCTATCAATCAGCTGATTTGACTAACAAATTAGCACCATCACAAATGCTATGCATTACCATAACTACAATGCGAATTCAGCTACAAAATAAAGAACTGCTAAGGTTATTTTTCATCGCCTTTACTAAACATACTTACCTTTTTCCTCTTTATCTTCCAAGAAGTAATTATTACGTGTTGAAATTTATTTTAATATAAATCTTGGTATTGATAAATGATAATCTACAAGCCACCTTTTGTGATCAATACATAAAATACATTTCTAGGAAAAGAAAGAAAGATTTGATGGAAAGGAGAAAAATAGAACAATAAACGAATGACCGCAATTAATATGATTAATTCAGCAATATACTGGCAGAATGATAAGAGTGAATGATAAGGAATCCATGATTGGGCAGCAGCTATTTTGAATCTCAAAATTGTAGGAGTTTATTCGTTAGAAATACAGTGGATTATTCCTTCAACAAAACATCTAAAGCAAATGAATTTAATTACTCCCTGAAAAACAACTCAGACAATAATACAACATGCCTATAACACAACAGACAATTTCAACATAGAAATTCAAGCCACCAACTATCAAGCTACGGATCGTTAACGCTACCATTCACCTTACATCAACAAGTCACCTTAACCAGTATAACAGTGATTATTAGCTTATACGAAATCCTCATGATTGGTTCAACAGGCACTTATATAAAGTCATTAAAATGTCATCCTCTTTCATCTGATAACAACAAAGAATATTCAGAGCAGCTTTCAAACCATGACACTATCAGCAACCAGTCATCTAATCAAGGAATCGTGCTTTACAGTAAATAGAATCACATTAAAATTCAATGGATCATATAAAAGAGAGATAACATCAGAGAGAGAGAGAGAGAGAGAGAGAGAGAGAGAGAGAGAGAGAGAAAGAGAGAACATGCACAAGATGTCGCACCTATCGTAGCAGTCTCCACGTTTACCGATAGGCACATCAAACTCTACCATCTCGTAGCCATCATACGGCTGAACCTTGCGCAAGTCCCACTTGATGCCTGAACCTCTCAGCATTACACCGCTACAGATACAAGAATATGAAAACAACAGTAACACCATAGCTAGGTTTAACTTGCACCATAGCTATGTTTAACCTTAGAAACACCAAAGTGTACCGGGGGTCACAAAGACCCCCTAGTTTATTGAGCACTTACAAGCAATATTTAATACAGGTATGAGCATAAATAAGGAACAAAAATACTGAGCTATAATTATTGAAGGAACTAAAACAAGATTTTTCACATGTACAAGATTTCGAGACCAGATGCATTTTCACAAAAACATTTCCAGCTAGGCAATTATAAATAAAATAACGGAGAAAATTATAATGTGTCGGAAATATTTTACTGGGACTTTCAATCCAAAAGAATTCCAAAAAAACTCAATAGTGGGTCCCCATGACCTATGCTTTAGTAGTTCCAGAATATACTCAACGAGGATCTAAAATTCAGTAATGCACTCAAGGACGTCGCCAGAGACAAAGTAGTAGATAGACGTAACTAAATTTAACAAATGACAGAAACTATTGTGATTTCATTCAGAATATCAGCCCAGTAAGAGATTAAGTACTGCGATAAAACAATACCATGCCACATCTAATTTCTGTTTCAATGACATATAGGTTGGACGTGCGGTATGTTTATCAAACTATAAATAAATATAAGTACTCTAGATAAAACTAAACAATTTTCATGCAGCTATCTGCAAATTAATTATAACATTGGACTACAAAAAATTTTTTTCGGAGCGCACAAACAATGGCATAGGGTGTTTTTAGTAGAGTTTTATATGCTGATTCCAAATCTGTTTTCCGTTTTTCTCTATCACCCTCAGTTTTTGAGGTATCTCAGTTTGAAATTTTACCAACTACGCACCAAAATAAGCATTATATTAACATGTAATGCTTTAATATTTACAACCAAATTTTTATTAATCTTAGTAAAACGTTCAGATAAGGTAAAAACCTTAAGTAAGCTTAGTCCAGCCTATAAATAAGTCTACAGAACTACTTATAATTTCCATAATCTCTTAGAGTTTGACTTTCTCCTATGTTTGGCATCCGGGTCATCACTATAAAACATCCAGCAATAGTCGCGAGTCCGTGAGGCATTCCATTTACCTTGGTAACGTGACTCCATGACTGATATGTCCTGATGGAAGCTTTCTCCATGTTCATCCCTAACAGCTCCGAGGTTTTCTGGAAAGAAGTCGATATGGGAATCCAAGAAGTGTATTTTCAGTGACATAGAGCATCCCATTAGCCGATAGCACTCCAGCATGTTCCTTACACATTTTTTGCAGTTAGGAACAAGATGGTTTCCCAGAAAACCACTAACCACAGCCTTAAAGGTTCTCTTCTGCAGCAGGTTCCATTCCTTCCATCTTGATGCCAGTAGTTCTGATTGAGATTTTGAAATAGACAATTCACGCACAAGATCGTTCAGTTCGTCAGTTGTTATCAGGTGCGGCTCACTATTGTCATCCTGGATGTAATCTGAGTAATGTATCTCCGTCGATATTTACATCAGATTCTTTCTCAGTTGCTGGAACACACGACACATGTGGTTGAGGTACTGGAAGACCCCCAACATGTGGGACTGGTCTCCTGGCTGAAGCAATATCAGGATATGTATTATCACAACGATTCTTGACATGAAAGCCAGCTATAATGCTTAAACAGAAGTAGCAGTCGGTGACATGATCAAGAGGCTCACGCCACACCATGGGCACAGCAAACGGCATAGATTTCCTTCTACCACGCAACCGTTTACCGAGCGATATTGAGCATGTAGAACAGATTACATGTGGAGCCCACTGTTTATGTTGATCGCCCATTTTGCAATCAAAGTAAAGATGAGATGCTGCTCGATCATGGATTGAGATCTTTCTCATGTTCTTCTTGGGCACAAATTATCCACAAAAGTAGCAGAACTTGTCTGGATCACTCACACAACAATGCCTAGTACCCTTTGATGATCCTCCAGTGCGGTCTGGAATTGACGTTGACGTTGCAGCCATTTTTACAGGAGACAGAAGGTAGGTAAGTGGTATTGTGTTTAACGTCAAGGTTCGGATGCTCACAAAGGCTCTTCAGGACGATATGACACACTCGAGCTACTGTCGCAATATCTCGTACACGCTGACTATAATTTGACAATTTAGACTAGCAAAATAATTAATATTGGCGTGTAAAGCATTTATAAATTACAGGTGAAATGAAATTGTGGTGTTGAATTAAGTTACTCAATTCTATTATTGTAATGCTTACTAGACTGTTGAAATTACATAAAATGTAGAAATCCATTCTAATTAATTAATATTTACCATTATACTCTAATATATAAGATATATACTAATTTCATATTACTAAATTGAAGTTATATAATTATATATATAATACATATTATGACTAAAATATTTGTTCAAAAATTATAATTCTCTAAAACTTTAAAATCATATAAGGCTCAATACCTCAGCAACTGAGGGTGATGGAGCAAACCAAAAGCAGATTTGAAATAAGCACAAAAAATTACATAAGAAAATTATAATGTTGTAAGTTGTGCAAAATTTCTGTAAATCAGTGTAATCTAAGTAGCATGCAAGAGAGAAAGGCGTGCAAACACGCACCACTACACTTCATCAAACAGACACATAAATGTGCCTTACACGAGCAGCAAGGAAGAATTAAATTAAATCAGACTAAAGTACAGACAGACGAAAACAAATACAAATTGAATTTGACAAATCCTTCCCTTAAAGTCAATTTTATTACTAAATAAATGCACTGCTTATATATGAAGTTTACATATGTTTGTATATGTTTATATATTTCTAATGTCAGAAAGGGCATTCGGTTGGTGAACGCCTAGGCTCAAGAAATTGCTATAAAATTTTATAAAATGAATGGAAGAGATTATGGAGGACTGACTGAGATATGGTATGAGACAGAGATGAGTGGAGAAGGTTCATTCATCTCTGAATATATTCAGACTGAGATTAAAGGGAAGATGCTGAGGATGATGATAACTGTTTACATAAGAAGTTTCATTAACAAAGTCCTTAACAGGTATTTACAAAATTTGAAGTTGAGGCTACCATTATACTCAAAATCTTTTGAAGGCTTCCCTATTTTGAAAATTCAATGACTTACCTCTGTCAAGTACAATAAAATCAAAACTTACAACACCATCATCTAGCAGTAAAAGCATTTAATTAAGTTAATTCATATCACATGATAGCATTTTTGGTTGAGTATTTCTCACAAATCTTACACTCTGGTAACCAGGAAAACGGCCATTGCAAGCACAAATTGTAAGATCCCGTACCTGAATCCATAATTGATGGCTTCTTCAGCAGAAATGAGTCCAATATCGACAGTTCTCTGCTTCCAGATCCTGTTAGCCGTCAGCACATCATCCACCTCATCCAGGACCTGACTAAACCTTTCGCTCCAGTGGAAGATGTCATCCAGCAGTCCCAGTGGCAAATCCTGGATGTAACAAATTACATGTAATATAATATCCACAATTAATATTTCTGTTAATTACTATGTTTAGTCTAATTTACTAGTAAAGTAAACGTCGTTCAATCGATAAATTAAATAAAATAAATAAATAAAATATAAAAAAATAATAATAAAAATAAAAAAATTAATAAATAATATACAAATTTGATAAATAAAAATAAAATAAATTTTTAAAAAATAAGACAAAGTACAGCAACTGAACAGTAGCTACCTCTCAATCTTATGGAACTTATAACCTAGCTAATGGCTAATATGGATAACATTCTCATCTGGCATAACATTTGCTAAAACCCCCCAAAACTAGTACCATTCTCATTGTTAGAATACGTCAGTAACTTCAATCTACAAGGAATAATTTAGTGCTCTCTTAAATGATATAACCTAGTTTAATTTTCATAAAATAGAGCATTAAAAGAGGTAAGCATCTGTTTCTATATAAGAAACGTAGTATCAACAATGACACAGTGAGGTTTTGATTTGTGATCTCCGGCTAAATGAGTCATGAACCCGTTTAACCACTACTCAGCTATCAACCCTGCTACCAGCCAGGACACTTTAAATATTTGTTTGTCACACACACACACATGATCTAGCACCTATACCATTAATGAAATCATTAAGAATGAATTGTTATGGTTTATGAATGCTTCTGCAAGATGCAGCTACATCAAATGTAAGGCTATGTAATGTAATGTAATGTAATATAAATGTAAGGCATACCCTATCTACACCACCAGGTCTCACATAGGCGGCGTGCATTCTGGCTCCAGATACCCTCTCATAGAATTCCATAAGCTGAAATAAGTACAAACACTCATAGAACACTATCAGCTGAAACAAGTACAAACACTCATAGAACTCTATCAGCTGAAACATGTACAAACACTCATAGAACTCTATATATCAGCAGAAACAAGTACAAATACTCATAGGACTCTATCAGCTGAAACAAGTACAAACACTCATAAAACTTTATCAGCTGAAACAAGTACAAACACTCACAGAACTCTATCAGCTGAAACAAGTACAAAAAAATCAAATATCTACAATAAATACAAATATTTAATCCAAATGCAGGATCAGACACTGTGCTATTTACAATAGATGAAATAGTCAAATAAGGATTGTATCCATTCCAGGATGGGCAATCTATGATGAAATACTAGGTAATGTGTCAAAAAAAATATATATTCAATAAGACATCAATAAAGCAGATGGATTACTCTAAGTTCATTAGAATGTTAATAGCTATTAGTGATGAGTTTAAATGAGCCACTATTTTCTATAAGATTTACGCGAAAAGCACGTTTAGATTTTATATTGGAATCAAAAGTTTAATATCTAATGCACCGCATCAAGATATTGGCCTCCAAACCGTTCTACATTATATTGCAGAACTTTGATTACTTCCAAGGCTTAACTTGTAAAGGTAAACTAAATGCATATTTGTATCGTGATTTATTTCAGAATTGTTTAGCATTTTCATATTATCTATCCATCGACAAACCTCAGAGCTCATTATCAGAATAATTACATTATTCAAAAGAACTGATTTTAAAACTGATCTCTTTCTATTAGAGTCATCAATTGGAGCACCGGAGACTATTAATATTTAGTCCACTTCACCTTACGATTAAGAGATCAATAGAGAGAAGCCAACACACCTTTTCTCTTTCCTCAAACATCCAGAAGAAAGGTGTCATAGCTCCAACGTCCAGGGCATGACAGCCAACAGCCATCAGATGATTCAAGATACGAGTTATCTCACCGTACAGCACTATGACAATCATTAACAATATTACATCTGAAAATAACTCTACAAAAAATGTGCTATGATTGCTACATCTGATTCTTGATTCTGAGACATACAAATGAGATATACAGAAATGTAAATTTAATAAATGTTCTATTTCTAAATTTCTCCATTTACCATAAAAGTAACTTGTTTATATATATATATATATATATATATATATATATATATATATATATATATATATATATATATATATATATACACACACACATATATACAGACTGGGGCAAAAAATAATAATCCCCTAGAGAGATCTCAATAACTTTATAAAAACTCAAAATATCTCTACGAAATTTACGGAGCTTCTAGGGGAGGAACTTCTGCGTATATCCTGCAAATTTGATGAAAATCTATTGAGCAGGAAAAATATTACAGCGTTTCTACGAAAAAAGTGCAAAATCAGTTTTAGCAAGGCTTTTTTTACTAAAAGTCTTAATAACTTGGACAAAACTCAAAATAGTTTTACAAAACTTTCGGAGCCTCCAGAGGAGGAATTGCTACACATATCCTGCAAATTTGGTGAAAATATATTCAGAAGTAACAAAAATACAGCATTTCTTTGAAAATATGTTAAAATCAATTTTAACAAGGCTTTTTTAAACAAAAGTACCTTCGAAATTTAGGAATAATTTTAACATAAGAAAGAATTTTAAACATCATTTATTGGAGTAGCTAACAAGGTAGTGCAGGCTTAAACTCCACCACTTACGTAAACGACCCTTTTCAGTGTCGTTATTTTCTTTCAAAGGACCGACTGACATTTCGAAAAGTCTTGTTAAAATTGATTTTAGCACTTTTATTGTAGATATACTGTAATTTCGTAACTAATGAAAATATTTTCATCAAATTTCCAGGATATACGCAGAAATTTCTCCCATAGAAGCTCCAAAAATTTCGTAGAGATATTTTGAGTCTTCTTAAAGTTATTGAGATTTCGCTAGGGGATTATTTTTTTTTGCCCCAGTCTGTATATATATATATATATATATATACATATATTATATTTATATATATACATGTATATATATATATATATATATATATATATATATATATATTAGAGTTTTCCAAGATTCTAGGTTAAAATTGTCACGTCTTAATTTTAGATAAAAATTTTAATTTTTCAAATTAACATTATATTCATAAACTAGATATCTTTCCTGGATTACACATTCATTCACACGATGTTCAATACCTTCTTTAAATTCATTGACGTTTCATTGTTCTTTACATTTATTGTCTCGATGCGCTATACATTCATTGACTTGCTTCCATGACAGTTTCCTGTCATGGAAGCAATCTGTTAAACTTGACTATAACTGTAGCTTCTAAATCAAAACCTTCACATATTACTTGCCTCCTTACAAAATCATAAATTTACGCTAAATAATAATTAAATAAAGATGAGAAGAAATGATGCATAGCTAAAAATATAAAGCTGATGCAAAAGTCGAAAGAGAAAAAAACAAAAAAGAAAAACTAAGTATATTGCACACATACTTCTGATCCACTTTGCTCTCTCCGGAATTTGAATGTTGAGTAGACGTTCCACAGCGAGAGAGTAGCATTGCTCATTACACATCATCGACACATAGTCCAGTCTATCGAAATATGGTAGAGCCTAAGTGAACAATACATTTCAGATTAGTTGCATACCAGTTAAACAATCAAAATGTATTATTACGAAACAATATACCACACAAAACAAATCTGAAATTCATGTCATAGTCTATCTAAAGTGTGAAAAAAAATCACTTTAAACTGTTGCTCAATGTATCATAAATCCTACCATCGTCCTTGACGTGTGAAACCCTACACCAAGAAATACTGGCCTATGATTTCAAAGTATGCAAAAAATGTTTAAATAGAAAATAAATAATAACTTTGTGTTGAGTGTAACATTCTTATAAAATGCATTTTCCGATTCGTAGATAAATAACTGATAGCCTCGTTAGGTGACTCAAATATGCCTGATTTTAAAATATTCATCACAAACCTAAAAGTAAACCAAAATAATGCATTAGTAATGTTCTGTGTTGGAAATATATGAGTAAAATCCTAATGATTTTGATATAACAGATATAACTATACAGTGCTTATTAGAGCAATTTAAAAAAGAAGTTAAAGAATTTAAGAAAAATAGGACTTATAAGATATTAACAGAAGAGATGAATGATCACACACGTATCATATACCAACATGAAACACAGTACAGACACTGCTACAATATTGGGTATGAAAATTCATCATATGTCCATTGATTAAATTAATTACTAATTCTACCTGTAAATTTGAAGCCTAGTCATGGCAGAATGACATAAATGATAACACATGAATCTAGCACAACCGCTACAATATCGGATATGAAAAGTCATTGTATTGTTACCTGCATGTAGGTCTTGTTTTCTATGAGTTTTTCAGTTCCACGATGAAGCAGACCAATATGAGGATCGGCTCTAACAACCGTTTCCCCATCAAGAGTAAGAACAAGCCTCAATACTCCGTGAGCCGCAGGGTGTTGCGGACCAAAGTTAATCGTTATGTTCTGCACCTTCTTCTCTACCACCTGTGCCCTCTCTGTGAAGGACACAAACATGCAATATTTAATACATATTCGTAATTCGTACAGAAAATATCTCTTCAGTGCACTGACGAGTGGCAGGTTCAAGGTACATATTCATACTCAAAGTCTGCTTTCTTATTCCGTAAGAGCACTCCTTAGACCAACAAGTTAATCCCTTCACAAAGGCTATGCCTTATCCATACCTTATGTAGCCTTTAGCTTCGGAAAAGTATGGCTCTTGAGATGATTTCCCGTTACCTTCCTCAGTTAGACGGATTAATTACCATTTAATCTGGGGGATGGTGAAGTGGGTCCCCTCTTACCATCCTCAGTTCCTGCCTTGGTCGCCCGCCTCTTATGTACATGCAGCAGATTGTTTGTGGTTGCCCTATTCTGCAGTGATCCAACCACACCCAAGCAAAATACGGGGGACAGAAAATATATAAATCTTAAAATTAGTGACAGGTAAATTAGTCCAACTCCATTATAGTGAACTACCTTCTTCTTTGTCTTGATAAAACTCACATGTATGCAAAATGCATAAACGCAGCACCTAATATAATACAACATAATACAACAAAGATTTTACTTCCTGTTTCTGACCTGAATGGCAGTGCCAGGAATATACCACATAAAACATACAACTTCAAGCAATGTATGTTTTCATTAAAGTCATGACATACGATTCCATGGGGGAAGCTTCCAGGTTGACGTTACTTCATCAGGATAGAGAACTGGATTCTTAAACTTCTCATAGAATTCCTTGTCAGGCATCCATACATTAGAAGCATCTCTGAAAGTGAAAATGCATTAATAATTCAAGCGTATTAATGGACATATTTGGTATATTATGATAGGGACTGATAATATGATAGATTAAGTGCCACTGTGGACCAGTACGTACAGCATCAAAATTTAGTGCTTTCTTTGTCACTGAGAAGCTTTCAAGACATGAAACAGATGTTAAATTGGGTTTTACTTCTCAATTTACACTGCATCAGCTATTTACTTCTCAATCTATACTACATCAAATATTAATCGAAATAATTGTTATCGATATGTTAATAATAATAACAACAATTAGAGTGCTACAGTCATCAATGACAACATCGGGCACTATCGAGACAAAATCAAGTTAAGGATGGTGACGGCTCTCAAAATTGCAGGAATTAATTAATTACATACTCACATCAAGTGCAAAACTTACAAAAATGCACTAATTATTTATAATAATCAGAAAAAAGCAGGTAAGAATCGAAAGAAAAATTGGTTTTTAAACATGCATCTGGTGCTTCCTGGCCTAAAATGTTAAGAATATTGTGATTAAGTTTTGATAGGAATTAAACATCGCTTTTCACTTCTTTATACCCCTTTTATCTATTTAATTTAATTGCACGGATTTGTTTACAAAAATTAACGAAGGTCAACACTAGTTAACTTAAAGACATATTTATCGCACAAAATTTGACGAAAAGAAGCGCCGGTCGTAAGTGAACCTTACCTGGTGGAGTTGACTGAGGGCGAGCTGAGGGCAGGGAGGACTGACGATCGAGAGAGCAGCGCAAAGAGCTGCTTCTTTACCGACCCCTTCATCAAAACACTCGCCATCTTGCCTGATGATTACCAAAATCTGACAATAAAAGCCCATAATCATGGCGACAATTTTCAAATGAGAACATCGGCAAAATAACAGCAACAACAGCATAACCTTACATTGGAGTAAAATGGAAGATACATAAGCATAACGGCACACGGCTCAGATGCTCATTTAAGGTCCATTTCCTCCTTCCTAGACGTGATTATTAGTAATCGTTATTTATTTATTTATTTAGATCACCAATTTGGTCATTCAACCCTGTAATCGTTGCCTTTTAATGGTGCACACATTGCAACGGGCGCCGATTTAAGAATAACCTTCCAACACCCTGGGATTTTTCATTCAAAGCTGTCAAAACTTATTAGTCTTCCAAGGTCGTCACACAACCATGTACTAATCGAGGGTCCGAAGCCGACGTAGATTAATTTCAATTATTGACGCGTAACAATAAACCAATAGATCAGTTCGGTAATTGAAAAATTATTTTGTTGCATGTTAACACTGTTTTGTTTATGTTGACATCTGATACATATATTTACATGTAAATGTAATAGGTCTACATTATAACTTCGCTATAATGCATGCATATCCTTATAATGGGTGTCAGAGTTAAACTATAAGTGTTAAGTTATTCTTTAATTAATATCCGTATAGTAGGTTGTAAAGTAAATAACATTTCTAAAGAAAGCTTGTATTAGAAATTCTATGAGGAACTATATATGTATATATTTATGTATATATACTTGTCCACTGTTTACATTTGGTTTCCCCGATGTTCTATTTATAGCTATTACCGAAAAGATCTATTGCGTAATGAACCTTGCGGAGATACTTATGTGACTAAGATAAATTTAAATGAATATATGATATACTTCTGTTAACACTTTCACGAGGATGCATCGCTCTCTAGTTAAATTTAGTAACTTAATTTTTATATTTTACTATAATCAATTTATCACAATTTATCACAACCTACAGAATAAGAAGTCAGACACAGACTGAAAGATGCAATACGAAATAGCATGCATGTGCGAAACGGTAGCATGCATCTAAACAAACAACTTGCAAAATAGCACAATAGAACGATCGAGGTGCAATTTAATTATTTAATTTTCTTTTTCATTTACTTTAACTTTGGACTAGTTTTCTGGATTTATTATTTATTATTTATTATTTATTACTTATTATTTATTATTTATTATTTATTATTGATTATTGATTATTTATTATTGATTATTGATTATTGATTATTGATTATTGATTATTGATTATTGATTATTGATTATTGATTATTGATTATTGATTATTTATTATTTATTATTTATTATTTATTACTTATTACTTATTACTTATTACTTATTACTTATTACTTATTACTTATTACTTATTACTTATTACTTATTACTTATTACTTATTACTTATTACTTATTACTTATTACTTATTACTTATTACTTATTACTTATTACTTATTACTTATTACTTATTACTTATTATTTATTATTTATTATTTATTATTTATTATTTATTATTTTTTATTATTAGCCTACTAGATTGGTTAAATACTAAGCACACTGTTATTTTTAATTAGTACCTACACGCGCACTAACTAGGATAATTCTTGCTTTTTCAAGGTGAGAGTGGAGGGAGGGGGGTTACTTTATAAAAAAATTCATAGAAGGTGGAATGGAAGAAAAAACAGAAGCAGATGCAGACCGTGATTATAAATGCTGTAGATGATTCAAAGTTCAACTTATTTGTGGACATGAAGAGGGAAACAGAAGACAGAGAAGAGTTGATCGAGGCGGTATATACTATACGCTCCTCTCCACTTTAACTACTTAACCATATTCACCTGAATAAAACAGTCGGTCTATTTTCGCAGTCGTCATTTTCCATACTATGCCAGGATAGCTTTCTGTAACATAGTTTTCTTTTATCGATAGGCTAATATTTGCGTAATAATTAGTTCTTTATTACAATAATATCTGACTCAAACGCAAAAATCATGCACAGTTATAAAAGCACATACATGTACTTACAGATAAATACAGGTAAATGTGTATACAGATAAAATATAACAAATTATATAACATAATTGTATATTTACTAATTGCTAGTTTGACTGCTTAATTTTAATTGATATCTATGAGTAATCTATATGTAAGATGCCAATATAGCATTTTTCTGTAGTGTGACAATGTAAAAAATAATTTGTGTGCAAAATTCAAGATGTGGCTATATCAGGTTTTGTACAGGATTGAATCCTGATGCCAAAAATGTATTTTGTTTGCTTATACCCCAACTATGCACAATGTTACGCTAACCAACCGTACCTAAAAGCTAATGTTAACGTCAGTTTCCGCACTCGCAAGCGATGTCAGTGACGGGTGAGCTCAGGATCCGAACTCCGCACATACTGATCCGCGGTCGAATACCTTATACCTACATCGCCGCTGGCTCTAGCCAGTGGCGATGTCGATGTA